>CM041541.1:13595543-13960543 GCA_023238725.1 Scortum barcoo | reverse complement strand
GAGTCAAACACACGTCACAACGCTGGACTCTGATTGGACAGAAGCCCGCTGACAGAAAACTGGAGAAGACAAACTCCACAAAAGCAAAATAAAGTTTGTTGGATGAAGTTTAATGGTGGATGTTCTTTATCTGAACTGTTGGAGGAATTGTTCACAACTTTATCGATTTATGTTTAAAATCAATAATCAAGTCAAAGACGTTAAAATATGGAGGACTGTTCCCTCTTCAGAAAAACTTTGATGCGCAGATTTCTGATGTTTTTTGTGAATATTTGTGAATACTCTTCTTCTTCTCTGCTTTTTGTCGTACAGACAACAAAAACAGGAAGTCGCTCACAAACAAACACCAACACACTTTACTCAGTCACTGAAGTAATAGAAATATAAATACTCTAAAGTACTGGCGGCTGAATGGTGAGAGTTTGTTTTTTATATGACGAGACATTAAACTTTATAAATCTCTAAGAAACTTTCATATTTTATAAATCTGATCATGTTTTGTTTGTGAATTAACTGACGCTGTCAGACAAAGGTAATCTAGTGAAAGTACAGTATTTTCCTCTGAGGTTTGGTGGAGCAGAAATAGACAAACAAAGAGGTTAAAGTTCATCCAAACGTTCAATATAAATCCAGGAAGTGACGACCAGGCGAGGCAAACAGAGACAAAACGTCCGCAGAGAGAAAAAGTTAAATATCAGATAAAATTCAGATTTCTTCTGCTCCTCCTCCTGTCTCTGATTCATCTTCTCACCTTGTTTTTCTTCTGAAGGTTTAAAATGTTCTCTAACTTTTCCTTCAGTCTGAACTGAGTCAGAGGTCTTTACCTGTCAGGTGGATGATGAACTTCTCTTTGTGTCGTGGATCTCTGGAGTGACTTTCTGCAACGAGCAGAAACAAAGTTTTAGTTTTATTTCATTTTCAGACACATTTCCACCTGCTGGTTTTCATTTTCTGCTCTGAGTCTCAGCTTTCTGTTTAGTTGGTCATTTATTAATAATAATATTAATAATTAAAGTCTTTTCCTCTGAATAACAATAAAGATAATAAATAGATTTTAATCTATTTGATTTAAGAAAACAGGCTTTTTTAAGTGTTCAGTAATCGTTTAAACTGACATCTGTATTTACATTTTGTTTTCATATATCTCAGTTTAAATGTTGTTATGTCAGTTTAAATAAAGTTAAACGTTTTGTCCGGTGAACTGCAGCCTCTTCGTTTTAAACTCTGTGAGATGTTTCATGTTTGCTGTCGTAGATTTATATTTCATGTTCAAGATTTTGGACTTTTGCAGACGTTTTTCTCTTTTGTCTCGTCATGTTTAATGTCTGCGGACTAAAACGGGTCAAATCCTCGTCTCTGAAAAGCTGCAGGGCAACAAGCCGATCAAACATCCCAGTTAAACTTTTATTTAGTTGATTAAAGTCTGAATCTGCACAGATCAATACATGAAGAACATTAACAGTGCAGATAATGAAGCGAGAGGCCACGCTGTGTTTGTGGACAGAAAGGCTGCAGACCACAGTTTGGCATCAGTCGACTTCACTAATGGACCCGACTGTAAATGTCCTGATGAGGTAAAGTGGACTTCAGCTCTCTGATCCAAACAACACAAACGTCTCAAGAGAGGTTTCAAAAACACGACGTGACGACACTTCTGCTCTAAAATCAGTTTGACTTTTTATCTCTGCAGATTATTTATCCAGACTGACTCGAAGCTCTTTGGACAGAAAAAACACTCAAACCAGACAGTTTAAAAAGAGTCGATTTGTTCAGAATCACACACATTTTGATGTGGATCAATACATGTATGGATGATAATCAGGAGGTAAGAACACCTGAGAACATTTGAACTGTTCATCTCTGACTTTGATCTGTTTAAAATGTTTCACTGAGCTGATTCATGACGGACAGAAAACTGAATCAACTTTCATTAAAGACGTTTCTTTCTCTGTCTCTTCAGCTCAAATCAATCAATCAATCAATCAATCAATCTACAGATCCCTTCACTCGGTGCACCCTCTGCTTTAACGTCTCAAAGTTTATGAAGTGTTTGTTGACTTGCACTGAGCATTGTTGGTGATTTAAATGTGAAAGCTGTTTCTCATTTTCCTTCAGATGATCAGAAACAGACTCAGATGAAGCTCAGAGAGAAAACTGAGAGCTGCACAGGTGAAACTAATAAAACAAATAAAAAGTGAAATGAGCTGCAGCACTAAAGCAACCATCACATGACAGATCAATAATCATATTTATCATTTTCACTGTTGGTACTTGTATGTTTTTTTGTGAGTGCAGAACCAATCAGCTCGTTACTGAATGAATTACGTCATTAATGAAGGGATGAATTAACTCGTTCATTCATGTTTCTGACTCTGAATCACTCCTCGGTTTGAACCACAGACCGCAGACTGATAAACATGTTATCTCAAGTTTACAAGGTTTTATCAGACCGCAGAGCCTCAGAGGCAGCCAGAGGACCTGCATATCGATTTCAGTATTGGTAATATTAGAAATGTTATTGGTGTTTGCAGTAGTAACAGTGAAGTCTGACTGACCCAGCCCCCGGTGTGTCCGGCTCCCTCTGTCCGGGTTTCGGGCCTCCTGTCCGGGCGGCCCGCTGGCCCCGGGCTCGGTCCTGGTCCTCGGGTACCGGCCGGGCAGCTCCAGCAGGCTGCGGCTCTGCGGCGGCCTGCAGCGGGCCGCGGACAGCAGCAGGAGCAGCAGCGCCGCCAGAACCGGGAGCCTCCGGAGCAGCATGTCTGCGGACCTGAAGGAGCACAGGACGTGTGATCGATCGATCGATTGATTGATTATCTGACACCTACAGTGGACTTACCGGAGCTTTCAGCCACAACTCATCATGAAAAAAAGAGACGAAGAAATCCACCAAGAATCATTTAATAAGAGCAACAACGAACCTTCAGGATCGATTCACTGATTGATTGATTGATAGTTTAAAGCTCATTTTCTGTTCTTCATCTGAATCAGTCAACACATGTTTATATTTATCTGTTTGTTGTTGTTTATTTTCTTATTACTTTGTTATGGGGAAAGTTTCCAGCTAACAACAACAACAACAACAATATTAATAATAATAATAATAATAATAATAATAATAATAATAATAATAATAATAACAACAACAACAACAACAATAATAATAATAATAATAATAATAATAATAATAATAATAATAACAATAATAATAAATGATTGTGAATCTTGTTTGTGTTTTCATGCTGGACTCTGAGAACTTTATTATTATTATTATTGTAAACATAAATAAATAAACCTGACTTCAAAGTGATATTTTCCTTCAGCTGAAACTTTCTCGGATCATGTTCACCTCTCTGCTGTCTCTCCTCTCAGAGCTTCCCGCGCACCGACCCCGGCTTCTCCTCCCGGTTCCTCCCGGTCCCGGCTCGTCCCGGTTCGGGGTGTCCTCTCTGCGGGTCTCGTGTCTCTCTGGTCTCGTTATCCCGGGTTGTTCTCGATCCGAGCCGCGTGCCTCGCTGCGGGACGCGGTGGCATCTTAGATCGGCGCGTGTCACTGGAGGAGCGCGTGGAGCCGAGGAAGCATCTTCATCATCTTCATCTTCATCTTCATCTTCATCATCTTCATCTTCATCATCTTCATCTTCTTCATCTTCTCCCGGCTGTCAGGGAGCCGGACGGGTTCATGTCTGCGGACCGAAGAGAAGACCAGACAGACTGAAACCTTTAAAACCCTGCAGGTCTGTTCCAGTGAGATCTACTGATCTATTGATCTATTGATCTATTGATCTGTTGATCAGGCTGATCAGGTGTGCTGTCCCGCGCGCTCCTTCTCCTCCTCTGTCAAACTCTCATCTGTCTCCACGCGCAGCTCAGCCAGAGTACGGAAATACAGGAGGAGGTGTGTATGGACAGTTCACACACACACACACACACACACACACACAGCCTGTTGCTCGGCGGTGCACCACTCCCTCTCAGCGGAAAGACGGAAAAATGCTTCTTCTTCTTCTTCTGTGGTTAAAAGTTGCTCATCAGTCTTTAAAGGATTCATATTGGACTTCAGGAAAGAAGCTTCACATTAACACACACACACTCAGTCTGTTTGAACATCACACTGTCTTTATCAGCTTTATAATATTTTCTATTTATGTTCTTGCTTCGTCATTTCTTATATTTTTCTCCTCACTGTGACAGAAGTTTGACTCTCAGTCTGCGTGAGCGCAGCAGTGATCTCAGTTTAACCTCTGAGCGAGCTGCAGTTTGAAATCAGAGACAAACAAACGTACGGAGGCTCTGCAGCGCCTGAAAAACTGAGACTGCTGCTGAGTACCTGAGTGTGAGGTGGGTCGGTTCTCGGAGGTGAACGCTTCTTTAGTTTACACACTCGAGTCAGGAGTTTTTGGTGTTCGGGGGTCTTAGTGACCCAGCAGAGGTTATTCAGATCTTTTTTCCAGAAACTGAAGTCTTAAATGAGGTTCTGGAGGTCCAACAGGATCTTATCTGGGTCACTGAGGAGGTTTAAGTCGGTTTCGGGGCTCTGGATGAGGACTGAGGCTTCTGTGAGGGGATCCAGAGGATCCAGAGGACGGACTGGAGGGTCTGTGGATGTTTTCTGACCTCTTTGTCAGGATCCTGCTGACATTTCAAAGCAGCTTTCAGGGACCGCAGAGAGGGTTCATGAATAAAGACGGAGGCACAACAAACAACTTCAGAGGCTTTAAATAAACGTTAAACCTCAACACAGACGAACAGGATGACGAAGATGAGGATGAAGATGGTGATGAAGATGAGGTCCAGGAGGTCTGATCAGAGAACGAGGAGGACTGGGCAGCAGCTTCAGGATTTAAACACACACATCTCTTCCTGTTGAGGTGAACTGCGGTTTGTTCTCACAGTTCCACCCTTATTTGTTCATCTGCTGTATCAGATATCGAATCACTCAGCTGCTGTGTGTGTGTGTGTGTGTGTGTGGGATTGAAAATGTAAACACACATTAGAGTGTAAGAGTGGTGATTTACTGGGAATCAGGATTTCTCAGGAATGTGTGTGTGGACACCGTGTGTGTTTGTACATTCAGTCCATATGTTGGTGTGTGAGTATGTGCGTGCACACATGTGAGCGTTGATGTTTTTTGAACCTGTATTTATGAAGGGTTTAAGGAGGTTTGCAGAGGAGCGCCGCCCTGTATCTCAGCCTCTTTATTCATGCAGCTCAGTGCGTTTTCGACAAACTTTTCTCACGGCCGTTAACTCCCCTTTGTACACATCCAGGCCTGCTCTGCCGTCTGCAGCCTTTACTGCAGGCCCTGCTCTGAACCTCCCTGAGAGCCCATTACTCCTCCTTACAAACACTTGAAACATTTTTAACCTCCTCAGCCGTGAGACTGTCTGAAGGAGCCCTGCTACCCACTGAAGACGTGAGTCGACATCTCTGAGACATCTCTCCAAGAGCTTCTCTGATCTCTGAAACCTCCTTCCGGAGCTCTTTAAATGTCCTCGAGAACCTTCACATCTCTCCAGCCTCCTCAAACACTAAAACCTCTTGTCTAGAGTCCATCGCTAATATGAGACTGGACTTTCTGAAATCTGCCATTCAGCACCACAAAGAACCTGTCGTCATCTCACGTCTCCGTCCTGGTGAAGAAAGCTCAGAAATGTTTGTATTTCTTAAGGTAACTTAAGAGAGCAAAGTTCTTATGTTGAGCTCTCGTCTTTTACGAAGGAGCATTAAATTACATCCTGACTGGTTTGTGCAGGGTGACTAAAACATCACTGGTACCACTGATGAGCTCTGCAGAATAATCCACCGACGATCCGTCAGACCACAGAGTAGCTTCTGTCCTCAAACCACGACATTCCTAAATTCATCCTCCAGGATTAAGAGGTTTTTGTTTGCCATCTTTTTGTCATCTTCGGTGTGTGTGTGGAGGATGAAGAGATTTAAATTTTGTTTATGCAACCTTTTGTTGTAAAATGACGGTTAAATGAACCCGTCAACCACCTGAAGAGTCTCTTTATAAGCTCCTTAAACCTGGAAATGATCCTTTTTTCTCCTTAAGGATCCTCATCAGAACATAGGGAGCTTTGAACACCATCAGCAGAACCACAAGTGTAATTCAAAACAGTACTTGAGTAAAAGTACTTAGTTACACTCCAACATGTGGAAACTTACCGAAATTGCAGCTCCCCCTTTTTGGTCTTTGGAGTTTTACAAACCTATAAGAGCTTTTAAAGTAGAGAAGCGACTGAAGAAAACAGATTTATTAAGAGAATAAACCGAATTAAACCGTGTTAGCAGCACTGCGGTTTCACTGCGATGAGAGATGCAAGAAAAACTAAACAAAACTCACTGAAAGCTGAAAGCGTTCCGTTCTGCCACTTAGTGTTATCATTCCTTACACACACACACACACACCTCCGCTGTCAGCACACTGTTACCACGACGACAGAAAAGCATACACACACAAAAAGCATTTACCCGAATTCTTAACCACACATGTGATTAACTGAAAAGCCAAAAACAACACCAGGTGTGTGCAGGTGTTAAACATGTGAGCGCCATTTCACTTCTGAGCTTTGACGTGAATTAAAATCCTCTTTGTGACCGTCAGCGAACGTCATTTTAACGACGCTGAAGAGAAAACTGCAGAACGAGAAAGAAAGAAAAACAAAAGCTCTGATGGTTTTGGCTCAACAATCAGAAAAGTAAAACCTCTGAGACTTCCTAATCACACAGGTCGTGCACACACAGGGGTTAAAGGTCAGGCGGGGTCGTGGTAAACTATGTAATCTGAAAGTTACAGCTCTCTAAATCTCTCTAATCGTCTTTAATCGCTCTCTGTTCTCTGTCCTGTACACAGATTGTTCCTTTTTCTGTTTTATTCGACTGATCTGATCTCGCTTCCACACCAAACTAACCACCACACAGCTGCTCGGTTTCTTTGCCCGGCAGCCACACGTGTCCTGGTTTCAGTCCTCCAACCAGGCTGACATAAATAAAAAAAAACCCCAATAAATAAAACGTCTCATGTCCTGCTTCTCTGAGTTCGGAGGCAAAAACAGAATAACAATAATCCCCACTTGATATTCTGTTATTCCTCCAGGACAGACACACTGCTGCATCATCCCGACAATACCGACATTTGTGTGACTGCTTCATCTGACCTCTTCCACCCAAAAACACATAAACTCACATACATACACAGCCGGCGGCGCTGCCAGCAACAAGGCGCTCTTTGTTCTCTCCGATCGCTCAGTCAGGACGGCGTGACGGGGGGATTTTTTATGGGAGTTCATTAAAAGACAAAACTGCTGTGCAAACGCAGAACTAATCTGAGCAGCCGTCAGATTCATAAAAAGTAAGGATATAATGAGTTTGTGGGTGCAGGAAAGAAGAGAAGAAGCTCTAGGACTTTCTTTACAACCTTAAGATGTATTTTAACCCTTTACACATCCTCAACCCTGCCTATGAGCACCTAAAACTTCCTCAACAATCCTTCAGACCACCTCAAGAACCTCACTGATCCTGATCGATTACCTTGATTACCAGGTGTGTTGGAGTCGGTGGAGACCTAAAACAGGGGGCAGTGGATCTCCAGCTGCAGGAACATCATCTGGAACCAGTCGAGACCTCAAAGAATCCTTAAACCTCCTTCAACACCTTCAAGACCTCCTTAAATCTCTTTAAGGACATTGTCACTTTCTAAAACACTTCTGAATAAAGAACCTCTGGAACCTCCTCAGAACATCTCAAACATCTTCATATTTGAAGACTTAAAACCCCTAAAATCTGTTCAAGAGTCCATCAGACTTTCTCAACAACCTCTGGAGCTCCTGTGAACTTGTGAAAGATCATCAAACATCTGTGGAACCTCTTTGAGAAGCACATAAATGTCCTAAAATAACCCTGACATCTCCTAGAAAAACCATTAAATCTATTAAACACATCTGAAGAACAAGAACCTCCCGACACCTGTTTATGAATGTCTTGAACCTCTTCAAGAACTCTTAAAGCTTGTCAAAGTTTATTAAGTACCACAGAAATCTGCACAAGAACTACCTCAAAATGAATCTTCCTGAAATCTCCTAAAACTTCCTAAAAGAAAAGTGGTTCATTAAGAATCTCCAAAAGACCCAAGAAAATCTTCTCAAACTCTTCTTGAATCTCCTCAGAAACTCTGAAATGAGCCCAGCAGATTTCTGCAACTCCCAAAGGAATCTTGGATTCTGCAGAAAAAGTCTTAAAACATTTTCAGGACATCCGAACACATCTGCACAACGTCTTTAAAAGACTCCATCGAGGGTGTTAAGGACGCCTGAAATCTCCCCGAAAACCTTCAGGAGGCACTCGAGCAGAGACTTCGTCCTTTTGAACCATCTGGTCCACCAGGATTGATCCACAGCACCACTCAGTGCTCCGAGGAACAAACTGCACCCTGATGGACCGAGAGATTCACTTTAAGAGTCATCAGATACTGAATGTTGGGAAGTAAACTGAGTTTTTCTCCAAACGTTTCTCTTCTGGACTCAATGATGATGAAAAAATCCTGATTTTACTTCAGTGTGTGGTTAGAAGCAGTGAGGAAGAAGTATGTGGATACTTGAGTAAATCACCAATTTATTGATATAAAAGTACTTAAGTAAAAGTAAATGCTACTTAAGTAAAATTAAAGTAAGTAAAAGTACTATTATCTGAATCTTCAGTGATGAAAACAGCTACTAAACGCTCCCAATAAACCGAGAAAATTTCAAATTATTGTCTGATTTTTGTGAATTACTGCAGTTTTTGCTAAAACTTTTATTCTTCTCTGTTATTCTTGTCAAGGTTGTAGTTTTTTTAGATTTTGTTCACCACCCATTTAAAATAAAAAAAGACAAGAAATGAATCAAATGAATACTTTCAGAAATTTAGCTTGTCCTTTATTGCTTCCGTTCCTCCATCTTATCATAGGAATACAATTTCCTTTATTTACATTTAAATGTTTTCAGTTTTTCCTGCTTCTTGACTTCCATCTTTCTTCATCTCATATTTATTTCTTCTGATCTCTCTCTATAATATCAGTTAAATCGTACTCATTAAGTCTGAATCTCTTACATTTGCACAGAGAAGATAATTAAGTTCCTAAATTCAAAGCCTCCACCTTAAAAAGTTACACCATCTTTCTGACTCTAATATCGTCTTACTACCTGCTACTTTAACAAAAAGAAAAATCAGATATGAGGCTCTGTGATTTGTTAAAATGGAGACAGAAGCTGAATAAAACGCTACAGAAAAGAAGTGAAAATCCAGCAGCAGCAATAAAACAAGACAGCAGGATGAGATATAAAGATGAAACAGGATTATTTACAGTCCAGGACAAACTACATCTCTTATTAATTATGATGTCAGTTTATAACTGGTAATAACGTACAAAATGGGACTTATAAATTATAATATTTCCAAGAGCTCAGCATGAGATGTGTTTGAACAATAAAACAAACACATGAAGTTATCTTAACTTTGTTCAGGTGTTTGGAAACTGATGATCTCAATATGAAGCCAGTAACTTTATTTCTGCTAAACAGAGATATTTATGTGAACAAAATAAAATGATGGATGTGTGAAAGTTTCTTTATCTCACCCCCCCCATGCGATATGAAGTCACAAAAATCTGAGGGAACACTTTATAATATAACTGCTTAAATATTATTTTTATACTATATCATAATATTATTTATAACGTTTACTCTGTGATCTCAAGAAAACAAGCTTTTTATGTCATGATCTCAAATCAGTTTCTTGTCAAAATTAAAATAATTCCACGTCCTCGTTGGTCAAAGGTTGTGTTTGCTTCAGTAAGTCAGAAAGAGGACGAATTTAGATTTCTCTTACTAGACATAACTTATAACATAACTTTATACTTTACGTAACGAAAAGGTATGAATGTATAATCAATGTCCGTGCAAGTGGTAAAAAAAGATAAAGTTAAATCAAACTAAATAGTCATTTCAGTACATTAACTGGAGGTGTTTGGGTAAAGTTATTTTTTCAACAACACAAGAAACTTGTGTCATTACAGCAAGTTTGTTCTTGTTCTTGTGATCGTAATTCTGCAGTCGTATTAAAAAACCTGTGGAATAACTCCACACATGTCCTTTCAGGAGTCTGTAGTTTGCTGACACTTTGACGTGGCTACACAGACATGTCCTTTATCAGAGAGTTTCAAAGTGTGCTTCAGTACATTCATTGAAACAGCTTGAGGCTGCAAGTCAGTCCAGTCCAGTTCAGTTGAGTCTGCTGAGGCAGTGCAACATGAACACTTTCAATGGAGGACCCAGACATCGTCACATTCAGGTAAGATTTTCTATGATTTCTGTCAACTGGATCAGAGGAAGGGGAAAAGCTTCACTGAGGCACTTGCCAACTGCTTCCTACTGAATCCAAGGTGCAGGTGCATCTATAAACTTGTTCTGTCCGTCAAGAAATCTCAACCAATCTCTGGCTCAACCCTCCTTTGCTTCCTGGAGACTCGATAAAAACCTCGTCGTCTTCCTCTTCTTCCTCCTCCTCACTTCCTCCTTCGAGGATGGCGGTCATGGGGGCAGCGTAGAGGCGACAGCGAGCGGCAAATCTTCGGCTGGAAGAGCAGGGAGGAGTGAGGGAGCGAGGCCGAATGGAGGGCGAGGAGAGGAAGAAGAAGGGAGGAGGAGGAGGAGGAGAGGAGGGGGTGACTCTGTGTCAGATCCCTTTGACTCCATCCGAACATCATGGAGAAGTTCTGACTGTATGGAGATGTAGGAGACATCGGTACGTCCAGAGTCAGGTGGGCATTCATGTCACCCGTATCTGAGGTATCGGACACGCTTGCGTCTTTGACCTGCGGTTGGTCTGGTGGGGGTGTTTGCGGCAGTGACGGGACATTCTGGAGGTCAGTAGTGGTTGCAGGACCAGAAACTATGCGAAGCCGCTCAACAGCTGAAATTCGAGAAGATGTTTCAGACCGAGTGCCCTTCCTCAGCAGGAGAGCCTTAAAGCTCTCGCTCCTCGCCGATCTTTGACCTCTGAGGGCTGCAGGTCGTGTCGGGCGGGGCAGGGCATCCGTGGGGGTGACGGGAGGAGAGGAGGAGGAAGAGGAAGACGAGGTACGATGTCTGTCGTCTTCTGAATCCCTTCTTCCCAGCATCTTCCTCTTAGACCTGAGACAAACAGAAAAAGTCTCGTCAAACTGCCCTCGAGCAAGGCACTCAGGCCTTCACAAAACATCGTGCATCATTCTTCTGTGGAAATCAAAAATCAAAACTACCAAAAAAACAATATATAAAAAAAATTCAAGATTTAAGGGAATCAGGGGCCAGATTTGTAAACAGGCTTCAAATTTAAGGAACTAGAAAGAAGGAAAGTCGCTGTTGGAAAGCAAAGAGGAAGGAAGAACTGGAAACAACTTGTCAGGAAAGATGGCAGCAACTCAGATACAGAGCCAGGACGTAATTGGAGAACAAAGAAAACAGACGATTACAAGTGTGGGAACAAGAGGGCATGGAATAGTTTAGCTTTCTAATTTGGGACCAAGAAAGGAGCAAAGGGACAGTTATTACAATTGGAGGAAGAAAAGCTAAACCAACAAGGAAAGATAACTGGATATCTAGTTAAACCTATCCAGGGTCAACAACTAAACTCCATCTACTCCACACTGAGTGATCCCAGGCTTTACCTGCAGCCAGCCCTGCCTATTCACGCTGTACCTTCCCATACTGCACTGCTCCACAGAGGCAGAGTGAGGAAACAGGCAGACATGTGAGGATGTGGCTGACTGGTTGATACAGAAACAGTGTGGAGTGTCTGTTTGTGTTTTCCTACCTGTGGATGACAGCGAACAGATCCTCTGTGGTTCGTGGTCGCCCAGAGACAAACATCTGATCTGCCGAAACACTGACGAACAGATCAGCTGTATAAAAACAAACAGAGAATTGAAATGGAGCTTTTATTTATTTTAGTCATCTATTAAGTGGAATAAAAACACTCATGATCCGGGTGTCTGTCCTCATAACCAGCAGCCTGTATTGGTTTATAACACAAACAACTAACAAATAGTTATTCAAATATTTACCCTGAAAACATTTATAGATGAGATTTTAAAGGTAAGAAATCTCAAGAGATGTAAGTTGTTACTCTGCAGCTTGTTGACTGATCTAGGTCACACATTGTACCTTGAATAACTAACAAAGTACATCTAATTTGCCCAGTGATGCAAAAACTGCAGGAAATCTCATATTTACTTCTGATGTTTATATTATTTCCATTTGTGTATTTTGGACATTAACTATAAAATTTGTCTTCTCTCATCTGCTGCATGTGTACAAGTCATTTTGACCTTGGCATGTAGAAGGCCTTCTATCATCAATCAAGTATCCTCCCTTCCTCTGTGAAAAGATCCTATCTTTACTGTATCGAAGAGATAAATTGGAAAACTGCTTCTGCAGGAAGGAGGACAGATAAGACAGCCAGGTGTACTCCTCATGAGAGCTTGTAAGAACAAAGAATAATTGCTAAGACAACATAAAACATGAGTGGAACTTCGCTCTGTGGATTTTGTCTTATGAAGGCATGAGGCCCAAATGCATATGAGAAACTATAGTCCTAATAAAACTATGAAAGACTACTGCATTTTTCAGTTCACTTTATTACAGAAATTTTACAATATGCACCAACATTCATTATAGTCACTATAGCAGGCCTAACTAACATACCAGTACTCTTTAGGGAGTACTGAAACACTCCAGTCCATCTCTGTGGGGGGTTGAACATAAGAGAGACTCCAGTAAATCCAACTTACCATCTGAAGGTCCTCCAGCCTGCTTCATCCCCTCCCTCCTCTTGTCTGCTCCCTCCTCCTCTTCCTCTGGTTCCTGTATCAGGAGGTCTTGAAGCGACAGCTCCCCCCGCAGGCTGTCAGTGGACAGTGCGCTGCTGAGGGAGTACTTGCTCTGACCAATCAGAGTGCAGGAGCTTTCAGAGTCACTAGAGTATTGGTCACATACTTTTATCATCGTCAGCCTCTCACTTGTTTGCATCGTTCGCTCTTTCGTCGCATCTCGTTCATCTCCAGATGAGGATGAAGATGATGAGGATGATCGATGATGATGATGATGATGGAGGATGAGGGGGAGGGCTCCATTGTTGATGACATCATTAGCAGTTGCCTGCCTGGCCTTCTCTTCCTCCTCTTTCTTGCTTTGTCTTTTTTCCTTGTGCTGGATGACATCATCATCATCATTGTCTTTATCCCTCTATCTTTCTCATTTTCCTCTTCATCTTCAGCCAGGGATGACCTCATCATCCTCTTATGAAATACTCTCTCATCATCCTTATGAAATTTTGTCTTCATGACCCCAGCACAACAGGGGTCTGTTGCTCCAGTTTGGGTGGAAGTAGCTCTATGGGTCCCTGAGTTCCCCAAAGAGGTACAGGTCTCTGAGGTTCCCCATGTTTCTGAGGAACCACAGTTGTACAAAGCACTTATGGTTCCATCATTAATGTTTGGAGCCCCTTTCATCCTCTGAGTCTCTGCAACACCCATGAACCCTGAGGGGTCACAGTTGCCATAGATACCCATGGTCCCTAAGTTGCTAGTGGTCTGCAGGGTGTCCAAAGTTCCTGAAGTACCAGCGTTCTCCAAGGTACCAGTGGTCCTGTTTAAAGTGTTTTTTTTAGCCCTTGTTGTGTCCATGATCTCTGTGGTGCCAGTGGACCCTAAGGTGCTACTGTTCCCTGTAGTGCTGTAAGTCAGTGAAATACCACTGATCCCCAGGATGCCACAGGTCCCAGAAGTGCCTTTGGATGCCTCTCCTGTATTTCTTGATGCAAAGAGTGGATTGGTTGTTTTGGGTGAGGTCAATGAAAGATCTGGTTTCTTTCTCACAATCTGTGGCTTCTGCATCTGTGGGGAGCTGGCAGGTGACTGTGTGGCGATGTCAGCAGGTGAGTTTAGAGGCAAAGAAGCAGCATTCATTGTGTGTGACGGTGAAGTTGTGTGTGGTCTGTCAGGATTTGTCATTTTGTCGACAGTGGTGCATGTCAAGTGTTTTGGCGAATTGGGGCTCACTTGTGTGTGCATAGGTGTGCAGAAGGAATCAGCAGGGAGCTGTGATTGGCTGTTGAACCCAGCAGAAGGTGATGTGATTTGTCTACTGCTCTTCATCCCACCTGGTCCTTGTCTGGCCTCTGGGGATGCCATGAGACCCAGAATGCAAACATCAGGCTTCTTTGGCAGGGTCGGCTTCTCTGGGGAGCGAAGCTTCCTTGGACTACCTGACTTAAAGATGTTATTACTCTGTTTTAAATCCCTGTATACTGTTGAATCTCCATTAGCTGCATTGTAACTTTGCATCTTGGACTTATTCTTATCATTTGTCTCTGTTTCATCTCTGCTCTCTGACTGCATAGTTCTGCTTTCTCTGTGAGACTCCTGTTTTGTTCCAGAGAGAGTCCAGTATGAAGAATCAGAGTACTGAACATCCTCAGTGTGTCTCTCTGCAGTGTTCGTAACCGTGAACACTGTATCTGCCACCTTTTGTTGCATATAAGGTTGTTGGATAATTGTGTTGATGTGGTTTTTGTCAGAACCATAACACATTTTGGCCAAGGGACTATTAGGAGTGGAAACTTGATTGTTTGCCAGTGTACCATACATGTCTTTTTCATTGTCCTGGATGTCTTGAGGAGTACCACCACTGGTCAGCTTTGGCCCGGAGCTTCTCTGGTCAGTTGGGCTCTGAAGATGATCAGAGTACGAGTTGTCATTGGGACTCACCTCACTTTTTGTTAGGTTATAATAATCGTGTTCTGCTTTGCTTCCAGGTTGCGTTGCCTCAGTGTTAGCAGGGCTGTGAAAGCTAGCGTTACCCATTAAAGCACAAGTTATGTTTACTTCATTGCTACCTAAATCTGAACAAGCATCTTGTGATCCAGTTTCAGCTTGCTTAAACTCAGTGTAGGCCGGGACATCAACGCTGTTTGGCAGTGTGTCAGCTCGGAGTGTAACATCAGCAAATGTAGCATTAGCTGTCAGGCCTTCTTGGTTCTTGATGGAGCGAAGCCTGACACCCTGCAAAGCTTGGGCAGTGACCAGAGGGGGGGGCGGGGTGGCCACTTTAACACAGCGGTTTGGAGACGAGCCTGGCGTGGGGAGGAGATTGGCAGAGGATGTGGGGAGAGTAGGCAGAGGAGGAGGTGGTGGGGGAGGAGGAAGGTCAGCGACTGGCATTTCTAGGAGTTCTGAAGGGGGTGGAAGAGGAGAGGAGGGAGGAGGAGGTGGAGAAGTTGGGGGAGGAGGGAAGTTGGTTGATGAACACACAGCGGACACCAGAGCATGATGAAAAGTCTGCCTAATGGCATAGGAGTACGGGGGAGGAGGAGGCCGGGTGGAAGGAGGGAGAGGAGGAGGAGTGGGGAGGGATGACGGTGGGAGAGGTGGAGGAGGTGGAGGAGGGGGAGGAGGAAGAGATGAAGGTGGAGGATGAGGGGCAGCAGAGAGTTTTGTGAAAGAGGGAGCAGGCTGAGGAAGGGGAGGAGGAGAGTCATTATTGGGGGAGTAGAAAACAGCAGGCAAAGGAGAGGAATACTCTGGTAGAGGAGGAGGAGGTGGTGGAGGCGGGAGAAGAGAATGCCTGGCAGAGGACTCAGATGAGGTACAAGAGGAGAGGGAGGAGGTTGAGGAAAATGAGGATGAAAGAGAGGAGAAGAGTGACGACTTCCTCTCTGGCACTGGTGGCTTTGGCCTCCCTTCAATCCGAGACAACGTCCTGGTCAGGGAGGAGACAGCAGGGGACAGGGGTAAGGGAGGTGAGCGTAAAGAGGAGAAAGGGGAGGTCGGTGGGAGAGAGAAGGCTCCGGGGCTTGCTGTCAGAGGGGAAGAAGGGGTAAGGGGTGAAGACACAGGAGTACCAGGGGTGGGGGTGTTAGACTGGCTGGAGTAGCCACTTGAAGGTGAAGCAAGACGCTGCAGTCCAGCCACAGAGGAGGCAGCTGGTTGGGGGTTCAGAGTAAATCTCAGTCCCTCCTCCTCTGAGCCTGGAGACCCAGGAGTAAAGACGTGGGCATGGCCGGGGCTTGGCGGGGGTGGCTCGGAAGGAGGATATTCAACGAAAGTTGCAGCCTGGCACTCTGGGTTTAAAGGTTCAAAGGTTGTGACTGTTCCACAGTTGAGTCCACTCTGGCGTCTTTTGGTGTTACTCCGGGGCACCCAGGGGTCATGGAAGGTCTGGGGAGATGATGTGGGCGTCCGCTGGGTGGTGTGCTCCAGGCGGGGGCTCCGATCCAGACGGGGACTAGAGGATGTGCGGGAGGATTTGCTACGACCTGGCCGGCGCCTCAGGGAGTCAGAGCGCAATGGTGGAGGAGGCGGTCGTTTGGACTTGCGGAGAGAGATGCTGCGGGTGATGCTGCGAGAGTGCAAGGAAGAAGTGTTGAACTTCCTTTTCTCACGGGTCAGCAAGGGAGAAGAGGTCATTTTCTCTGAACACAAAGAGTTGTTGTCAGTGTGAGAAGGTGAAGAGCGCCCGGAGGAAAGCAGAGGATCACAGCTCCAACTCTCCCTGGAAGCACATCTTATCCCCTGGGTGATGCTGTTCCAGTCTCCACCAGTCTGGCTGCTGTGGACACTCGAGCTGGGAGAGAGGGGCTGGTAGCTCCATGGCTCCCCACTGTGGAAGCCACCATTGTAGGGGCACTGGAGTTCCTGCTGGGTGGCAGTCTGGTCATCCAGAGCCTGGTAGCTAAACTGGGACTCTGAGTCTGCGATGGAAGATGAGGAGAGGTAGTGGGAGGAGGAAGGAGAACTGTGATACTGGGTGGCCTCATTCAGGGGTTTATCACTGGGGTAAGACCACTCTGATTGTAGGGCACAGCTGGGGGTGCCGGGGAGGGAGGTAACAGGGGATGAAGGAAAAGAAGAGGATGAGGAGGAAGGAGACTGGGGGATGACTCTGGCAGTGGGGTCAAAGGGCAGCAGGGGCTGGAGATCGCTGGGAAAACCCTGTAGATCCTGTGACTGGAGGAGAAAACAGAGAAAAACAGAGGGAAGAAATCTTAATTTTTGTTTTTGTTACTGAGCTACTTGTCACAATGATTTCTCCCAAACTGACCTGGCAACACGATGAGGAGGCACTGAGTGTCCTGTAGGAGGCGCTGTTACAGCTGACCTCAGAGTTCAGAGAGGAGTTGGTACCCAGACGTGGTAGGCTGTGAACCTCTGAGGAAGATGAGCAGCAGGATGTGGAGAAGTCGTGACAAGAGTTGACAGGTTTGGAGGAGGTAAGGGAGGCCATGAGGCTGGACATCCCCTCTCCTCTTGGGGCTCGGATCCTTCTTGCTGATGGCTGCACCTCCTCTCTGACTTCCACCCTCTTCTTCTCTTCCACCTCCTCACCTGTGCTCTTCTGTTGGTGGGCTGAGGCGGAGGAGGAAGATCGACCCACGGTGGAGAACTGACCAGGAAGAACCAAAGAGACCAAAGGCGAATCTGCAGAGAGACAACAAGATATTATGGGAAGAAGACTTTGTACTAAAAAAGAAGACTGAATGGGGTAACAAGCTCATACCCAGCTTGCGGTTGACATCAGCAGGTATCCCAGTAACTGTCTTGCGGCGGCTCAGGTTACGTGGTCGCCGGGATAACGAGTCGTTGTTGGAAGCCACTCTTCGAAAACTGGCCTGACGATCAAAACTCTCACCTGAAGGACACAAAAGGAATAAAAAGTGAAAATATGAGTTTGGGACAAGTTTCAAGTTTGAGTTAAAGATCTGTTTCAGATTGAGCCCCAACTTTAAATTGAGTTACATCCAAAGTCAAAGTCAATTTCATGTTGGGTGTCAATTCTGAATCGAGTTTCAAGAATAAATTGAATCTCATGTCCAAGTCAAGTGTAAAATCCACATAAAAGATTCAAGATTAATCTCAACAGTCAAATCTCAGTTTTCCTCATGTTAAAATTGAGTCCAACCTGTGACATTGATCAGAACTATATCGGCTCCAACGGCCTCAGCCTGCTGCCTCATCCTCTCCTCTGGTGTTGGGAGGCGAGAGGGTGGCTCCAGCTCTACGTCCACTGCTGGCTCGTAGGCGGTGGCAAAGACATCCCAACAGGAGGTCTGAGGGACGGGGTTGAGGACCAGCGGGGTCATAGGTCGAGTGTTGTTCAAGATGAACCTCTCGTCTTCATCTGAGAAAGCTGAGGACTGAATACACACACACACACATACAAATTAAATCCACTTTACAGTCAAATCAGCCTGAAATAATCAAGTTTAACTACAGACTGTAGTTTGAAATGGTGAATTCAGACTTAAATATGTATACATTAATGGCAATGGCATGGGAAACTAAATTTAACCTAAACAGAGTGTAACCAAAAACTTGAAGTTCAAGTGTAAACACTTAGGTTTAATGTTTACGTAGTGTTTTTTTATCTACAGTGGAGTCAAATTTAAGAACAGTATAATCTAGTTTAACATGGGACAGCCAAGTTTAAACTCAACTCTAACCCAAGAAGATGAATTCTAACTTGGCCTTCCTGTAGTTGAAGGTTAAAAACTCAGCTTTAACATCAGGATCAATCAGTCTTGCTGCAAAGTCTAGTTTAACACCAGTTGAGTCAGACAGAAACCAGTGTAATCCTCAGTAGAAGGACAATAAAGTTTCATCCAAGTTAAATCCTGTTTAACTGCAGTAGAGTCTAATTCTACGGTTTAAGGATGGATTAAACCCCAGTTGAATGTATATTAACTCACTGAAGTAAAATACCAAATGTATCTAAAACAGGTTTAAGTAAAAGGAGTCTAGATGATTGGGTTTAACTTTATATAGTAGTGTGAGTCCAACCTCACTGTAGTTGCTCAAATTCAGGGAATAATGGTCTCACATGATTCTAGTTGAATTGCATTATCAGCTCATGTTACCTGGTAGAGAGTTAAGTTGAGTCTAGTTTAAGCTGCAGGAGTCGGATTTAAACACTGTAGAATTTGATCTCATTGTAGCAGTACCATGTGTAATAATTAGAGTATACTATATTACTGCTTAGTAAAGTCAAATTGAGTCTGGTTGGGAATGATTAGGATAGTACTCTAATTTATTCTAATCTACTTTGATCCACGTTTACCTTTCGTCTCCAAACTGAAAACTTGAAACAAACTGAAAAGCAAGACTGAGAGAGAAAGTTGAGGAATCTGGATTTCTAATAGGAGGAAAAAGCAGCAGGGAGAATAAAACAGGAGTGAGACACAAAAAAGAAACGAATGAAAGACGTAAATCAGTGAGAAAAGAGACTCGTTTGTAAAAACAAGGACACATAATGATGTAATGACTGTGTTTAACCAGCAGATGGTAGCAAAACAAAGTGATTCTACATGACTGCAGGGAGCAAAATCAGACAAGAACCGGATCAAAGTAGATCCAACCAGCCGGATGAGAGAGGATCAGAATAAATCAGAACCACAATCAAAATTAATTAACCTCTGTGAAGCTGAGATGTAACTAAGTACATTTACTCAAATACAATTTTGAGATAATAGCTAAAACTATTTAAAATTTTCAAATATGATAAAGTATGAGGCATTTCCAAAACTAAATAAATCATTAAAGAGTCATTGGATTAGATGAAAAGTACACGTTTGTTGGAGAGGTTAGTAAAAGTACACAAATATTAACATCAAAGTGTAAATACCAAAAGAAACAAATGAAGCTCATTTTAATGACTTTATTTACTTCTGGTAGTTTAATCTGAAAAAATCATAATTCTATTTATTTTATTTGTGTGGAAAGTGTGGAAAGTAAAACAAACAATATTTCTGTCTGAAATATAGAGAATAAGTATGAAGAAACTTAACAGAGAAATAAAAGTACAACCACCTCAAATCTGTAATAAGTTACAGCACCTGTGTGAATGATACTCTCCACTACTGCTCAGTATCATTAAAATAAACAGCACTAAGTGTAGAGTACTTTTATGTTTAATATTTAAAGTACATTTGGTGAAGTAATATTTAAGCCCTAAATTATGAACATACCAGTATTTTTACTCTGTTGTGGTACTTTTACTGTCGATGCATCAGAAGTGTGTTGGCTGGTTTTTCTTTGCTGCAGTCTGTTCAGCCTCATTAATATTCATGAGTCAACAACAGCACTGGATCCATATTAATATCGTGTGTGTGTGTCACTGTGTGTGTGTCACTGTGTGTGTGTGTCATTGTTTGTGTGTTGGTCATTGTGTGTCACGAACCATTTTCCTGCTTTTGTCCTTCCACCGTCTGCGTGTGCTTCCCTCTGATTGGTCGAGACCAGAGGACGACGGACTTGGTGGGCGGGGCTTAGAGCTGTCGGGTCGGCTGCAGCCATGCTGAGTCAGCCCGTTACACGCTACACACACACACACACACACACACACACATTCATACATATATGAGACAACAGAAGACAATGACACACTGAGGATGTATCATATAATCAATAACCATTAAGACATCTAAGAAAAGGTTATCAATTAATCAGTCAGTCAGTCAATCAATCAATAAATCAGTCAATTAAGTATAAATTCAGATTTAATTGATACAGTTGAGATGAAAGGAAGTCTTTTGTCTGATGACGTGTGGCACTGCAGCTGCTGTGATGCAGTCTGCAGCGGTGTGTGTGTGTGTGTGTGCTGCAGCTCTCTGCAATCTGCCTTCAGCGTTCAATAGTCGATCACTTGGACTGAGAGCTAAAATCACCAAAATAAGAGCTTTTAAATGTCTGTTTCATCAGCACTCGGATGTGACACAAAGAGGTGTTTTACCACTTTTATTATTATTAAATTATTATTTTATTACTGATTCAGCACCAATAAAACAAAAATATCAGATCATACCTGTGTCCTTTCACTAATCCAGGGCTTTTAATTCTATATTGTGGTATTATAACTTTTACTCAGGCAAATACTGTGAATACTTCTTTCAACCCTGTTAAGAGTATTTTTCTCTTCAGAGTACTGCAGCTTTGCCATGCTTGTATTGCTATCTTTGTGGGGACCTTTCAGTTTTAAACCATCTCAGTGAGGACATTTGGGAAACTCTTCAAAAGGCTGTTAGACGGTAAAGGTTTTAAGGTTTGGGTCTCACAAGTATAGAGAGACAAATGTGTGTGTGCATGTTTGTGTGTGTTGGGTCAGGAGATCAGTGGGTAAAGTCAGTGTGTGTGTTGACATCTTTCAGTTAATTGTAATCCTGCCACACAGAGACTTAAGGTAGGAGTGTGTGTGCGTGTGTGTCTCTACAACAACATGTCCATCTCTTCACACAAATAAAAAGTTTCAGGATTAAAAAAAAAAAGCTTATCAAACAAACGAGGAAATGATGTTTGTTGGGGACTATCAGTCACTATCAGTAGGATGGTGTGTGTGTGTGTGTGTGTGTGTGTGGGGATCGAGTCCAGATACACTCCAGTGTGTGTATGCTCGTGGTGATGATCCGTGTTGACCTCTGACCTTGCAGATCATCAGCACTGCCGGATCGTCTTTTCCCGGGGATGAAGATCAGACCCTGCTGAGGCTTCTGGGTAGTGTAGTGAACAGACCACTTCCTGTCCCCGTCGCCTGCTGCAGAGAGAGAGAGAGCACGGCGCCGCTCAGTGTGTTAAATCTCATTTCAGCAGATTCACACACACACACAGAAACAGTGATGATCAGTGTTGCAGCACTCAGCACTCCCCAAGGTGACCTCCCACACAACGCCGGGGGCTTTTATTCTGAAGGAACAAACTCACAATATACAGAGATGCAAACTGACGACATTTTGATCCCAGTTTGTCAAAAATAAATGAAACATTTCACTCAATAATGACTCGAGGCACCGAAGCCTCCATAATCACAGCGTCTCTGTTAAATTAAAGACACGAGTTAGTTGAAACTCATTTACTCGATCCATGTTAACTTCAATCTTCACAACTGTACATAAAAATAAACAATGAATACAGCAGCGTGAAGTCTCATGGATCTTAAAACTAAAAGTGAATTTATGATCATGTTTTCGTTTTACTGTCCAACATTTTAACATCACTCCTGTTTTCAGAGATGTTAAAATGATTTGTTGTTTACAACAAAAACATAAAATCTGATGTTTCCGCCTCCTCAAAGAGCCGACGGATGAAGACGGAGATGACAGCTGTGAAGACAAGATGAAGTGAAGCTCCAAAGAAATGAAAGAGGGACCTGGAGTCCTTGACCCACGTCTTTGTGGGTGCTTGAGAAAGTTCAAGGACTTGTGAGGAGTAACAGAGGTCACACGTCCTAAATGAGGTCAACAGGGTGCTTGAGAGGATGCTACAGGTCCTTGAAAAGCCTCAAATGGCCCTTGAAGAGGCCTTGGGGCCCTTGAAAAGGTACCAAAGGTCCTTGAAGAGGCTCATATGGTCCTTGAGAGGTCCTGGGGTAATTTTTAGGTACTTGAAAAAGATCCTGGAGTCCTTGAGGAGGTTCCAGGGGTCCTTGAGTCAGTTATCTGTACTGTTGCTATGGTAACCTGCAGCTGAACACACCTTGAGCTGACCTGAACTACGCCTGATTTTAACACCTGACAGCCAATCAGAGAGCAGCATTTCTCTCTGTACACACAAGTGAAGCTCTCTCGCCCCGCAGCGCAGCTAATCACACACACACACACACACACACACACATCATCATGCTTCTCACACACACACACACGCTTTATACACACACACACCATCATGCTTCATACACACACACACACAGCTTTATACACACGTCATGCTTCATACACACACACACACAGCTTTATACACACGTCATGCTTCATACACACACACACACAGCTTTATACACACGTCACACACACACACACACACAGCTGCTTCATACACACACACACACAGCTTTATACACACGTCATGCTTCATACACACACACACACACACCATGCTTTATACACACACACGTACACACACACACACCATCATGCTTCATACACACACACACAGCTTTATACACATGCCATGCGTCATACACAGACATCATCGTGCGTCTCACACTCACACACACACACACAAAGCTTTATACACACATCATACTTCACACACACTCACCTCGGGTCTTGTTGAGATATTTGAGGACGGATTTGATCGCAGCTCCGATCAGAACCATAACGACGACACACACACACACCTCACACCCTCACACACTCTGGACACACACTCTGGTGAGGCTGCAGCAGACGGAGCAGCAGCAACGCAGCTTGACGCCCGCCTCTCTCTCTCTCTCTCTCTTCTCTCTCACACACACACACACACACCAGGTTGGCACCGAGCCAGCACACATGTGTGTCCTTCATGTGTGTCGCCAGGTGATGAAGGTTACCAACAAATACTGCATTAACACACACACACACACACGAAACATGAGGCTTTGTAGATGAAGGGGGACGAAGAAAGAGAACTGACAGTGTGAGTGAGTGTGTGTGTGTGTGTGTGTGTGTGTGTGTGTGTGTGTGAGTGTGTGTGTGTATGTGTGTGTGTGTGTGTGTGTGTGTGTGTGTGTGTGTGTGTGTGTGTGTGTGTGTGTGTGTGTGTGTGTGTGTGTGAGTGTGTGTGTGTGTGTGTGTGTGTGGAGTGTGTGTGTGTGTGTGTGTGTGTGTGAGTGTGTGTGTGTGTGTGTGTGAGTGTGTGTGTGTGTGTGTGTGTGTGTGTGTGTGTGTGTGTGTGTGTGAGTGTGTGTGTGTGTGTGTGTGTGTGTGTGTGTGTGTGTGTGTGTGTGTGTGTGTGTGTGTGAGTGTGTGAGTGTGTGTGTGTGTGTGTGTGTGTGTGTGTGTGTGTGTGTGTGTGTGTGTGTGTGTGTGTGTGAGTGTGTGTGTGTGTGTGAGTGTGTGTGTGTTTCAGATGTGAGGCTGTTCATCTTTTATTCTCTCTGTGTTCTCAAATTTCTGTTCATTTCTATCTTCACAGCTGTGAGGACATTTAAGCTCCTCGTCACAGCTGTTTGCAAGAGGATCAGGACCAGGACCAGGATCAGGATCAGGATCAGGATCAGGACCAGGATCAGGACCTGGACCAGGGTCAGAGATGTTTGTGGAGGTTTAAATGGTCCTTGGAGGCCTTAAAGAGGGTCCTTCAGTCTCTGTGATGGTCTTGCTAACGTAGCAGAGGTCTGTCCGGACTCAGGTCTGGGTTTGGGTCTCAGGCTCTCAGGCTCAGCAGCAGGGTCCAGGATGGGTTCGAGCTCAGGAGCCTTACTGGCCTCCGGGTCTCCTGTGTTCTTCAGGATCAGGTTATGTGGTTAAAAACAAAGTGAGCCTGACGTTGTTTCCTTGGAGAGTGTGAACATGAAAGACGTCTGTACGTGCGACGGAGCCGGTTGATGGATCATCGCGTCACAAACTGGGACAGTGCCAGTCTGTAAGTGTGCCAACTATGTGGGCCAGTGGAGCAGCTCATTACTTCTGTCTTTGAGCCTGACAGCCCGTCCGTCCGTCCGTCCGTCCGTCGTCACCTCTCTGCTGTTTTAATTAGTTTAATTAATTAGACAGTAAGTAGGCCACACTATCATCGTGTCACAGGGTGCAAATATCGTTGGAAAAGGTTCAACTCTCTGCTCAAAGTTTTCCTGCTGTCCGTCACAGAGGAGCGGGGCGGGACTTCCTGTGTGACTGAGCTCGTCACCTGGAATCAAACCTGATCAATAAAGTCGATCTGTGATTCACAGAGCCGCTCGGCCAGCAGCAGTGTGTGAAGCTAACAGGTAGCAGCTGCTGCATGTAAAGCCTGTGCATCTGTTACTGCAGGAAGGAATTAGCCATTAGCCTAGCGTATGGAGCTGCAGCTAATCCCTGCTGAGACACACACACACACACACACACACACACAGAGCAGATTAGATTGTACACACAGGGGAGTTAATTAGAGGAGAAGATGGAGAGTCTGTGTCATTTGTGTCTGAGTGTGTTTTTCTATCAGAGAATAATATCAGAGAGGAGCTGTCATACATTATTGATCAGGCAGTGTGTGTGTGTGTGTGTGTGTGTGTGTGAGAGAGAGAGAACACAGTCCTGATTTAACTGAAGGCTGCAAATGTTCGGCCTTGTTGAGGCAAAAAAAAAAACAACATTAATGATCATTTAATTAGAATTTAAAGCCACAGTTGGTATAATTCTGGAGAAAGGGCTCTTATTTTGAAAATTAAAGAGTGTATACTTCCCTCCAAAGCCCCTCCCCTCAGAGTCTCTAATTCTTCTTTTTAACTTGTTTTTCTTCATCGCTCTTCTTCTGTTCTCTTCTCTTTCCTGCACACTGTTGTTTTCTCACCATTTGTTGTTTATCCTTCATTACGTCACTCAGTAAGCTCATGTGGGTGGAGCTTTGTCAGATACTCTATTCTGATTGGTTGTTTTGATTCGGGCACCAGATACTCTATTCTGATTGGTTGTTTTTTATCATATCATTTTATTTTAAATAAGTTTCCTTCTTCTGCTTTATCCATCATTAAACTCAACCTGAGCTGTCTGCACCATTCAGGACCAAATCCAGGGAAACCTGACTGTTCAGAAACAAACTGTGGCTAACCGTTTCAAACCGAGCCAAATACGAGTATCTGGGAACAGTCGGGATGATTCAGAGCCAAACTGTGTTGGAAAAAAACAGACACAACTGGGACCACTAAGGACCACGAAGGGCCAAACCAGGCTATGTGAGACCAACGTGGGCTCAGGAGGGTCTATTTAGGGTCCAAACTGGGCCAAACAAGAGGAGCAGGAGGGAAGGGGACCATTCAGGTCTAAAATCAGACAGAGTGGGAGTAGTACTTGTAGTGTAACACGTTCTCGTTGTCGTACTTGTAGAGGATGTTCTAGCAGAAGAACTCTATAAATCTGGTCCAAAACATAAGCACTACCCAGAATTCCTAGCTGTACCTTTGTGTAGGAGGGGCGTGGTTTGCGTGGCGTCCAGCCTGGAGCGTCCCCCTCGGCGAGATCCAAAGCAGAATAAGTTGGTCCTGCGCCTCCTGCTGGGTTGGTAGCAGTACTGCGGCGGCACCTCCGGCTCCCTGAAGGGGGGCGGGGCACTGAGCGGAGAGGGGCCATGCAGGGTGTATCCGGGGCGGGGCTCCGGCATGGGGGGGCCTGAACTTTCGTTCGGCGACGCTGCGTGTAAGGATCGGGCAGGCGGGGCGCGGCAGCTGAAGGGACGGTGGGTTGGGTTTCCCATGAGCCTCTGGAGCCACGGAAAGTTTCCCATGAGCCTCTGGAGCCAGGGAAAGTTTCCCATGAGCCTCTGGAGCCAGAGAAAGTTTCCCATGAGCCTCTGGAGTGAGAGACGGGTGGACATGGGGTCGTGGTGGGTGGGGCTGCTGGTGGTACCAAGGGCTGTTGCCTGGATACTGAAAGTGAGGTGGGAGGGGCTTTTTGTCACCTGAGGGAGTCACCGGCCGGCCGACACCTCCTGAGTTCAGCCCCAGGATGGCGTCGTGGTGCTGGTGGATCTTGGCGCTGAGAAGGCGGCGGCGCAGGCTGCCCTCCATCTTTGGCTGCAGGGCAGCGATCTTTCGTGGAAGAAGCTCGTCCCGCTCTTCGTCGGGGCCGCCGTTCCAGCAGCGTGATGCCACGCCAGGCCCCGCCCCCTCGCCACCCAGACACTCCACATACGAAATCATCTTGTCCTGACAGCTGATTGGCTGTTTGACGGCGAGCTCCGCCCTCAGGACAGATCAGAGACGATGAACACAACAAAAACTATTCCCATGCCTTTTCACAATAAAAGTCCCAGAGAACTTCCAACCTTTCATCATAAAAGCTCCTTGTATCCGTTTTGTTTTTACTTTTTAACTCAGCTGCACATCCAAACAGCGTTCAGTTCTTCCTTAAAAGATCTTTCCTTCAAAAGTGAACCCCAGATTATTAAATTCTAAACTAAACGTTTAGTAAATCCTTCACAGTAAAATAAATGTCTGAAAAGCCTTCAGTCCTTTGAAAAACCTCAAAGTTTCCATCCTGCAAAATAAAATTTGTGCTTCTTCATCTCAAAATAAGAATACCAGATCTCCACCAAAAAATGTCCACAATGTGTTCAGACTAAAAGAAATGTCCATCTTTCACAATAAAAGCTCTAAATGCTTCCCAGCTCTCAGATTTGAATTAACAATCCACAGAAACAGCCTCAAAACTTCATCGCCTAATGTTTTTCAGTCGGCCACAATGAAAACTTTCAGCAGCTCCGTGTAATTTCCTCTCATTCCTTCAAGCTAGAAACCATCACTGCCTAAAACAAAAAACAAACAACTTTCCAGAAACGATGACGGTCCAGAAACATGTCAGCAGTAAAGGTGATATTTCTTCAGGAGTGTTGACGGTCTGCGTTTCCCCTCCTCTTTCCGTCTCTAATCTTCTAACGGGGATTATCCAGGTCTGCAGATGGCCCGTGAGAGACAGGTATTTACCTCAGCACACCACATGTTGCTTGATACTGAATTACGGCGTCACACTGGGTAATTCTATATTTGGATCAAGAGAATCAGACCACAGAAGGTCAACGGTGAACAAAGAGTTTCTTCACTGTTTGACACGATAACTGATCCTCTGTTTGTACAGTTTCACAAGTACTGAGAGCTAAATGAAAAACACATTAATGAGCCTCATTTACTCGAGTACTGTGCTTAAGGATAAACCTGAGGTACTTTTATTTGAGTATTTTCATTTTCACTTACTTTGCAGAATCAGGTAAATACTGAATATGACCTCTTCACCCATACCTCATTTATACTTTATACTGTCACTCTGTGGTCGATTTATTTTTACATCTCTTCACTTTGTTTACATTTATTTACATGTATACCACCATTTTATCACGTCTGCCTCAACAGTATGATTATATTTATGTATATATTTGTATTATATTTCTATTTTACATCTTTATATTTTACATAATGTTATATTTTATTTTCTATGCTATATTCTATGGTCATATCTTGAACTTTTAGTCATTTTTGTTTTTCTACATAATTTTGAATATTGTTAGATAGAATTTAATTTCCAACAACTGCTCCATGTAATTGTTGTGCACATGACAAATAAGATCTTGAATCTCTTGAAGACAAAAAATATAATCAACAGATAAAATAAAATAGAGTTTTGTGCATTATTGGTTAAAATAAGAGGATTGATCTCAGAGCTTCTCCCATTAATGTAAAATGTGAATTACTTCCCATTGATGAAACTAAGGCATCATTTCCTCCAGTTTGATTGATAAAAACTACAGATATTATTTATGGAGGTTTAAGTTGTAACGTCTATCTCAAGTAAGTGGGGTTTGAATTGAGAAAAATGATTAATAATATTTGATATAAAAGTACTGAATGAAAGAGTATGATTGATTTATTGACCGGCGAGACTTTCTCTCCTCTTTCATCATCTGTCACGTCTCCTCTGACACTTTAATTCGTGTTTTCGAAGTGAACTTTTTGTACTCGTTGGTGAAGTTTTCCTCAGGGGAAAGTTTTGTCGATGATTGATGCTCTGACGAAATGAACTGCTGTTACCGTGTGCTGGAACTTTGAGTGTTTCCTCCTCTACGTTTATCTGATAAATGTCATTTCCTGCAATGATCAATTCATAAAAGGGGTAAATTAAAAACAAAGTGACCCTCAACAGGATGCAAACAAGAGAAAATACCTTACTGCAGTTTGTTTGAACTTAAAGAGAAAATTTTTACTTTTATGTTTGAACTTTTGTACGTTTGATTTTGATTTTTTCTGTGTTTTCTTTGGCGAGTTTAAACAAAGCATCGATCTATCTCTCTAAAAACACATTATAAAAAGACAAAAAAAACTACAGCTTAAATATTTCTTAAAGTTGCAGCTTCTGTTTCTGCAGCTGTTGTTTCCATCGAGGAGCAAGAATCTTCATCAGTGTGTGTTGGACAGAAACAGCTGTGTTTTGGAGGCTGAATGGGATGTTTCAGCCTGCCTCAACAGGCCAGCACTGATTACTGACACACACACACGTGTCAAACCCAAGAATGCCTCC
Organism: Scortum barcoo; assembly: GCA_023238725.1. Classification (NCBI taxonomy): domain Eukaryota; kingdom Metazoa; phylum Chordata; class Actinopteri; order Centrarchiformes; family Terapontidae; genus Scortum; species Scortum barcoo. The sequence goes on along the minus strand of CM041541.1, from coordinate 13,931,518 downwards.
TGACCCAAAACTTTCATTTCTGCCACGAGCCACAAAGATTCAACTTCAACACAAAATACCACCAAAACCACCCCACCCGCAGCAGCAACAGTCCAACTACAAACAGTCGTAGTAGTACGAGCTGCAGTATTTGTAGTATTAGTCGCAGTAACCATAGTAACAGCTGCAGGAGGAAAGTACAAAAGACTGCAGCAGCTGTAATCTGGAAAAACTAAATCTAGTCGTCACGTTCTCTCCATTAATCTCTCTGTGCTGAAAATAAAGCTCGCTCACCCCTCTTTCTTTCCAACAACACACACACACACTACAGAAAAGGTTATGGAGATAACAGTGTGTGTGTGTGTGTGTGTGTGTGTGTGTGTGTGTGATTCCTGACAGCCAGCGGACAAAATGACCTACATCTGAACACACAAACACACACACACTTTCTCTCTCTCTCACACACACACAGCTGGTGTAGTATTCAGAGGCTCTGTGAAGTTTGTGTGAAGCACACACACACACACACACACACAGTATAAATCACAGACTGTCTTTTATCTGCAGCTTAAATTTCTTTATTTGTAACTTGTGCATGCATCCTCTCTCTCTCTCTCACCTTTTAAGCAGAGCATGTCGTCCTCGCTCGCCCCAGTGTTGCTCAACGTGTGTGTGAAAGTGAATCTCAGCTAACAAAGACAAACACAAGTTCAAACAGAGTCCTCCCTCTCTCCCTCCCTCATTCTACCACAATAAAAGCCCCCTCCCTCCTCTCGCTCTCTCTCTCCCTGCTCAGACCAATCCTCGCTCGACCCTCACTTCCTCTCTCCTGTCATCCCCAGAGGTGGAAGAAGGATTCAGATCTTTTACTGCAGTAAAACTACTACTACTACACTGTAAAAACAAAAGTCCTACATTTGGAATATTAATTAAGTAAAAGTCTGTAAGTATACTCAGTAAAGTGGAGTTAAAGTCCATAAAGTAAAGTGAATGAATCTGCTGATTCTTTTCTCCATTGATCCATTGATTGATTGTTTGCTTTGTAAAAAGAGTGAAAATAGTGAGAAATGCCGTCACAATGACCCAGAGCCCAAAGTGACACCTTCACAATAAATCTCAACATTATTCACACACATTACAATCATTCACATTATTCACACACATTACAATCATTCACATTATTCAAAGGAGAAGAAGAAAACCTGAAACATCTGAGGTGTTTTGTGTGTAAAAATCTTGTAAAGTAGCTAAAACTCTCAGATAAATGAAGTAAATCTCTCTGCGTGTTAATAAATGTGTTTGATGTTTATTATCGAGGCCCGAGTACCTCTGAGAACGACAGTCACTTGGCAACCAGGTAAGCATCTCCCTCGGCAGCCAATTAGACGACTGCATGATGGATGAGAAGTCACACACACCTGACCGAAAGATGATGTCATATTGAGATGAGAGGGGGATGATGGGAGATATAGTTCTCTCTCTCTCTCTCTCTCTCTCTCTCTCTCTCATCCTCAGCATGTATTTGTTTCTCCGGACAGAAATAGCTTCATTAATCACCTTAGTCTGCACTGGATACACACACACACACACACACACACACAGCAGCCTATGAATCATCTTTAAACATATTCTGTGTCTCAGGTTGCATAATGTTGTTATTTAACAGAATATAAACTTCAAACCAATCAGCAGCTTTAAAACTCTTCATCAATGACACATCTGACTGTGAATATAAAGTGCATACATGACAAAATAAACTTTATTACTGATCCACTGTACCTGCACATTATATATTCTCTATGTTTACTGTATATTCTCTATATACTGTCATACCTATTTACCTTGTGTATATGAAGCTTCCTTCGTCTCCATTATTGTCTTGCTGTGTTATTGTTGTTATTATTTCTTACTATCTGTTTCTGTGTGTGTACACTGACCTGTAAAACCTGGAGGCAAATTCCTTGTATGCTTTCAATGATTGTGATTTCACATTTTTATATTCATAGATTTTTATTCAGAATTTTTATCTTTAACTATTTTTTTAGTAAAGCCTCATACACATACACTGTTTGTGTGTGTGACACGTTTATGTTATTTTATTTGTTTGTTTGCACTTTAGAAATACACTTATTATGACAAAAAGCTGATGCATTTATACTTTATACTTTACTGTCTAGATGTTACTGTATTATTTTTATATGTATTCATGTATTTCAGTATAAATGTACTTTTATATACTTATTCTTGCACACAGTATCAACCTCTCACTGCTCCAGTCTGTAGTTCCCAAGAAAACCAAAGTCCTCTGCCTGAATGACGACCGCCCAGCAGCATCACCTCCACCATCATGAAGTGCTTTGAGCGGTTAGTCAGATCATTCATCACCTCTTCCATCCCGGACTCACTGGACCCACTTCAGTTTGCCTACAGGCCCAACATCGCCCTCACCCTCCACACTGCCCTCTCCCACCTGGACCAGAGGGACACATATGTGAGAATGCTGTTTACTGACTACAGTTCAGCGTTCAGCACCATCGTGCCCTCCAAGCTCGTCACCAAGCTCAGAGACCTCGGGCTCAACAGCGCCCTCTGTGACTGGATCCTGAACTTCCTGACGGGCAGACCCCAGGCTGTGTGGATGGGCAGCACCACATCCTCCACCCTGACTCTGAACACCGGCGCCCCCCAGGGCTGTGTGCTCAGCCCTCTGCTGTACTCCCTGTTCACGCATGACTGCGTGGCCACCCACAGCTCCAACACCATCAACAAATTTGCTGACGACACGACCGTCATCGGCCTGATCACCGGCGACGACGAGACGGCCTACAGAGAGGTCAGAGGTCCTGACATCTTGGTGCCAGGACAACAACCTCCAGCTCAACGTCAGCAAAACTAAGGAGCTGATCGTGGACTTCAGGAGGAGGCAGAGAGAGGAACACGCCCCCCTCTCATCAATGGGACTACGGTGGAGAGAGTCAGCAGCTTCAGGTTCCTCGGGGTTCACATCAGTGAGGACCTCACCTGGACTCATCACACTGACTTTATCACAAAGTCAGCCAGACAGCAGGCTCTTCTTCCTCCATGCAGGCTGCGGAGGCTCAACATGGACTCAAGGATCCTCTGCAGCTTCTACAGGTGACCCATAGAGAGTATCCTGACTGGCTGCATCACCGCCTGGTACAGCAGCTGCACCGCCCTCAACTGTAAGGCTCTACAGAGGGTGGTGAAAGCTGCTCATCCATGGAGGACCTCTACACCCAGCGGTGTAGGAAGAAGGCCACCAAAATCATTAAGGACCCCAGTCACCCAGCTACAAACTGTTCTGCCTGCTGCCGTCTGTCAGGCCTTTGACGGTTCTGCAGCATTGCATTCGAGCTGAACCACCAGGCTCAGGGAAGAAGCTTCATCCTGCAGGCCATAAGACTTTTAAACTGTGTTCACAGCACCACCACTTCTTAAATAACACATTTCACTTCTATGGTATATATTTTTCTATTGTATATATTTTATTGTATATATCTGTTAGTTGTATAATACTTAGTTTATATTTATAGTTTATATTTTATTTGTATAACTTATATTTTATGGTTTTATTTATTTTATTACTCTTGTTTATTATTTATCTTAAATTTTATTTTATTTTTATTTCTTAATCTGTTTTGTTCTTTATTGAGTGTCTCTCTTGTTTATTTAATATTTTTTAGCATTGTTTGGTGAGCCTGAGACTTGAGAATTTCACTTACTAATGACTTGCTGATGTAAATTGTTGTGTAATGACAATAAATTCTTGAATCTTAGTATTTAGTTTTATTTTTACCTAGTTGTTCTTGTTTTAAACTGTGTGTTATTTCTCTTTACAAAGCGTGGGAGTTAAATTCCCACAGTTAAATGCACACCTGATCAATAAATTGATTCTGAAATGATCAATGTGCTGCAGGACTGAGAGCGCTGTGATTGGTCAATCTCCGGACAGTTGAAGCGAGCTGATTGGCTGCTGCTGGAAGTAAACACGGAAATGAGCGGTAGCGTCTCGGCGTGCTGCGGCTAGTCGGTGAGTTTGACTCAAACATGAAGATTAAACACAGTTAAAACAATTCTGCTGTGAGATTCACCTTTCGGTTCAGCTTTATTTGACATTAAAACATCCAACTGTTGCGGCACCGGGCTGGAAAAATACGATTTGAACTGTGTTTTGTTGTTAGCCTGTTAGCTGCGGTGCGTTTCTTCATTGTTAAAAAGCGTGAAGCAGCAGCCGGTCTGAAGTCTTCACATCACATTTATAAACCCAAAACATACACGGAATAATGTGTGAATCTGCAAACTTACTGAAGACAGAAGTCTCCTCTTTATTTTAGTCCCATTGTTTCCTCTGGAGAGTTTCCTTTCTAAAATCAGTGAAATTTAAATTAAGTTTGGTTAGGTACGTTTTTCCCCCGAATCAGTTGAAACTAAAGACACATTAAATCAAATATGTCTGTTACTAACAATTATTCTCAATATTTTTAAATGTAATACTGGAAATACTGGATTTGCTCAAATAAACGCCAGGTGGATAAACTGTCCTATAATGTGCATGCCAACTGAGCTCAATGTAACTTCCATTACTCTCATTTAATACATTCAGCAGTGTTTTCATGTTATCTTCAACACGTTGCTGTTCTGGATTACTCATCGAGTGTTATTGTCCTTTTTCAGTCACTGCGGGTGTTTGTGTGTTAGTATCCGTCGCGGTAGAGGAGCATGGCGCCCAGACGGAAATTTGATTTAAAATTCAAAGAGAAAGTTTTGCAGTATGCAGAGGAAAACTCGGGAGAGAAAACTGCAAGACACTTTAACATTGACTCTAAAAGAATCCGGTACTGGAGGAAGCAGAAGGAGGAGCTGCTGCACGCCGACAAGGAGCGAGCACGGCTGAGCGGAGGAGGGAGGAAGAAGGTGAGCCTGGAGCTGGAGAGGAGGCTGGTCGAGTGGATCTACTCGATGCGGGACAAACACAACAGAGTGTCGAGAAACATGATCAAAAAGAAAGCGCTGGAGATCTACCCTTCAGTGAGCGACGGCGGAAAGACGTTCGTGGCGAGCACGGGATGGCTGCAAAGGTTTCTGCAGCGCAACGACCCCTCGCTTCGACGTCCCGCCATTGTGGCTCAGAAAGATCTACTCACTGAGAAACTAGTTTGTTTTGTCGACCACATTGGAAGGACCGTCGGCTCTAAAGGGATCATAGAGAGTGACATCATCGCAATGGACGAGACTGTCGTTTGTTTTGACATCGTGACCTCCAGCTCCGATACTCAACGAGCGAACAGCGAGGCTCTGAAGACCAGGAGGCAAAAGGAAAGCAACTTCACCGTGGTCCTCGCCGCCAAGGCCGACGGTACCAAGCTGAAGCCGTTCATCGTCTTCAGAGGAGGTGAAGTGGAGGCGATGCAGCGGCAGAACTCCGCCGCTGTGATCGACACGTCTGCGGACGGCTGGATGAACGACGCGCTCACTGCAGACTGGCTGCGGACGGTGGTGGGAAAGGTCAGCGCGACGCCGCGGCTCCTGGTGTGGGACTCGTACGGCTGCCATGTCGGGGCTGCCGCCAAAGAAGAACTGAAGGACGGCTACAACATCATGACCGCTGTGATCCCGAGAGGCTGCGCAAAGCACGTCCAGGCCGCAGACGTGATGTGGAACCGACCCTTCAAGCAGAGTCTGCAGGACGCCTATGATCTGTGGAGGGCCGGAGACTCAGATAAGGAATACACCGCCGGAGGGCACCTAAAGGTCCCGGGGCGCCGCCTGCTGGTGGATTGGGTGGTCGCCGCCTGGAACAAACTGGACGAAGATCTGATCCGAGAGTCTTTTAAAGTCTGTGGACTGTCTGTGAAAAGTGATGGCAGCGAAGACGACCTCATCCTCTGCTTCAGGGAGGGACAGCCAAACGCCACTGGGCGGGAGGCGCTGAGCCGGGCCCGACAGAGGAGTCAGGACAACCGGTCCACAGCAGCTGGGGGCGAGGAAGATGAAGAGGAGCGATTAAACGATGATCTTGTTGTTCTTGATGATGTGGAGGAAGACAATGATGGTGAGGATGATGAACCCGATGATTAGATAAACTGATGATGAGGTCCTTTTTTAGAAAACACTTTGAGCCTTCAACATTTCACCGTCGCTGCATGAGCCGACTGTAATCTGCTGTAATCCACTTTGTTCTCCAATAAATGTATTTTTACGGGGCTATCACTGACACAGTGGTGGTGTTCAACCCTTCCTTCATGCACTCATTCATTCATCCTGATCCACTCAATCACGCTGGTCATCATTTAACACTGAAACTGTTTCACAATAAAAGCCTTGTGAGAGGGGATTCTGTCCATGGAAAGGCTAGAGGGCTTTTAATTTGAAACAGATCATAAAACAACTTTGTACTAAAATATGAGAAATATACTGAAATAAATGTTTCTGATATAAACAGCTTCAAATAAAGGCCTGGTACGCTCTGCAGGCGAGGGGATTAGAAATCAAACAACACCAAAAGGAAAGTCTCACTAGAAGTTCATCTACAGAGTATTTTGTCCACGAGTTGTGGCTTCAGCTAATTATTTTCACTATTGATCAATCTGCTGATTATTTTTTAGATTTATTGTCTCATCAATAAAAGCATCCATCACAGTTTCTGAGCCCGAAGAGTCTCGTTCTATCAGACTAAAGTCCACAACTCAAACATATTTTCCTGCCACAGAAGACAAAAAAATAAAAAATATTCACAGAGAACCTCGTCTGACAAACGATTATTTCAAACCTGCAAATTGATTTTCTGACAATCAACTAATTGACTGACTAATCAATCGTTTTTTCAGACATTATTTATTGGCTCTGGGCTGGAGGGCATCAGTAATGGAAACGATCTTCCAGTTTGAATACAATGTTTCTGAACATGTGTAACTTTATTTGTCTTTGTTCAGACTCTGTAGAAGCAGCGATGTCAGTCATCATACAGACTCGAGGTGAAGCGGGCGGCGGCGTCGCGGCTCACCTCCAGTGCCCCCACTGCGGCCATTTCTCCAAGAGCCACGCCCACCAGCTGTCCCACATGGCGGCCTCTCACCCCGCCTGCCTGGAGGGCGTAGCGGTGGGTCGCCTCGGCAACATCGTGATGTACCAGAGCACCGCCCGTCTGTTCCACTGCTCCGACTGCTTCTTCACCTGCCGAGACTTCACCAAACTGTACAAACACATCATCTCCAAACACTGCATGGACGAGAGGGAGGGAGGAGGAGCCGACGACGGGAGTGAGAAGGGGGAGGAGAAGACAGGCGAGGAAGGCGAGGAGGAGGAGAAGGAGGGCGGGAAAGACGCTCTGACACCAAAGAGGAGCAGTGAGGCTGACGAGGAGGAGGAGGGGGAGGGACACGACGAAGACGGCGCCTCCCAGAGGGCGGAGTCGGGCAAAGCAGACGGTGAAGGTGACGAAAGCGTGCTGATGTTCGACGGCGCCGGTTACCGCTGCCTCATCTGTGGCTGGAAGAACAAGCTGAAGGCTCTGGGCATCAACCACGTGGTGAGGAAGCACGACATCCCCAAAGCGTACGCCACCCAGGCCGTCCGGCGGGACAACACCGCCCACAAACAGATGCAGAGCGGTGGGCCGGAGGAGGAGGAGGCGGCCGGGCTGAGCGGAGAGCTGCTCAAGGAAGAGATGGAGGCGACGGCCAAGGTGGTCCGCTTCATGTCCAACCGCTTCATCTGCCTGATCTGTGGCTGGAAGACCAAACTCAAAGGTACTGACACCTTCTGCTCTTCTGTTTCTGATAATAAATCAATCAATCAATCAATCCTCTCCCTCAGACTCTGAAAGTATCAAACTTCAGGTCTCCACTTTAATACAACGTCAGCTAAATAAACTGATTTTAATCTTAATGAAGCCTGATTGAACTTTTATAACTTATAACTGTCAGCCGTCATTTTTAAAATCTTTCTCTGACATCAGTCTGTGATTCTGTCCCTGTATGAAGCAAACAGACCAGCAGACAGCAGGTTGTCTGTTTCTATCAGTTTCTAATAATTCTTCTTAACGCTGCCACCGGCTCAGATCTTTCCATCACATCAGACTAAACGGTGCTGATGTGTTTAAAAGTGTGACCTAATGTCAGATGAAACACTACTGCATTTGACCACAAGGGGCTCTAAAATCATCATGAAGCATGACCTGCTTTAAAACAAGAGTGTATTTAAGTGAGTAGTTACTTTCCCCACTGATAAAGAATAGCTGATTATTCTATGGTTTTGAATAACAGTCCCACCTGGGTTAATCTCTCCCTGTGTGCGTCCTCGCAGGTTTTGCCATCAGTCACGTGGTGCGCAGTCACGACGTGGAGCGTCCGTACAGCTGCAAAGACTGCAAACGCTCCTTCTTCCTGCCCAGCAGGCTGCAGCAGCACATCAGAGCGGCTCACCGGCCCGGACGCTATGCCTGCCCCTTCTGCTGCTTCAGGTCACACTTCTTGGGAGGCTTCAGGAGGCACTGCAGCCGCTGCAACGCCCGCGAGGAGGGGGAGGAAGGAGGTGGGCTGGTAGGAGGAGGGAGGAGGAGGAGTGGGAGGGGAGGAGGAGAATGAAGAGGAAGAGGAGGAGAGAGAGGAGAAGAAGGAGAGAGGAGAGAGGAGGGAGGAAGAGGAAGGAAAACAGCGAAGGTGGTGGAGGAGGAGGAAGAGGAGGAGGACGATGACTGAGGAGGAGGAAGGACTCTGTTTGCTTTTGTTTACATGCCGCTGTTTGTGATGAAAACTGGTTTACAGTCAAAGCTGATCCAACAGTTGGTACGGTGAATAAACTTTTTTCATTATGTCTGTTTGAACGCTCCGATTCTTGTCTGTTTAAAACCTCAAACTCTTCTGAGTAACATTTTCTGTCAAAGTCACTAGTTTGTTTGATCCAATTTGCTGATTATTCAGTCTGAATTATTTTATGTTGCAGAGAAGAATCTCAGAGTCCTTCGAGCTCACTGAGCTGAAAACAGGTTCATGTCTTCAGGTCAAAAGTTTACAACAGCCAGAAAAGAGATTTCTAAAGAAATATAACTGAAGGACCTGCAAAAGTGTCAGAGCACTTCATTAAATACACTAAATACTCAAACAATTATTAACTTGTTTAAAAGTATGAATTAAAGGCTGGTTTACTGTTGTCAGGTGTTAAAAAGAAAATAAAAACAGTTGTGCTCCAAAAGAACTAAAATACTAAAGTAGAATTACTACAAATCTCCTATTGGTTAATAACCTGTGTGCTTTGAATAAATAATACATGTAGTAAAAATAAGACGTTATATAAAAGGTAAAACTATATTTTAAAGGACACATTCAGATTTTATATTCATACAGCACTCAGTCCGAGTTAAACAAACAAATGCAGTGCTGACTGTAGTTTTCATCTCTTACAGTTCCTGTGAAGGGAAATCTGAACCAGCCCTTTAAAATCAGTCGACACATTAAAATCAGCACGAAGACGACAAAGATGGCCATGCTGCAAAAATGTAGAAATATAGTAAAAGTACTGTTTTCATGATAAAGTGAGATTTTAAACTGATCATGTGACAGTAAACAGCGACTCCACACCGATGGATGTTGGTTATTTATTTAGCCAAAACATACAAAACAAACCCACCAATCACACCACAGAGTGACGACACGCCCTCGTCCAAAGGAGAAACCTGCGTTATGTGATTAACACGAGTTTAAGGAAAACAACGTGAAGCACCGAGCACAAAACTGACCAGGAAACATGTTTTCTTCTGAACAAATGAAACCCCGTTTAGATCAAAGCTCTGCATGAAGACATGATTTGTGAAAACTTGGGGAGACGTGAAGAAAACCTCTGCTGTGAAACCTTTTCAGCTGCAGGAGCTTCACGTTTGCTTTCCACTGATCAGTGCTAATCAGCTGCTCAGTCGTGATCGATCCCTCCAGTATTTGTAACATCAACTAAATCAGTTTGTACTCCGGTAACATGCAGAGGAGGTAAAGTGATATTTTGAGTGGCGGCCAACACAATCTTTAGTCTTTGCTCATCCGAAGTCTGGACGACGTTTATACTGAAACAGAAAACTCCCTCGTTCCCACAGTGGAAATAGCTGAAAGATCATTTAAAGAGCCGAGAACATGTAACATGGAGGAACCCGAGCTCTTAAAATCTGAAACTCTACCAGAAAAATAAAATACTGTCGACTCCACTTTTCTATGTTTAAACAGGAAGTCTTTCCTCGATCGGAGGGCGACAGTCCTTTGAGCCGAGGAGACGACGGCGACCTCACTGTCGCGTCCTCGTTGTTCGAGCTTATCTGAAATATTGTAACAACTTTAAATAAGAAAAAGAAAAATCTTTTCTATAAAACTGCACCTTGTTCACATTTTTTCTTTCATTCGTCTGATTGCTAGCTGGAAGTTGGTGCGACTCTGTTCCAGTCGATCATTCAGGTCATCGAGGAGGCTTTGGTGTTGTCGACCGTGACCTGAATGACCGACAGTCCGTCTGGTTTCCTCGAGGAAGCTGCAGGGTCGGAGGTCAGATGTGTCGAGGGCACCACGCTCCCTCCAAGGCGGCCATGTTGATTCCTCTCAGGTCGCCGAAGTCGTCGCCGTCTCCGTCGCAGAAGTCGTCGTCGTGGTCGTCAAAGCGATGCGGGTAACTGGTCGACGCCTTCTGCTGGAGAGACACGAGACAGCGCCTGGAATATCAGCCGTCAATCACTCTGATTAACAAGTCCTCTTACTGCGATCAGTCGGAAATATATATATAAATGAAATATTCATTTAGAACAAAGTAAAACTGTTGACTTTACTGTTCGAACCACCGGCTCTCTGAAGGGGGGGCACACCATGTGGAAACGAGGAATGGCCACGTGGAACACTTCCTCTTTGTTCACTACGAGAGACACATCAGAGGACGACATCAAGTACTGTAAAGGTACTACTACTACTTCAGATAAAATACTACTACTGCTTCTTCACAGTTAAATACTACTACTACTTCAGATAAATTACTAGTGCTGCTTCACAATAAACTACTACTGCTGCTTCACAGTAAAATACTACTACTGCTGCTTCACAATATAAAATACTACTACTGCTGCTTCACAATAAAATACTACTACTGCTACACTTCAGATAAAATACTACTACTGCTTTCACAATAAAATACTACTACTGTAAAATACTACTACTACTTCAGATAAAATACTAGTGCTGCTTCACAATAAAATACTACTACTGCTTTCACAGTAAAATACTACTACGTGAACTAATATCTTCACTGATAAAATACTAGTGCTGCTTCACAAAATACTACTGCTCACAGTAAAATACTACTGCTTCACAGTAAAATACTACTACTACTTCAGCTGCTTCACAGTAAAATACTACTACTGCTTCAGATAAAATACTACTACTGCTGCTTCACAATAAAATACTACTACTGCTGCTTCACAATAAAATACTACTACTACTTCAGATAAAATACTAGTGCTGCTTCACAATAAAATACTAGTGCTGCTTCACAATAAAATACTAGTGCTGCTTCACAATAAAATACTACCGCTGCTTCACAATAAAATACTACTACCGCTGCTTTACAGTAAAATACTAGTGCTGCTTCAGATAAAATACTAGTGCTGCTTCACAGTAAAATACTACTACTGCTGCTTCACAATAAAATACTACTACCGCTGCTTCACTAAAATACTACTACTGTGCTGCTTCATAAAATACTACTACTGCTCAAAATACTACTACGCTTCACAGTAAAATACTACTGCTCACAGTAAAATACTACTGCTTCACAGTAAAATACTACTGCTTCACAGTAAAATACTACTACTACTTCAGATAAAATACTACTACTGCTTCACAGTAAAATACTACTGCTGCTTCACAATAAAATACTACTACTGCTTCAGATAAAATACTACTTAAGGAAGTTTTCCCATTTATTGGCACATCACTGCTGCATATTATTAATCTGTCTCTGGTGTCAGGCTTTGTACCCAAGTCTTTTAAAGTAGCTGTAATTAAACCATTGATCAAAAAAAAACCTACACTTGATGCAGATGTGTTAGCCAATTATAGACCAATATCCAACCTCCCCTTTTTGTCTAAGATTCTAGAGAAAGCCGTTGCCAGCCAGTTATGTAATTATCTCCACAGTAATAGTCTTTTTGAAGTTTTTCAGTCAGGATTTAGAGCTCACCATAGCACAGAAACAGCACTTGTGAAAGTCACCAATGACCTGTTGACAGCATCAGATAGAGGGCTTCTGTCTGTACTTGTCCTGTTAGACCTCAGTGCTGCCTTTGATACAGTTGACCATCACATCCTGTTGCTGAGAATGGAAAAACTGCTTGGTATTAAAGGGTCTGCATTAAACTGGTTCAGATCATACTTATCAGATCGGTCTCAGTTTGTCCATATTAATAATGAATCCTCTGTGCATACTAAAGTCTGTCATGGAGTTCCACAAGGTTCAGTGCTTGGTCCAATTCTGTTTATTTTGTATATGCTGCCCCTTGGCAATATCATCAGGAGGCACCACCTCTCCCTCTTCCTCTGCTTCCTTTACTCATATTATGGTAGTAGTGCAAACTGGAGTCACTTTTAGAAACTGGTTAAAGTGGCTAAACTGGTTAAAGTAGTTAAATTGGCTAAAGTGTCAAAACGGGTTAATGTGAATACTCTTATGTCCTGTAAAGTGCATGTTACTGCCGGAGCCCCGGTCCTCTTTGTTCTCTCCAGTCTTGCAGGTTCCTCACTGATTCTGGTTGTGGTCCATCTGTCTGAGGTTCACTGGCCTGGTGGGGACATGATCTGTGTCTGTGCTGTGGAGAGAAGGTCGAGTGGCCCAGAGCTCCATATGAGGACATCTAGAGATGCACCTGGACTCACGGACTCATTTCCATTACCTGTGATACCTTCACACATGGACTAAACCAATGAACTCAGTATAGCTACAGCTTATTACGACTCATGTATAATTCCATAATATGATTGATGATGTTCTCTGTACATGTGGCATCTATTGCACGTCTGTCCGTCCCAGGGAGAGGGATCCCTCATCTGTGGCTCTTCCTCAGGTTTCTTCTTTTTCCCATAAAGGGTTTTTTGAAGTTTTTCCTGACTCGGTTCGAGGGTCTAAGGACAGAGGGTGTCACAACTGTGCAGATTGTAAAGCCCTCCGAGGCAAACAATGTTTGTGATTTTGGGCTCTAAATAAATAAATTTGAATTTTTTTGAATTTTACTGCTGCTTCACAGTGAAATACTACTGCTGCTTCACAGTGAAATACTACAGAGGTCATGTCTGCGTGAAGAAAAAAGAATTACTGTGGACCTCGAATGTGAAGCTGACAATGTTTAAATGAATTTAAATTAATTAAATGTAAACTCAACAGAAGTTGGTCTAAACCTGTGTTAAAAACCAATCAATCAATGAAATCAATCACTCAGTAAAGTAAATCAGTAAGTAAATATCTCAGTCACCCAGTCTGTGGAAGGTGTAGTGACCCTCCATGTACTCTGACGGCGTGGAGAAGGTGGTGCAGCTGGCGTACTCGTGGACTTTACCGGGCGTCATGACCGGAAACTCTCCTACACACAAACACACAACAGGTTTAAAAAAAAAACATCAGCCAATCCCAGTGGAGCTACAGTGGTCATGTGATGTGAGCGGCGTACCGACAACGCCGGGTCCCTGAACTTCCTCCACGTTGCCGTCGGACGTTGTGATCTTCCAGTAACGGCTGTCAAGCTGACAGGCGGCTTCAGGAGACGCACTGCTCGACATCTCTATCCTGAAAACACACACTCTTTACAGACAGACAGACAGGCAGGCAGGCAGGCAGGAAGGCAGGCACATACCTGATGCGGTATGTGAAGAAGAAGTGCGGCGGGTGGACGGACGACAGCTCTGGCAGGAAGGAGGTAGAAACGGAGACGGTGATGTCACCGGTGGTCGCCACGCAGCCCTTATCGTGTACGTACCTGCAGACACAAACGCAGGACGATGCCTCGATGTGAGCGAACACGGTGACACGTCAGGACTCTGTGTTCAGACAGATGAGTCACTGAGTGTTTTTTAACGTGTTACCTGAAGATCTGGTCTCTGATGATCGGATACTCTCCTGTGACCACGTTGTTCACGTAGGCGGTGAACCACTCTAAGAAACAGGAACCTGAACACACAAACAGTTTGTGATTTAACAGGTCTAATGTGATGGAGTCAGTGTCAGGATGATCAGACGACTGTCACTGGATTATTGTGAGACTCAGTTGTAAGACAAACAGTGAATCTAAAAAGTGTTGAATGTTTATCCCACAGACCTGTGATGAACATGTCGATGGCTGAAGGATCCTGAGCCGTCTGATCCTGAAAAACACGAATGAGACAGGATGAGGTCGGATTAAACCATCAGATGGACTCTGCGTGTTTTATTTCTCCACTTTATTCCTCTAAGAAAGCCTTTTTAAAGGACTTTTGTATTTAGATTGGACACTTGTGTGGCAGCATAACTGAGTCAGAACTTAATTTAAGACTTTATGAACTTCTACAGCCTTTGAGGAGGAAACTACATCCAATGTTTTTAAGACTTTTCAAGACAAAGTTCCCCAAAGAAAACCTAGAGACGGTCTGAGGGGACTTTTCGTGTTCTGGTCTCTATGAAGCACAGATGTAAAAACATTTATTTTGAAAGGCGGGGAGGACAGGAAGGTTACGGACGGGGCAGGGGTAGAAGCTCTCGAACATCCTGCGTCCCTCGGCTGGCTCCAGCGCCATGTACTGGCTGAGTCCGGTGTGGAAGCAGAAGGTGAGCGGGAGGCAGCGTCTCATCCCTTTCCTCTGCTGGAAACCTCCGGCCGCCGTCTCCACGTCCAACAGGACCTCCGACCGGTAGTGGTTAGACAGAGACATGCTGCCCATCAGCCTGCAGACAGACAGGTGGTCAGACAAACGGACAGACCACCACAGTCAGAGGCTTCCATGAGGACAGATACCGACCCTGGGATCACCAGCTTCTGTCCGTTGTGGATCCGGTACGAGCAGCGGTAGTCGTCTGGGAGCTTGCAGCCGATCTGAGCCTCGATGTCGTTAAGCTCCACCTCTGTGGCGCCCTCTGAGAGGGAAAACAAACACACCTCTGAACACTGTCATATTTAGTTGCACAAAAAGGTGGAGAAACGAGAAAGGATTAACATCTACATCTAAGTTTTAAAAAAACCTATTCAAGCTAATCTTCATGTTCTACATATTAACAATTTAATCCTCCGAATAAGTGAAGTTTTAACCTTTTAAGTGTTGATGGCAGAAAAACAACACAAATGTGACGACACTGTCACTGTAATGAAATAATTACACCTCTGATCAGTTATTATATCAACACTGAACGTTTGAATAACCTTTATTTAGTGTAGGCAGAGGACAGAGCAGGTAAGGCTCCCCCTGCTGGCTCAGGAGAGAACAAACATTTTCATCATCTTTCAGCATCATCATCATTATAAACTTTTGGTGACTTTCGAAGCTCTGAGAGTCCTGTGCTCAGTAAAGTGGAGTTAAAGTCCATAAAGTAAAGTCCTGTAAAGTCAGTAAAGTGGAGTTAAAGTCCATAAAGTAAAGTCCTGTGTCAGTAAAGTGGAGTTAAAGTCCATAAAGTAAAGTCCTGTGTCAGTAAAGTGGAGTTAAAGTCCATAAAGTAAAGTCCTGTCAGTAAAGTGGAGTTAAAGTTCATAAAGTAAAGTCCTGTGTCAGTAATGTGGAGTTAAAGTCCATAAAGTAAAGCTCATTTTCAACTAAAAATCATTTTGGATCAATCAGCTGATTGTTTCCTCCACTGATCGGTCACCTTTGAGCGATGCGATCATGCGAGGACACCTCTGCTGCAGGAAGCTCTTAAGCTGCTCCCAGGCTCTCTTCAGCGTCGGGTAGTACTGGATGTACCGGCCCAGGTCTGTGTAGTACTGTTTGAACAGGCAGTACCAGGACACGCCGCTCTGCAGCCGCTCCGCACTGAACAAACAACACGACACATCTGTTAGTTTACTGATAAATGTAAACAAGTTAATCAATACCTAAAACTGAATATGTGAGTATATTTTGGAGTTTTGGAGTTGACCTAAAACATCTCAGTTTGTTTCCAGAACAAACAAACCAGATACAGCCTGATGAGTTTAAGAGTGTTTGTGAGTGTATTTTTTCACTTTGGACAGGCTAGCAGTTTCCCCCTGCTTCCAGTCATTATGCTAAGCTAAGCTAACAGAATCCTCAGAGACTCACTCTGTCAGCAGCCAGTGTTTGGAGCAGAGAGTTTTCCACAGCGGGTTGTGTTTGGACAACTCGTTCAGCCGCCTGCTGACATAACTGCAACTACACACCCAAACACACCCACACACGCGCACACACACACACACACACATACAGGTAGAACTGGATTTAGAAATGTGACAGTAAAATTACTGAGACCTTAAAAACAGCAGATAAACAACAAACATCATCGGGAAGATTTTGGACTGTGACATATTAAACCGATTTTATAGTCAAAATTATTGATCATGAACATAATCAGTGGTGAAAAGTAACTAAGTACATTGACCCACGTACTGTGCTGAAGTATAATTTTGAGGTACTTGAGTATTTACATTATATTATATTCTGCTGCTAATACTTCTACTCTATGTTTGTCTGACAGCTGGAGTTAATAAAATATATAAAACATGACACACTGTCATACTTTTACTTCACATTTTTGATTCATGATGTCTAACACTTCTTCTACAACTGGAAATAATGAATCAATAACACTAACTGATGCAGTCCTGCAGTAAAAAGTACCTGAATCTGATAGAAAATACTCATCTCTAGATGTAACGTAAAAAAAGTACATGTAAAGTAGTAAATGTACTCCAATGAAATCTCCTTAATCTTGCATGCATTGCAGCAAAAGGTATTTGACCTTAAATGTACTGCAGTAACATGTACTGGACTGCCAATGTACTGCAGTAAAAAGTACTCAGATCTATACGTACTGCAGTAAGAAAATTCAACCTTAAATGTACTGCAATGGAAAGTACTGGATCTTGAAAATACTGAAGTACAAAGTTCTGGATTTTAAATGTACTGCAGTAAGAACTACTCCACTCTGAATGTAATGCAGTAAAAGTACTCATCTCCATCTGTACTGCAGTAAAAAGTATTCGACTTGAAATGTAGTGCGGTAAAAAGGTACTGGACTGTAAACGTACTGCAGTACAGGTAAACAAAAGAAGGATCAAATGTCCCTTCAGGTGCTTCAGTATCTGTCACAGTACAGAGACAATAACAAGCTAACAAACGTAAACAAACAGTTAGCCTGTTAGCCTCCTGTTAGCTCCCTGTTAGCTTGTAGCTCGTTTACTTCAGTTTGTCGGTAAACAGTCGCTGTTTCCTGTCCGGCCCTGCTCAGGGGTCCCCCTGTTCGGGGGTGGTCAGGTTCTTACTGGATCAGGTCTCTGAAGTTCAGGAAGGACAGCACATGCAGCAGCGGGTCTGTCGGCAGCTGCTCCATGTTAGCAACACCTCCTCCTCTTCTTCTTCTTCTTCTTCGTCTTCTGTCTGCTCTTCAATGCACACTGACGTCACCACCTATTGCCGCCCCCTGCTGTCCGAAGCGTGCAGCACATCTAGTCAAATACTTCAGTACTTCTGTTGTACTTTTACTTCACTAAAGTGTTTCCATTTTCTACTGCTCTGTACTTCTACTCCACTACATTTCAGAGGGAAATACTGCACTTTTTCCTACATTTATTATACACAATAAATATTATCAACAAATAAATAATGATGGATTATTATAAAATAAGATACACAGCAAGTATTTAAAATGTGCTCCAGTGATGAACACATTTATGTAGCAGTAATATAATAAATATTATTCTGAACCTCTGCACAGTGAGTATTTTTACTTTTGGTATTTAAAATAAAGTTTTATTCTTACGTTTTCACTCTCAAGTCAACGGACTCTTCAGAATTTCCATCACATAAAGTAAGTATCTTTGTATTTCTATCTATAATTTATTTATGTGAATTTATTTTATTGAATATGGAATTGGGAATTTATTAGGATCCGTTACATTCCCCTCTTTTATAGGGGAACCTCAAGGCTCTATTCTGGGTCTCCTGTTGTTTAATATGTACAATCATGCATGGACATAATATTGATTTTCATTTACGCAGATGACACACAAATGTATGTCCCAATAAAGCCCAGCACCACTAATGTATCCTGTATTAAGAAGTACTTTTACTTTTGTTACTTTAAGTTTATTTAGATGCTACTACATTTTATACATTTGTACTGATTTTCAGTGTAAAACAGTATTTTTACTTCTTCCACTGAGATAAAAGATTTGAGTGCTTCGTTCACCATGTTGTCTGTGAGACTCCAGATTCAATCTGAACTCTGGTGAAAGACTTTCACCTCAGTAAATATTTGCTCTGTGTTGTGCTGAGTCAGTCAGAATCAGTAGAGATTCAGAGGGACTTCTGCATGTCTGTTTATCTTTGTATTTCTCTTTAAATGTTTTATTTTCATTTCTTTGACGTCGTCGATTAGTTTTATGTTACCAGGTCAGTTTATCAGGTGTGAGCAGTGTGATCAGATCAGGAACTGAACCCTGACGTTCACCTGAACTCTGACCTCACCTGTTCATTTACACAGCTGCTGGGTTTCTAAACAGCTCGGGAACAAAAGTTCGTTTGGTCACTGTCGATGTCACAGTGACGTCCGAGATTTTAACATTTTATTGACATTCACAGGAAACAACTCCTCAGCAGTTTAGTGACACTGTGACATTTCCTGTAGCGCCACCATCAGGTAGAAACCCTGCAGGTGAGACACACCTGAGGGGCAGATTGTTCTTTCTGAATATCATCATTTTATTAATGTGGCATCTGTACAGGATCACACTCATGAACACAAACTCTGTCAAATATTGATTTATTTTCTATCACTATCATCACCTTGTTTTGTCAGTTTATTCATTTTTATCTAAGAAAGCTACTCAGAAATGATTATTAATAAAAACTATAAAGTACTGATCATCAAAGGTCTCAAAGGCTGAGCTGAGGTGACAATATCTTACAGAATATTAATGATTTTAACAAAAAGCTCATTTTTATTTGACAGAAAATCCAAACATCTGGAGAAAAGCAGCAGTAAAATGTTTGTACATTTTCATTTAAATCAGGAACTATCTGATCAATAAGTGATTCAAAGACATCTGAAACTGAGCTTTTAAAGTTTGCAGTAGCACAAACATCCTCGATGATCCTCTGTTTGAGTCTCTGAACCTGAGGAGAAGATTTCCTGCAGGTTTCACAGGTCTCCTCAGCTCAGCGTGTGCCTGTCCACAGTGACTCAAAGTAAACATGTTGAGGATTCACATTAAACATGTCCGACTCATCACTCGCACTCACACTTTGACCCCGCGGTCAATAAACCCCCAGAGAGAGAGAGACAGGCCGAGACTGAAGCACAGACCGAGGACGGAGTCTGCTGGATCTGGTTCTCAAGGTTCTGCTTGGAGGTCTGGATCATGGTGGACCCAACATCTAAACCAGCTGCTGTTCTCCTGCTGTTTCTGCTGCACAGCTGCCTGGCAGAGCACGGTACCTCCAGCTCGCTTCATATTAGTGCTTTAGTGGTTGCAAAAGTACAATAATGGTCGTAATGCTGGTGGTAAAGTTGTAGGACAGCAGTGTGTGTGGTTATAATCTGAATAATCTATATCAAAATGAATAATCTGTGTACAAATGTGTTCAGTTTAAAGTACTTCACAGCCACAGCGATCATTAAAGAAACACAGAATTAAACTAAATGAGTAAAATAAGTTCAGGATGTATAAATATAGAAATGTATTTGGTATTAAACGTGTAGTATCTTCACTCTGATGTTACTGCAGGTTCTTCTCTTTTCTTTAAACTCGTAGAAATTCATTCAAAAATGTTTTCCACACTTAGATACGGCATCTGTTCTGCAAAGTATCCAAGTACTTTTACTCAAATACTGTACTTACATACAAATTTGTTTGTATGTAAGTACAAGTAGTTTTATTAAATTTATCGGATGGTTATTTTTAAGGAAAGATTGAAAACAAAACACACAGTGACTCAGATTAAACTACATAAACTACACAAGCATTAAACTATTACTGTAATATATCAGTCATAGGGGCCTTTTTTAAATTGTGACTACTTTTACTTTTAATACTTTTAATAATAATTACACTTTTACTTGAGTGACATTTTTGATGCCTTATTGTTAGTGGAAGAGTAATAGAGTACTTTTACGCTGCAGTATTACTACTTTTACATGAGTAAAGGACCTGAGTACTTCTTCCAGGCAGGTCTGTAATTTAACTTTATTTAAATAAGGCGCAGTGTCCAGTTACACTGAGCTCAATCTGAGGCAGTCTGATGGAATAAATCCTCCTTTTTTACGAAAATGTTCAGATGTTCAGTCAGAAAAAAAAGAAATCTGATGAAGTGTCCGTCTGTCTGTCTGTAGTTTTCCTGAACAGCTGGCTGGCCTCGCAGGTGCTGGTCCGGAGCCGTCGGGCCAATCAGATGTTCGAGGAGGTGAAACCAGGTAACCTGAAGAACAACGTGAAGTCAGTGACGAGTTCCTCTGATGTCATACTGCAGCTGTAGTTTATCATTTAGTACTACTCGACTGTTCTTTATACTCCTCTACATTTATTTAACTGATTCAGTTACTTAAATAACTTAAATAAATAAATTAACACATGATGAAGGTTTATTACAGATTAAACTACCATCAGTTTATAAAGACTGTAAAGTGAGCTCCACCTTGTGATATATACATTAATAATCAATGATCAATAATATGATACTATATATCATACTGCATAATGGCTACTGTCAGTACTTTAAGTACATTTTGATGCTAATATTTTTGTAGTTTTACTAAAGTAAGATTGCAAGACAGGGACCAAAGATGAAGGACTTTTATTGTTAACACTGCTTCTACCACTGGTCCATTAAAGGGTCTTTCCCCATTATGTGTATTATCAATAATAATGTGTATTATTATTATTATTATTGTGTATTAATGTAAATGTTTTCATACTAGGGAACCTGGAGAGAGAGTGTGTGGAGGAAATCTGTGACCATGAAGAAGCCAGAGAGGTGTTTGAACAGACGGATAAAACAGTACGAGCCCATTTTGATCTGATTTCAGTGACCTATTGATAATACTACAACAGTCCTCATAGTAAAAGTATTCTCAGTAAAAGTACTCACCTGTAATCTAACCAGAAACTGTCTCCTCTTCAGGAAAAGTTCTGGACGAAGTATCTGGGTGAGTTTTGGAGCTTCAGCACACAGACAGGAAGTAAAAAAACAAACATCAGCTTTGTTTTCCTAAATGATGTCATTTGTTTATGTTGTGTTTACTTTGTTTATGTTTATATTCGAGCTGTGAGTTTTTTATTTGTTCTGATCCGACTTTTAGTTCTGCTGATAAAAGTTTCATTTTTAATGTTTGTGAAGTTCAATCAGACGAGTTTCTGCAAACATGAACAAAGTCCACACACACACACACACACACAACCTCCGAGTACACAAACATCTAACCACCTGTCTGTCTGTCTGTCTGTCTGTCAGACTGTAAAGGGACTAAGCTGACGAGAACACGGAAGAACATCAACATGGTCAGAGAGTGTGTAGAAGGTAAACACGAATAAAATGAATGTACATAAGTTAATCTTATAAAGTAAACATACACACTGACTGAGTGTGTGTGTGTGTGTGTGTGTTCAGGTCAGTGTATTTCAGGTACAGGTGTGAACTATGAAGGAAAGATCAACATCACAAAATCAGGGAGACTGTGTCAGTACTGGAGCAGCAGCTTCCCACATCCCATAATAAGGTAACAGACAGACACACAGACAATAACAAACAAACAAAAAATCTGAAAACAATCTGAACAAAGCGATCGATTACTGAGGTAACAAAAGAAGAAATGAACCAATCTGACTAAAGAGCGAACTGAAGAACAAGTTTTAAGCTCCGACCACTCAGAGTCATTCACGCTGTTCACACACACACACACAGTCATGGTTCATTCACGCCGTTCACACACACACACACACAGTCATGGTTCATTCACGCTGTTCACACACACACACACACAGTCATGGTTCATTCACGCCGTTCACACACACACACACACAGTCATGGTTCATTTACGCCATTCACACACACAGTCATGGTTCATTCACGCCGTTCACACACACTCGTGTCTCGTCCATCAGGAGATGTTTGACTCTCCCTCATGTGGAATCATCTCCTGATTAGTGGACGAGCAAACGAAAGGATTGATCAACAAATGAACCAAAGGCTGTTCTCACACGTCTGTCTGTCCGTCTGTCCGTCTGTAGGGAGTTTAATGCCTCAGAGCCAAACAGCATCCTGCATGAGAACTTCTGCCGAAACCCCAACAACCGTCCGGAGGGTCCGTGGTGTTTCACCAAAGACCCGACGGTCCAGAAAGAGACCTGCAGGGTCCCGACATGTGGTACGTGTCTGTTCCTAGAACTGACTGAGTACTACAACATCACTATTCACACGTACTCGTCTTTGTAGTACCTGAATTCAACGTCCAGAACATCAGCAAGCATGACTGATATCAGTACTGTAGTATTACTGTATTACTGCAGGATTACTGCAGTATTACAGGACTCTGCACAGTCTCGGCGTCACTCTCGTCCTCTCTCTCCAGGTGAGGTCTTTGTTCCGTCCACTGTGGCGCCTGAGCCAGTAAAAACCGGCGAATGTTTGGCCAATTATGGCATCGACTATGTGGGGGACCTGGCGGTCACCCTGGGGGGCCACACCTGTCTGCAGTGGTCCTCTCCGGAAGCCAAGACCCTCAGCCAGGACAAGGAGTTCATCCCCGAGGTCGAGCTGCAGGGCAACAAGTGCCGTAACCCCGACAACGACCCCGAGGGTCCCTGGTGCTTCGTGGAGGTCGCCGGAAACGTGACAGTCGACTACTGCGACCTCGATCTGTGCGGTGAGAACGAAAACACAGAGAGCACCAGAAGTACTGCAGAGAGTGTGTGCAGAATACACACCTGAGATTCATGAGGTGACCTGCCTGTCTGTCTGTCCACCTGTCTGTCTCTCAGAGGACCACCTGGCTGAGGAGGAGCAGACCACAGAGACGGAGGGCAGGGAGCGCTCCGTCTTGTCCACCAGGACAACGTTTTTCAACGTTCGGACGTTCGGTCAGGGAGAGAGCGGTGAGTGCTCCGACCAGCTGATTAACAACCAGTCAGATAATCCAGCCGACTGACAGGTGAACAGACAGGTTAACCAGCTGACTCGTTAACTAACCAGTTAACAGGCCAATCGACTGACTGGTTGACTGATTTACTGCCTGGTTACTGAGGTCCTGACTGACTGATTGTGTTGCAGTGTGTGGAGAGCGCCCCCTGTTTGAAATGAAGAACAAAAAGGACACGAAGGAGGCGGAGCTGCTGGAGTCGTACAGAGAACAACGCATCGTTGGGGGCGACAACGCAGACGTGGCCTCAGCACCATGGTAACCACACTTATGACAATGAGCCGTCACCATGGTAACCACACTTATGACAGTGAGCCGTCACCATGGTAACCACATTTAACACAACACCCCCTCCTTGTGTGTGCAGGCAGGTGATGCTGTACAAACGCAGCCCTCAGGAGCTGCTGTGTGGAGCCAGTCTGATCAGCGATCAGTGGATCCTCACGGCCGCTCACTGCATCCTCTACCCGCCGTGGGGCAAGAACTTCACCATCAATGACATCCTGGTCCGCCTGGGGAAACACAACAGGGCCAAGTAAGACTTCCTGCCGGCGTCACTGTGAGCAGACTGAGTCTTTCCTGAGGAGGCAGCGGACTGACGTGCTTTAACTCTGCAGGTTTGAGCAGGGCACGGAGAGGATTGTGGCCATCAGCGAGATCATCGTCCATCCGAAGTACAACTGGAAGGAAAACCTGGACCGTGACATCGCGCTGCTGAAAATGAGACGGCCAATCACATTCAGCAACGAGATCCACCCCGTCTGCCTCCCCAACAAGAAGGTGGCCAAGACGTAAGACCCCAACCTCCTCCCTGTTCAGACTCTCCTTTTCCCTCCTCCACCCGTCTGACGGCCGCTCTCCTCCCGCAGGCTGATGTCTGAAGGCTTCAAGGGTCGAGTGACCGGCTGGGGGAACCTGAAGGAAGTCTGGAACCCTTCAGCCCGACAGTTGCCGACCGTCCTGCAGCAAATCCACCTGCCAATCGTGGACCAGAACATCTGCCGCACCTCCACAGCCGTCAAGATCACCGACAACATGTTCTGTGCTGGTAACGTCTCCTCTGATCCAGAGACCACCACAATACTTTGTTTGGTTTCAACTTTGATCAACACAGTCATGAATCTATTTCCTGCTTTACGTTTGTCTGACGTTACTTCACTGACACAAACTATTCAACAGTTAACTGAGAAATGATGACGTGTTTTCTACGCAGCTGCAACACTAAAGTGACGATCACACAACTGATCAGTGATGATCTGACAGCATCACGTATGAGTGTGTGTGTTTGTTTCAGGTTATAAACCGGAGGACTCTCAGCGTGGAGACGCCTGTGAGGGAGACAGTGGTGGACCGTTTGTGATGAAGGTGAGAATCAGCTGACATTCACAATCTGTTATCAACATGTAATAATAAAACCTGTTAGTTACTGACAAAACTTTCATAAACACTTTGAAGGAGCTGCAACTACTTTCAGTGTCAGTTAATCTGTTGATTTGTTTCTAGATTAAGTTATTAAAAATATAAGAAATAATGAACAAACTAGAATGTGGACTGTTTAACTAAAATGATTAACTGATGATTAAAATATTTGCTGAGTATAAAACGTCCGTATTCCTGCTCATAGACAGTGAGTTTTAACTCGTGGGTGATTTGAGCTGTTGAACCTCTGTGTGCAGTACCCAGCAGAGAACCGCTGGTACCAGATGGGCATCGTGTCGTAAGGGGCGAAATGGCTGCGACCGGGACGGGAAGTACGGCTTCTACACTCACGTGTTCAGGATGAACAGGTGGATGAGGAAAGTTATCGACAAGACCGGACAAGACGACGGCGACTAACGACAGAAAAAAGAAAAAAAAAAAAAAAACATCCGTTGCTTCCTGTTTTCTCTGTCAACAAGATGACGCTAATAAAGTTTGTTCACATCCTTCCTCGCTGGCCTCTGGTCTGATTCACAGAAACCACAACCACAACTTCATGAAGCACAACAGCTTTTATATGATAAGCAATGCACAGATACAAAATCTCCATGGCAACACAAACAGAGCGTCTCATTGGACGCTCGTACGCAGCATGGTCTGGTAATAATCAACTTACCAGGTGGTTAAAATGACAAACACAAGAATATAACATTATTTTTTGACATTTGTAGAGTTTCTTTGACTTTGAGCAGCTGCTCCTGTAGTCAGAGGAGAAGAAGAGCACATTCATCAGGACACGTTAACGACACGTTAAAGACACGTTAAGGAAACATCCTGCTTCATGTCACATCAGCAGAACGATCAGAGACCGATTTTTCTGATCCATCAATGTCTCCTGTTCACCAAATATTACACAAGTGTCCCAAAAGCAAACACATGTGGACGCAAATCCAGAAAACTAAACAGATCAAGTGTCGAAGATGATTATTATCGATCATCTGTTCTGGTTCAGTCTATAAAATGGTAGAAAAAGTCCAAGTTATCTTCAGATGTCCAAAACTCAAACGATTTTCAGTTCACAGGGACAGAAAAGCAACAAATCTTATCATAAGCTGGTTTGGTAAAATAACATTTCATGAATCGACTGGCTGCTTCTGTGACTGATCATCAGACACAGAGTCTCAGCTGCATCACCTCGAGTCCGAACCAACACACTGAGTGCTGGCTGTGACGGGTCAGTGTGAGGCCTGGTGGACGGCTTGGAAGTGGACAAACAGGAGATGAAGTCAGGCCTCGTCCCTCGTCTCCGCTGCCGCCTGGCTGTCAGCTGACCGGTGAGTCAGCAGGTGTCTGTTCAGGTGAGTTTTGCGGGTGTAGCTTTTGGGACAGTAAACGCAGCCGTACGGACGAACGCTGCTGTGAGACAACATGTGTTTCTTCAGGTCGAACTTTCTCCTCAGACATTTACCGCAGTCCGGACACGAGAAGGGCTTTTCTCCTGAAGAATAGAGAGACAGTTCAGTATCTGCACCCCTCAGTTATTCAATCTAAGACCAAAAGATGTCCACAGGGAACAAACAGTGACTTCAATCGAATGTTTTTACAGTGAAAAAGTTCAAAGAATATGTCTAAAACTGTTTCTTTAATGGCCCTTTTCCACTAGTACCTAATCGGCCTCGGCTCGACTCGACTCGACCTCAGTTTCGGTCGTTTTCCATTACAACAGAGTACCACCTCAGCATGGGTGGAATTGGTCGCATCATAGGCAACGCGGGCGAAACTCCAGCGACGTCATTTGTTATGCGACACAAACACGAAAGAAACGACTACGGAGCAATGGAGGCCACCAGACAAAAAATGTCTGCACCTCGTCGTTGCTCCGCATGGGTTGATTTCTGATTTCTGTGCAGCCATCTCTGATCGTGTTCGTTGTTGTTATTGCGTTTTAAAAATGGCGCGGCTTGACTCTTATGAACGAAGTCGCTCTCCCGACGCATCTAGTGACGTCAGGCCCTGGCCAATCAGTGGCCTGCCGTCCTGCCGACGTCCACATTTTCGGCTCGACTCAGCTCGCTTGGAACCGGCCGAGTAGGGAATACTTTCTGAAAGTACCTGGTACCAGGTACTACTAACACACAGGATGAAACGCATTACGTACAAACCAAGTCGAGCCAAGTAGGTACTAGTGGAAAAGGGCCATAAGTGTCACATCCCAATTCAGGTCAGTTCATATCCTTCATGCACATTTCTGCATCCGTGCCGTGCCAAAGAAAGTAAAAAGTGTGATGTACAACATGAAAAAATAAAGGTGAAGGATATTTGAAACAATAAAGGTTTTTCTATGATCAGAAAGTATGTTAACGTATCACACAGCAGAATCAACACCCCTCCTCCCTCAGGTGAGCCTCTTACCGGTGTGTATCCTCCGGTGTTCGGTCAGGTGACAGGAGATGGAGAAGGCCTTGCCACAGTCCTGACAGACGTACGGCCGTTCGCCCGTGTGCGTCCTCATGTGTTTCTGCAGGTCGCCACCAGACGGCCAGCCTTTTCCACACACTGTGCACACGTATGGCCGCTCCCCCGTGTGCCGCCGCACATGCACGTTGAGCCCGGCGAGCGCGGTGAAGTCTTTGGGGCAGTAGGGGCAGCGGTAGGGCCGCTCCCCGGTGTGCGTCCTCAGGTGGCCCTCCAAGCCGTCGCGGGTCTTGAAGCGTTTGCCGCACTGCGGACACAGGAAGCGGCTCTCGGTGGAGTGGCTGGCCCGGTGCGAGTGGAGGCCGGTCAGAGAGCCGTACGTCTTGCTGCACTGGTCGCACTGATACGAGCGAAACGTGTGTGTGCGCTGGTGGATACGGAGCTGCGTCACTCCTGCAGAGCGGCAACAAACACCAAACTTTGTTTGGACAAAGAAACTCAAAACCAACTTCTTTATTTGTTCAGGAGCCGTCGGCTGTGTCACTCGGACCTCAGAGGCTGAAAGAGCTCAGACTGAGTGTGATTTTATACTTTAAACTTTTATACTTTTATTACGATGCAACAAACAGCAGCACAGTTTACATGTTCAGCCATCAGTCCTAAATATTCAATAAGAAAATGATCTGAATATTTCTTTAAACTGTGTGCAGGTGTGTCCAGATTTAAGGTGAGCTCAGAGAAACAGCTCGAACGTCACAGCAGTAAGACATGAGGCCAGGTGAGGACGTTACCTGAGAAGCTCTGGTCGCAGAAGCGGCAGTTGTAGCAGGGCTCGGCTCCCTCCACAGAGTGAGTCTGCAGGTGTCGCAGCAGCTGAGTCTGAGAGCTGAACGTCTGCTCGCACACCGTGCAGGTGAGCTCCGGCAGCCGGTGCTGCAGCCGGTGAGCGTCTCTGTCCTTGGCCGACTCAAACACCTTGTCACACTTGCTGCAGGTGAAGCCTCCATTGTCCATGGTGCGTCTGCTTGTGATTGGTCAGACTGGACAGGTGGTGGAACTCCTTGTCGCACTGGCTGCACTGGTAGACGGGTCGGGCCCGGTGGCTGCGCTGGTGGAACAGGAGCTCGGCTTTGGTTTTAAAGACGGCGTTGCACTGGAAGCAGGAGTGGATCCTGGGGGGGCGGGGCTCTAAGAGGCGGGGCTCTGGGGGGCGGGGCTCTTCCTCATGACCACCAGGTGTGCTCTGCAGGTTCACAGCTCCAGTTGTCGTTAAGGTCGAGCCGCAGGACTTATTAGTTCGCAGGTGACGGATCACCTGTAGGTGGAAGAAGTACTCGGTAACTTAACTAACATAAAATGGAAATACTCAAGTAAAGTCGAAACTGTACTGAGTAAATTTACTTAATTACTTTCCACCTGCTAAAACAGGTAGAGATGGAGATACACACTCACCTGAGAGCGGTAGATGAAACATTTTCCACACTGAGGACACTTGTGAGCCACCCGCTGAGAATTATGGGAAATGCTGTACAGAGCATTAGCTGTGACCTCAGAGCAGAGCTGATCTGATTGGTCAACTGTTAAGAAAAGGAGGAGAGATTCAGTGTGTTCATTTCATCTGTGTGTGTGTGTGTGTGTGTGTGTGTGTGTGTACCTGTGTCCTCTGATTGGTCAGCAAAGTTTCCAGGTGAGTCCTTCAGCCTGACAGGAAACAAGGTGATTATTCTCAGGACGACAGACTTGATTTGGACCGCGGAGCAGAAAGAGTCTCACCTGTCCACTTTCAGGGTCACGGGTGTGACAATGCAATCGTCCCCGCCCACTGCTGAGCTCTCACTGGACGCCTCCTGCTCCACCTGCGGCGCGGTCTGACCAATCACGGTCTCCTCTACGTCCTCTTGTTCGTCCTCCGTCATCACCACCACCTCCACCTTCACCAGCTCCACGTCCAGCTGGACGGGACTGACGACATCAGGCAGAGGCTCTGATTGGCCCTCTGTGTCAGTGGGAGGAGGCTCAGGATTGGTCAGTTTGTTGAAGAGTGGGTGGGACCAGGCTGAGAGGAGGATCTTCTCCGTCTCGTGACCCACTGAGGAAATAAATATATTTCATAATCAATAAATTACAACAATAAACGTAATTAAACTGATGCCTTTGATGTTTTATTTGATACCCGTGGTGGTCGCTCGCCCCAGCAGACAGCTCTGATTGGTCAGTAGCTCCCTCAGATCCTCCCTGTCCGCCTCATGTAGAAAGTCCTCCACACCACCAGGGGCAGCATCGAGCCAGGAAGCCGCCTGCGATGAACAACGTTAAAACATAATGTTCAAGATCCCGTCAGGAAGAATTGAAATAACACTGGTGGCTTTGTATCTGAAACAGAAGCAGCTCCAGCAATTTGTGTCAAAGTCACACAAGAGTCTAAACCACAGTGAAGCCAAAACATCTGGATTCTGATCAGTTTGGTTTTAATGAGTTATTTGATGATATTAAAAGGTGGCGTGGCTTAATGATTGACAGCTGTCCATTCAGTGAGAACCTGTTTGAAGTCGGGGACGGGGAACAGCTGCTCGATCCTGGACAGGAAGTCAGATACGAGTGACTGCAGGGCCGAGTCAAACCTCTCGTCGAACACCTCCTGAAAAAGACAATAATAAAAATAAAATAAAAGCGTGTCAGAGAAACAAACTGTTGGCTTCACTGCTGAGTAACGATGTTTCTGTGCTGACCTGCAGGAGGCGCCGCCTGTCCGCCGGACTGCAAGTCACTTTATCAGTCAGAGTCAGCAGAGCAGAACAACATTCATCCACGTCTTCGTCCGGCTGCTGAGAGGACACACGAGTACGACCGTCATGATGTGTTGCAGAGAAAAAACAACAACAATAATCTTTTGTACAAGTAATTCTGCTAAAAGTGCTTTACAATAAGTATTTCTATTAATTACATTAAATGAAACCCCAATTGATAAAAAATTAGATAAAATGAGGATGACACAAAATAAATTGCACAACTTAAGTCTGAAAATAAAACTCACTAAAGAAAAGCTAAAATGATAAATCTAAAAAAAGACACCGAATGCATAAAATCAAGTAAGGTTTTGAAACATTTTGAAAGAGGTGTAGGAGTGTTTAAGTAAAGTAAATGAGTTTAAAGTCATGGCCAGTTAAAGGCTAAAGTGTTGAAATAAGTTTTCATCTTTCTTTCAGAGACATTTTGTGATCTGGTGTCCTGATGTTATTCAGGTGTAAAGGTCTTAAAGGTCACTGAAAGGTCACTCAGAGCTTTGTATACGAGCAGGAGGACCTTAAAATCAACTGTAACTGTTACAGGAAGTCGGAGCAGCTAAAATCAGATGAATGAGCTCCTCTTTATTCTGAAGTCTCTCAGATCAGTCGAAGTCACAGGTAGAGTCGTCTCATCTCACCGTTCCCCCGGAGACGGAGTGTATTTTGTCCAGGTGTGTGTGGACGGCCGGAGGGTTCGGGTCACAGAGCGTCACCTGAAGCGAGAACAGAGCAAAGACGTTCAGTAAACCTCTGTGGTTGTTTGAATAAATCGATTAAAACACACTCACCTTTGCTCTCAGTGCCAGCAGCAGCAGACTCCTCTGCCGGTCCGTCAGCAGGTGTGGGACGGCCTCGGTTACTACGGAAACGAAGTCCTCCAGCATCCCGTAGTGCCCGATGCTCTGCTGCCGGGTGACCCGCCACATCGCTGCCGTCAGCAGGCGGAGAGGAGGGAGAGGAGGGACGAGGAGGCGCAGGGAGGCGAGGGGGGGGGCCGGAGCTGTTATCAACAACACTGTTAATGTCATCATTAGAGTCAGCTGTGAATTATCAGCATCATAAACAGGCGCTGTGTTGAGAGAAAAGTCTATCAAACCATGTCAAAATTAATACATTTCAGTCACATTTATATTAATTTAACACAGTGCACATTTCAACACCGCAGATCTAATTACACTCAATGTTGGCTCATTCAGGCAATCTTAATTGATCTTAGTGGTCACTCAGGATCCATACCACTTTAAATAAGCTTGTTTAAATAAAAAAAAACATGTTTAAATAAAGAAAATTGAACATATCTGTCAAAGAAGTCAGTATGAATTTCAGTTTGCATCCCTTCCTCACCAAACTCCATTTATTAAAAAGTTAATTAAGGTTTTATTGCATTTTAGCACCGCAGTAACACTTAATGAAAGTGGATTTAGGCTGTTTTCTATTATGTTAAACTCGGACTTAGGTTCGGCTTAACGTCTAACACAACATGTGGATCAGTATTTTACAAAACTGTGATTATTTTAACCATTCAGCGTTTATTTTTAACAATTGCTGGCATTTGACAGTGATCTAATTTACTCATCACGTTGGTCCCGTTATGGTTTGAAGCTTCGGGTGTTTATGAATGAATCTATATAATAATATGTAAATGTGTGTGAATGCTCTCTGAATAAATTGCTTTTTAAACTAAAATAATGTTTTAAATTGGTCTTGCAAATACGCCGAATTAAAATGTAGAAACATCCTAATCTTTATAGCTACTACAAAAGCTTTTATTAAACATGTAATTTTCCATAAATCATATTATTATAAAAATAACAGTTTTCTTAATGGAGTTTGGTTTTAATCTGCACAACACAAGTTAGGTTAGCGAGGTGACGTTTGCGAATTAATTATCCCAAAAAAGAGCTAATTATTCCTCAATAAATATATATAATTAATTAATAAAGACAATGAGCACGTACCCATCCTGTTTCTGCAGCCGCTCACTTTGTCTTCACTTCACAGCAGAACTAAAACCACGTTAGCTTGTGAGCTAACTGCTAGCGGCAGCTCCGCCTACACACTGGACCTTAAAGAAACTACAAAACAAACACTTCCGGTACACATGTATGGAAGGGCAAGTGGGTCAATAAGACTCCATTTATTTATTTCAGGGACTTTTATTTTATAATTCCATATTTATTTATTTCCTAATGGCACATTTATTTTACAGCTCTTTTTATTATACAAACTGAACTGGACTGACAACACTGACTCGCTCTATAAGAGGGGTCAGAGGAGGCTGGGATCTTAAAATAAATAAATATAATAATTTCCTCAGATCTGTTTTTGATAAGAAAACTTTCAAAGTAAAAGCATCTGGGAGGTTGTATAAAAAAAAATAAATAAAAAGGTTTATATATCTTTGTTAAAATGAATTTCATTATTGATTAAACACAATGTAAGGAAGAAAAGATGCACTGTGTCGATAAATAACATTAAGAAAATGAGATCATTATGTACATTTTGAGCATTTAAGATAAAGCATTAAAAATAAATTCTTTATTCTACAAGATAAAAAACAACTAGCTATACACTGTGTTCAAAATATGAAAAATAAATGACTGTATGAAGCAGATATATTGAATGAATAAATAAAGTTGTGATAAAAGCTTACGTGTAAAACTTGGCAGAATAAGCACTGATGCTGTGTTTGTGTCACCAGATTTAGAAGATCAGTGACTGTTAATGAATTAACGCAGCTCTTATTTAAATGGTGTACATGCAATAAGATGAGGGCGTCGCTCGCTGTGACACAGATACAGTAAGCCAGCAGTAATCTCCCTCCTTCTCCTGTGGCTCACTGATTGGATTAACAGAGTTCAGGTGAGAGCAGCAGAGACAGAAAGAGAGAAATCAACAGCAAAGAGGAGGAGAGACGAAGAGGACGAGAGGAGTGGAGGAGCCGAGGCCTTTTTACAGGACGGGCTTTGTTTTTTCACCTGTATGGATCCGAGGGGGGCGCAGAGAGATCGACGGTCAGGTCTGGATTTGTGGATCTGTTGCTCAGATAATCCGTCCATGTACTGCCTCTTCATCCTGAAGTCTCTGCTGTCTCACACCGTCCAACCGCCAGCTGAGCTGCTGCTGATCTACCTTCATAACTTCATTACTTACTGAATCCAGCCTGGCTGTAAACATATCCTGACTGTTACCTGGGATTTAGTTTAGTTTAGTTTTAATTCAGCCTGGCTGCAACAAGTCTGAATATAATCTAACTGGCTATTATAATAATATATAATATAGACCACATTTTAAAAACACATTTAAAAATGCATGAAAACCTGTGAATATTTTTGCAGATTCTGTTTACTTACATACTTAAACTAAACTTTCACTTTTCAGCCTTGAATGAGCTCAGTCTGAACTAAATGTCGACGTGTCACAGACACGTTTTAAGTTGTTCAGTGGGTTAGTTCAGCCTCAGTCTGGTTATTATACACCGTGGCTGTAATTTTGCCAATTTATAAGGAAGTCTGGTTTAATTTAAGCAGCCTGTTTCTCACCAGAAACCAAAGTAGAATTTACCAAAGTGTAATTTAGCATAAGGTTTCTTTTCTAATCAGATAATTAGTTATAAACATAAAGGTACATATGGATCCATACAGAGAAGAAGCTGAAGTGTTTTCAGACACCGAATACCCGAGAGCTCTGAGAGCCGAGGAGGAAGAGGAAGAGGAGGAGGAGGAAGAGGGCGAGGAGGAGGATGAGGAGGAAGATGCTAAGATCTTCAACGCCTGGATGCAGCGGTACAGAGGAGGGGAGCGACAGGAGAAGACTGGAGACAAGGAGGAGGAGGTGGAGTCGGAGGGAGGAAGAGCTGAAAGCAGGAGCAGCATCGGGCCTCCGGTCCAGATGAGGGCCGACCGCCGGGCGTCGCTGCCGTGTCCAGTAAGAGAACGTTTAACCTTTAAACCTCTGTGATCATGAGCGTCAGACTCTGGAGAACACGAGGCCTCTCAGATATTTTGTTATAAACTCTCTTAGATATTTTGAAGCTTTCACAGATAACCCGTCTTTACAAGCCAGAAACTGGGAGTTCACAAAACAATCTCAACACAAGAAGCTGTTATTGCATCATTTTAAGGACGTTTGGATGAAATGTCCTCAAAATGATCAGAAAGTTTAACATTTCTAATTCCATGACAGCCGGGAAAACCAGAGGAAAGATGTTACGATATGACTGAAATCAGGACTTCTGCTCGTGGATGGCGTGGTGATGTTGTTTTATAATGAACCGATGACTCAAACCAACAGATGTTAATGCTACACGCACATCTTCACAATCTGTTGCTTTCTGCAGAGATTTGAATAAACGGTTGCTAAAAGACGTCACAGATTAGTGATGGATTAGCGCCTCCCTGTGGCCTTTGGGTTAATATGCTGATGGAATATGTTTCTCAAAACCTGCATAAAATACATGCAGACACACTAATGGTGAACAGAGTCAGCACGAGTTTGGACGATCTTATTAGATCTACATTTTCTAAACCTTAGAGTGGCCCAAACCTTTGGGTGACTTGTAAATGTGTTAAATGAGTTTCCTTTCAGGATGGATGGGCTCGTCTCTTAGTTAGGTTGAGGACATCCAGACAGAATATCTGAGGTTGTTCAAGCTTCTGATTCAGACTGTTTCAGTTTTCAGACTGAAAATAGTTACTCGTGTCATGTAATCCTGCTCTGCCAAGAGCCACAGAAAGTTTACATGCATCTTCACAGAACTTTAAATCCAATCATGTCGATTTTGAGAAAACACATTCAGCCAGCAGCAAACAACCACCAGAGTGCACTACTCCATCACTAGTCTGTCTCCCTCTAATCCCTCATACATGAATGAACAATTGAAATCATGAATCAGTCGACTGTCTGTGAAGATGTGCCCTATCCTTATCACGTATGAGTCAACGTCTTCACCA
Organism: Scortum barcoo; assembly: GCA_023238725.1. Classification (NCBI taxonomy): domain Eukaryota; kingdom Metazoa; phylum Chordata; class Actinopteri; order Centrarchiformes; family Terapontidae; genus Scortum; species Scortum barcoo. The sequence goes on along the minus strand of CM041541.1, from coordinate 13,896,600 downwards.
GTTTCTGTCTTATAAACATGGTTCATCTGAGGTCAAACACGACAGACTGCTCTGAAAGCTCCAACTTATAAAACTGTAGTTAATAACACAAAAGTTTCTGAAAAACAGCTCTGCAGTAATAAACAGCCCTGAGTGGTTGTAAATAAGTGACCCCTCACTACCATCCACCCCACAGAGGCTGAACCCGTCTGAGTTTGTTTAAACAGTTCTTCACATCTCATCAGAGACGCCCGAGGACCAACAGGAGGCTGAGCCTCTCCTGGAGCGCGCCGCTGTCTTCACTTTTGGCTTTCAGAGCCTCTGAGGATCCATTTATAGCTGCATTAAGGAGCACAGTGCTGCGAGGAGGCAGCTCAGTCGGCTCAGAGCTCTTTGTCCAGTTGGACTGACGAGGCCTTTAGACGGGTTTATGTGTGCCAGTGCTGACGCATTATTCACAAGCAGAATCTTATGTAAGACACAGGCGGCACTAAAACAGAAAGACAAGTTGTGGCATCATGAGACATTTATTGTTTTCTGGTAGTGGATCTATCTCAGACCAGTCTCTGTCTCTCGTCCAGGACAATCTGTCGGTCATGCAGCTGTCTCGCCTCCACTCATCGACTCGGGCTCCGGTGACGGCGAGCCTCCTGCTGCGCTGCTCCTCTTCTCGCCGCCTCCTGCCGTCATCGCAGGAGGTCGCTGCTCCTGCCGCCACTGAGCGAAGGCCCTCTCTCATATCCACAATCCCCGAGGCCACAGCGCCTGAGAGGCGGAGCACGTTCAGGAGACGCAACGTCATGTCTTTGGTGGGTAAAAAAATGTGTTATTGATTTATGTAACACCAATCACACCTGATCTTTACAGACATTTATCAAAGAGAAAAGTATGAATGTCAACATACTGCTGATTGAGACATAAAACTAAATAAAACACAGCGTCACAGCTTTGTGACTGTAAAGTGTGTGTTTGTGTTGCAGAGCGATGCAGACAGTGTGTGTTTGATCTGTCATAACGACTTGAACCGAGGAGCCGGCGGCACCCGAGAGCTGCAGTGCACACACACCTTCCACAAAGAGGTAACACCAACATCCTCCATTTACTTCAGTGAATCAGCATTTTACACTGTGAGGTAAAAACTGGAGCTCCGTCCTGAAGTGAAATAAATGTCCTGTCCGTCTCTCTGCAGTGTATCGAGGAGTGGCTGTGGAGGAAACAGTCCTGTCCCACCTGTCACGTTCAGGTGTCCATGCCACAGCCCGTTTACTGGAACTCCACCAGAGTCAAAGTCCCCTGAAACCTCCAGAGATTTACTGTGAACGTCCGGCTGTTAAACCAGGACGTCATCGAGCTCTCCTTAAATCCAAAACAGTGAACTGTGATGTCATTTTATTTATTTTATTTTTTTAACTACATTAGTGATATCAAGGTTCAGTGCATAAGAATAATACAGAAAGGAGATTTTATTAAAACAACACGAGTAATAATCTGTTTTCTCTGAATTCACCTGTGGATCTGACTGTAAAACGCTTTATAAGAGTGAAAATGGACGTAGGGATTCACTGAAAACATGTTCAACCACAGTAACCTCTCCTGTGTGTATGTTGATAGCATGATTCTTGGGAATTCAAAATGTCAGTTGGTTGTTAACAAAATAATTACGAGTAGCTTTAATAAAGAAAAACCACAATATTTAATTTTGGTGAACAGTAAACAGCATTAAAATGTCGAGTTTTATCACGACATTACTGCTACACAAAATCCAAATGTCCAAATATTCAGTAAAAGTATTAATACTGCAGTGTGAAAATACTGTGCAGGAAAACCCTTTATAGTCTGTATGTTTTTATCAATCTCTGATGTTTCTGGATTCATTTTTGTTGCATTAATGTGTGTTTTGCTGCTGTACATGCTGATGTGCATGTTTCAGGTTGAGCTCATTTGAACCACTTTATGTACCTCATATTTGTACAGCTCATATGGAAACACTCTTTTGAATGATCTTTGTAGTTTTTTATGTATGTAATTATTTTTAGTATATATATTTGCATGTATATGTCTGTGTGTATGACTTTACTTGAAGAAGCGTTGTCGATAAAGTGAGCATAAGCAGGTATTTTACTTCTTTCTGTCACTTGGTTGTTTGTTGTTGTTGTCTGTTTACCTTCACAGCCACATTTCAGCGACCAGCATGAATTTTTCTATCGTTTGATGTGTAAGGAGTAAAATCTGTGGGTGTGAGAGCGGCTTTAAGATGGCATTTTTAAAGATTTTAAAGCTCCTGTAATATTCACTCAGATGGAAAATTTTATTGTGCCATTTTTTTGTCATTTACGTTAAAACTGTTGGGCCAATCTCTCTGTAAATTCAGCACATCATTCCTGATCACTGTGATGTGTATTACAGAAGAAGAAGAAGAAGCAAACAGGATAATAATTAACATGCACAAAAAGATGTATTTATTTGTTTAATGAGCTTAACGTGTTGATGTATTAAGATTTCTGTCAGTGTGTGAATTAGAAAATAAAGTTTTTAGAAAGATTTTAGTTCATTAGTAATAGTCACTTTTAGTCACTTTTAGTTCTTCTTTTAACATTAAAAGTGTCAAAGGGACTTCATGCAGTTCATCCTTTCACCATCAGAGGGCGCCACCTGTTACAAAACAGCAGTAACTCAATCTGTAGTGAATCCTTCACAATAAAGTTTTTCAGGTATTTACTGTGTGTTTGTTGTTTCTCTCACAGGAATGTTGACATGTGAGGTTCCTTACAGACAATAAATTATCATATAATATAATAATGATAAATGATCAGAAACTCGTGTCAGTTCCACAAATAAACAGATTAATGTTTGTTTTCATGTTGTAATATCTTACATATGTGGAGGAAACAGCGCCCCCCTGTGCTCCCTTTGTGGCCAGAGGCGGTACTGCAGGCGGAAGCACCTGTTACCTGCTCAGTGAAACCTGCCACACCTGAAGCTAAACACACACCTGAGAAGCTTCTGGAAGCTCGGAGAAGGACCTGTGCGGAGTCCGGCAGTAAAAAGAGGAGCTGATGGATAAATTAAAGAAGGTGCTGAGCGGTGAGGAGGATGGAAACACTGACGGACCCGGAATCCTGGAGGTTAGCCTGTTAGCACCTGTCTGTCTGTCCGTACACCTGAACCTGTCTGTCCTTCGCTCTGCAGGACTCTGTACACCTGAACCTGCCTGTCTCTGGTTTTAGTCTCAACACGTAACAAACACGACCTGTGGTGAATTATTCATTTATTCATCAGTTTGCTCTGCTGCTTGTAAAATGTAATTTTGTATTAATGACGTCACTGATGTTGATGATGACGCCTTTTCAGAGAGCCAATCAGGCGTCGACGTTGGCCTGGGGCACGAGGATGAAGGGCTTCGGGATCTGCTTTGTTTTGGGCATCGTCTGCTCCATCCTGGTGAGGGCGTGACGCCACTCTCTGTTTCTATGGTAACAGCCAGCCTGTGCGTTTCTATGGTGACAACCTGTCCCATTTAGATTTCCCGCATGTATCCATGGTAACCAAGTCTTGTCTGTCTGTTACTATGGTATCCACTCGCCTGTCTCCTCGACAGTATCCTTAGCAACAGCCATTCTCAATATAAAATCCTGTTTTTGACCGTACGTAGCCATGGTAACAGCTTTTTCCTTTTTTTTCTCAGAGCATCCTTACTGTATCCATGGCAACAACCTGTCTGTCTGTCTTCCTTTTAGTATCCATGGCAACACCTTAGTGTGTTATATGTTAACAGCCTCAAAGTCTTCTCAAGTCTGTTTCTATGGCAACAGTTGTTCTTTGCTCTCTGTTCCTATGGTAACATCCTGTCTTGTAATTTCTCTTCTGTCTGTTTCTATGGTAACAGGCCCTCTTGTCTTGCTGTCTGTATCCAAGGTAACAGCTTATCTGTCTTTTTTCCCCTCTGTTTCTATGGTAACAAACTATCTGGTCTTGCTGTCTGTATCTATGGCAACAGTCTGTCTTTCTATCGAAATAGTCTGTCTTTGTTTCACGTCCGTATCCATGGTAACAGCATGTTCTTCCCATCTGTATCCATGGTAACAGCCTGTTTCTCTCTCTCTCGGGCTCAGGGTACCTGTATGCTCTGGATCCCAGGTTCTGGTCTTGCTGTGTTCGCCGTCCTCTACAGTCTGGGAAACATCTGCGCTCTGGCCAGGTACCAAAACCAGAACCAGAACTCTGCTGGTCCAGATGAACCTGAACCAGGTCACAGGGGCTCAGCAGGGTTGAGCTTTATCATCTGATAATAAAAACCTCTTAACTGAAGAACTACATTACCCATCATCCCTCAGGTCCAGCTCAGAGTCTTTGCTGGGTTTAAGAAAGGAAATGTTGCCTCCTAGTGGTGGAAGTCAGCGTCACATGTTCCCAAAACCACCTCTCACAAAAACACACAAACAGAAGCTTTGAGTGACAGAAATCTCTTAAAGTTTCGTTTTTTCTTAAAAACTTTAGATTTTTCTCGTGACATCAAACCCCGTCCGGTTCTTATTTTTAGTGTTTTACTGTGGTTTCAGCACCATGTTCCTGATTGGTCCATGCCGACAGCTGAAGACGATGTGTGCTAAAGAGCGAGCGTTCGCCACTGTCATCATGCTGGTGAGAACACAGACACACACACACACACACACACAGCACAGTTCACTCTCTAGAAGAGTGTGTGTGTGTGTGTGTGTGTGTGTGAAGTTATTTCATTGGTTCATTTTTCTTTTTATTTGTTTCATGGTCACATCTGATCAACATGAGATGAAATGACGCTACAGGTGAATAAACTGTGAAATGTAAACAGTATATATCACCATCAAACTTCTCCAGCTGATTAATCACATTAAGATAGTTATGTTGATATGTTTAAATATGCATATAAAGACATTTTCTTTTTAAATATGCCGTAATTTGCATCATCTCCCAGAACAGAAACATGGATAACACATGTTCAACACAATGTTTTAGTTTCTTGACATATAAATGTTTTTTTATTTATTTTGTCTAATTTCATCTCTGATAAATCAGAAAATATTGTCACCAGCCATTGTGACAATATGTTTCTAGACTAAAATGTTCTATAAATCAGGCTCTCAATAACTTTTCTGTAAAAACCTTCAGAATATCAGCGGGAATAAAACCGGAAAGTTTGGTGTATGTAAGTTTTACTGAAGTGAAGATTTTTTATTCAAAGTATGAAGAAAAACACTCATTTTGGAAGTGGACAATGAGATCACTCGATCAGATTTAAATCCTGCCTTGTACTTTCATGATTGGTTGCTGACACAAAGGAAATAACCATATTTGGACCTGATGGAGAAAAACGACACCAAGCATGATAACAAAATAATAATAAAATAATAATAATAAGAAGAAGATGAGCTGTAAAATCTATTTTTCCTGCCGTGTCTCACCTGTGACACTGTGAACGTGTCCGTCTGTCTGCAGGTGTGTTTGGTGTTGACCCTCTGCGCTGCCTTCTGGGTGAGAAAAACAAACGCACCCTCAGTTTGAATTCATTCAGTCACTTTTTGTAGGTTTTAATTTCTTTTGTTTTGAATCTTTTTTGTGTCTCTGCAGTGGAAGAATAACGGCCTCGCTCTGCTCTTCTGCATCCTGCAGTTCCTGGCATTCACCTGGTACAGTACACACACACACACACACACACACACACACACACACAGTTTATGTTTATGTGTGTGTGTATCTGACTGCTGCTCTTCTTCCTCACAGGTACGGCCTCTCATACATCCCCTTCGCCAGGTAACACACACTTTTATGTGAAGATCTTTGTATTTGTTATTATCCACAATTATCAGTTATTGATTGGTACATTATTAACCATAATAATCAGTACTGCTAATAATCTAACAGCAAAGCACTAAAGCAGTTGATGTGATGATCAGAGCTGATTGATTATTTGTCTGATTGATTCAAATGATGATTTAAACTCTTTCAGGGACGCTGTCATAAAATTATTTTCACTCTGCGTCTGAACCTGTCCGACCAATCAGGACGCACCAATCACGGCGCGTCCAATCAGCAGCGAGCAGGAAGCGGGCGGCCGATGGTCGAAACATTTCAACCTCCGAACCTGCGAGAGTTCACGTCGGGCATCCCACCTGGTTTCCATGGAGACCAGGTGACTCTTCATGTACAGTCTGTGTAGCTGTCAGTCATCTTACTGTTATATTTTTTATTTTATATTTTATATTCGCTCTGAAAGAACAAACGAGTGGTTTTAATTTCTATTTTAAGAACTGTGTGTAGTCATCTCATCGTTAAGAGAATAAGAGAATCTCTCCTAAAATAATCCGACCAACATCCTGCTGTAAGAAAACACGACTCTTCTGATCACATTAATCATGAATATAAATACGACCTGTGGAGAGTCTTCATATTAAACACCACTTTTCCTTCATCTAAAATATTTTCAAACTATTTTTTTCATTTTTATGTTACAAAAATATCTCCAATATAATTTTATTATGACGGTCCATTATTACACTTTCCACTTTATTCAGATGAAATGTAAATATTTCTGTAGAGGTCCATCAGGGGTTTTATTTCCACACATTTCTCCTTTTGGAGGAAGCGAGGAGGTTTTATATGAATACACTGGTGCTTAAAATAGTGTTTGTTTTTTAAGGAGATGAAAAGTTTTACGTTCGAGAACATTTCAAAGTAGAGTTACAGCAAACAGACAGGAAGTGACCTTTTTTCTTCATCTTCAATACGCCATGCTGAAGACACAAAGAGAGCGTCCATTTAAACAGGAAGTGAAAGAGTCGAACCAGTGAGAAGATTAAAAAGTGAAAGAAAGACGTGAATGTGCCAGAAATCAGAGAGGTGTCAGACGGAGGCGAAACATGCTGAACGTTCATTTATCTGTGTGTGTGTTCACGGTGTGTTAATAAATATTTCTGTGTGTATTTATGAACTCCTGCAGTTTGTCTCTAAGTTTTCAATGAAATTTAAACCTGGAGGTGGATTTTTAGACTCGATTTCCTCCTCCTGTCACTGGTTTGGTCCTAAAAAACGTGATGAAATTTAATTTTTAAAACACATCAAAGTTGTTGTTGAGTGTGTGTGTGTGTGTGTGTGTGTGTGTGTGTGTTTCCTGGTTTCTGATGTTTACCTGCCGCCCCTCTTTGTGCCTGTTAAGTCTGTAAAGCCTGTAATCTCCACCCGCCTCTGCCCGCTGATTAAAACACACACACACAATCAAACACACCCTCTGACACACACTCGAACACACACTTGAACACACACTCGCTCCTCATATCGGATGTCGCCGCAGCTTTCTGTGTTTCCAGATGTTGGATTTGACCTCTCCATTACACGCTGTTTTTCTTCAGGTGACATTTAAAGCTCCTTTCTGTCAAAGCTGAAAACTGTGTGAAGGTCGAGGAGAGCGGCCGACCTTCACTCTCGTTCAAATGGTCGACCGCTAAACTGCGTCCGCCGTTTGTTTTCCAGCGAACGGCCTCCCACCAGATTCTTCTTTTCTTTCTTTTCTCCATCAAAAAAGTCAAATCTCAGTTTTCCACATAAAACATAAGAAGTGTTTTTGGTTTGAACCTCTTTGGAGAAGCTTTCAGATTTATCCACCTGGAGATGTTAAAACACATAAAAATCATTTTCTTTGTAAAACAGGAGCCGGTTTGGGTTTGACTCGTCCTTTTTAAAACACTGTTGTTTTTCTTGAAAGCAATAAAGTTCATCGACAGTAAAACTAAGAAGTTCTCAGATTGATTAACTTCATGTTTGAAAATGTTTTAATGTCCTGAGGACCGTTTGAACTGCGTCCACGCTGAGACAAACATCAACAGATTTTAACCGTCTGCAGTCGCTGCTTCTTTTCACAAATCTGAAAAATCCACGTTTATTCAGGTGAGCAAAGAAAACGTCTGTGGAGATAAAAAGCTGAACAGAAACAGGCCTGTGTCTCAGTGTGGACCTGAAACTCCTCAGCATCTAATGTGAGCAAAGATATGTGAGATTTTTTAAAGTACACACATTTTAATGAGTCATTCGACTTTTTTTTTATCACCGATTTGTTGTTTTTTCTTTTTAACAAAAAAAATGTGAGTTCTTCACTTTTCTTCTGTTCATTTACTGATTCGTCTTTTTGTGTTTTATTTTTTTCTTCAGACAGTAAAGCTTCAGTGAAAACGAGCGGCGGAGCGAGGTGGTGTGTGTGTGTGACGGAGAGAGAGAGAGCGGTCGAGCGAGGTGTGTGTGAAATAGAGAGAGAGAGAGCGGTCGAGCGAGCTGTAGTCAGACTGATCTGCTCTGATTGTTTCTGTTGGTTCATTTGGAGGCTGAGCAGCTTCACATTACAAACCCAAACACAGTCAGCCCTTCACTCATTCACTCATCATCATCATTATTATTAACTCTTATTTTAATTAACACCTGATTATCAATTTGTCACATTTTCTTTTGGGATTTGTGTCGTGTGTCACTGGTAAGTCCACTTTACTTTTTATTATCAGCTGTTATTAATGATTATTTATTAATTAATGATTCATTATTGGAGCTTTCACAATTATATTTTTTAAATGAAGGTGATAAAATAATTTAAAGTTGATAAATGTTATGATTGAAACCTTTTTTTTCTGTATTTGGGACATCTTTTGTTTTCTTTCATATTTATGGACCGATGAAAGCATCAGTGCTGTTTTATGTTTATTTGAGTTTTTATTAAATACAAATCTTTATTTTAATTTATTTTAACATCTTTGAATAATTACTTTAATAATTACGTGATTACCTCTCTTAATGCCGAGAACCACAAATTGAACATTTCCTTTGAATTCATCCACAGAAATGAACTCGTCCACTTATTCCAGGAGATCATAATTAACTAATTCATTAATTAGAGTAAACAGAGATTATCAGTATAATATTCATTAATGCATCCACACCCACACACATATCTAATAACAGAAATAAATAGAAGTCTTTATTTCATTTTTTTACCAAAAATATTTGAGGAAAACAATGAAAATTAATAAAAAATCATTTTATTAGATGTTTTAATGCTTTACAGTGAAGTGACGTTTAAACACGTAGCTGAAATACACGAAGAAGACGTCACTGTTGAAATTACTTTTTTTATCTGCAGTAGTTTTATAGTTAAATATTAAAATTAAATATGCTTCAGCTTTATCAATGACAATGTAATTATTTAATTTAAAATATATGTTTATTAAATCATGTAATAAAGTGGTTGTATTTGCATGTAGGCATCTTAATGATGATAAATATAATTTTTATAATTAATTTAATTTTGCTTTTGAATAAACTTTGACTGCTTTTTAATAATGTTACTGCAACACACAGAAAAAAAGGACATTTTGTTTGTATTTTTGTTGAATGTATAATCATCACTAAATCTGCTAATAAAATGATAAAATGCACAAAACAAAATAAAAAGCAGATCATTCCTCTGAATGAAAGAATTACTGCTTTTTATAAAAGCTGTGTTGAAGTGTTTCTTCATCATCGCATTAAAAAGGTCAGTGTGTGAAAGTTTATTCAGTCAAATCCAAACCTAAAAGACTTTAAAGTGTCAGAAACTAAAATAAAGAAGAAGAAAAGTGAAAATATTTGAATGTACTGAGACCAGCAGGAGTCTGTGTGTTTGAAGAAAAGAAAAAGAGAAACCTGAAAATAAAACGTCGACGGTGTTTTTAATGTAAGCGAGCTCTTATTTTGACAGTCAGCTGAGTGAACGCACTGATCACGGCTCGATACTCTGAATTAAATCACTGTGAAACCAAAAGTCAGAGATCTCGTCGTCTCCTTCTTTTTAACAAACCTCCTCACATTCACATTCAGTGGAAACCCCAAAGTTTACAGATACAGAGAGAAAAGGTTGAAAGAACGATCACTGAGTCCTTCAGTCCTTCAGACGGTGACACAAATGTGGACTCAGATTAAGCAGAAATAATAAAAATCTCATGAAGAATCAGTCGACTGTTCCTCCTGTTTGTTGTTGTTGAGGAGATTTTAGGTTTTACTTTTAAAGTTTGAGCTAAAACAAAAGCAGAAGAGTCGGAGTGACCTCGAGGCGTCGTACTGTGTTTGTTCAGCAGTGAAGTGTGTTCGCTGTGTTCAGATGAAGGTGGAGGGCTTACAGGAGGACGAGGAGTCCGTTTCCTCAGCAGACCGCACCGCCGCCGCCGTTCGTTCCAGCGTGGCGGTGTGCAGCCCCGGCTCGGCCGAGCGCTGCATGTCCCGGCTGCTGAGCGCAGTGGAGAGCGAGCTGCAGGCCGGCCGCGAGAAGGGCGACCCGACGGAGAGAGAGCTGAGGGTGACGCTGGAGGATGCCGAGCTGTGGAGGAAGTTTCAGCACATCACCAACGAGATGATCGTCACCAAGAACGGACGGTGAGGCTGCCCGACCTCAAGACGCTCGCTCACCTGGTCGGTCGTCACCTCGTGTGCTTGCTGACCTTTCTGACCTTTAGCACATACACACAGCTGGTCACACTCATTCCTGCTGATCTTCACTGATGCTTGATGAAACTTGATGAACCAATGAGAATGATGATGACGTAAACAAACACACCTGTGTGTGTGTGTGCAGGTCGAAGGTGACCCTGCACAGGTCAGATCAGGCTCTTTCACATCACAATGCTTCGACTTAGAAACGTCCTTTTCTCACGTTAAACGACTGAAACGTCAGACATGTTTTAAAGATCTCCACAGAGTGAAACAAAAAGGATCTGATCTTTATGAAGAGAATACACAGGAAATAATCTTTACTACACACAGACACACACCTGTGAACACAGCAGGTTTAAAGAAATGACTCTGTGTGTTTGTGTGTGTGTGTGTGTGTTGTGTGTTTTTGTTTGTGTGTTTGTGTGTGTGTGTGTGTGTGTGTGTGTGTCTTGTGTGTGTGTGTGTGTGTGTGTGTGTGTGTGTGTGCTTGTGTGTGTGTGTGTGTTGTGAAGCTGACTCCGGATCAGTGATCCTGTTAACCGGGTTATTCATTAGTCTCGATAGCAGCCGTTAACGCTTGCCGGTGTGTGTGTGTGTTTTTCACCGAGCCGAGGCGTGTTGACCAGTCGTGCCCCGCGGTGGGAAAACACTCCATTTACACCTGCAGAACGCCACTTCAACGCTGTTACTGATGGAGAGCGACGCTGAACGCAGCAAACTCTGAAAACTTCACAGGCAGACGGATGGTTCTGCTTTTACTCACTCATCATTCATCTGACGTCTGTTAGCACTTTACACACCAAGATAAAAATACATCGATAAACCCGACAGTTTATAAACGATTTGATCAGCAATCAGTCACTTTCAATCAATGGATCAATGGAGAAAAGAATCAGCAGATTGATCCAGAATGAAAAGAATCATTAGCTGCAGTCCCAAAATACAAACTAGTTGAAAATGATCCACCTCAACCAACTCCAACAGTAAAATCCTGCTTTTACATTAATGAGGAGGAAGAATCATCTAATGAGAGAACAGACAACAGGACAACAGACACAGGGGACACTTTACTGACACAGGACTTTACTTTATGGACTTTAACTCCACTTTACTGACACAGCACTCTTTAGGACTTTACTTTATGGACTTTAACTCCACTTTACTGAGCACTTTACTTCATCAGGACTTTACTTTATGGACTTTAACTCCACTTTACTGAGCACAGGACTTTACTTTATGGACTTTAACTCCACTTTACTGACACAGGACTTTGCTTTATGGACTTTACTTTATGGACTTTAACTCCACTTTACTGACACAGGACTTTACTTTATGGACTTTAACTCCACTTTACTGACACAGACTTTAACTTTACTGACATGCAGGACTTTACTTTATGGACTTTAACTCCACTTTACTGACACAGACTTTATGGACTTTAACCACTTTACTGACACAGGACTTTACTTTATGGACTTTAACTTTTACTGACTGCACTTTACTTTATGGACTTTAATTTCACTTTACTGACACAGGACTTTACTTTATGGACTTTAACTCCACTTTACTGACACACTTTACTACTTTATGGACTTTACTTTATGGACTTTACTTTTTGGGACTTTTAACTCCACTTTACTGAGGACTTTAACTCCAGAGCAGGACTTTACTTTATGGATTTTAACTCCACTTTACTGAGCAGTATTTTACTTTATGGACTTTACTTTATGAACTTTACTTTATGAACTTTACTTTATGAACTTTACTTTATGGACTTTACTTTATGGACTTTACTGACACAGGACTTTACTGGACTTTAACTCCACTTCATTAATGAGGAAGAATCATCTGACGACACTGAAAAAACTTTTACTTTTAATACTTTGACTTTAATACTTTAACTCACATTTTTCTGATCATACTTTTACTGATTTAACATTTAAAATGGACTTTTGCTTCATATTTTCTCACTTTATTTCAGAAAAGGATCTGAATACTTCCCCCATCGATGTGCAGCTAACAAACTGATTCTGTCTAAAGGGAATATTGATTATTGATTCTGTCTAAAGGGATTTTTTGCATCCTCTTCTCTTTGCGTGTTTGCCCACAGTGTTTTCTAAAAGCAAAGAGGTTCAGTTTGAAAGTTTAGAGAGAAGAAACTGTAGGAATGACTCCAAATGTTTGTTATGTTTGAAAAAGTTGGACCTCACATTATTTACCAGAAATCATATAATAAGATAAAAACATATTATACAGGAGAGTAAAATAAAACATTTTGTGGACTTCCACTTGGTCTGATGATGTTTTATGGATAAAATAACCAGATGAGTTTGTTTTTGTCTGATCAGGTAAATGAGTTGGACGTACTTGTGTGGTATTGTTGCAAAAATAACCTAAAAAATCCCAATATGATGATCAATCAGTCCTGATATGAAAAGGAAAAGATTCTCTGGTGTAAACTTAAAGTATATTTATGATTATTTCATCTTTTCAGCCAGTCGTTAAAGTCTTTAAATGATTGATTTGTGATCAAACCCTGAATAGTGAAAATATTTGAACAGATCTGTGATGTTTCTCACCTCCATATTCAAACAGGATTTTTAAATATTGATACGTCATTGATCAGTAATAAAATGTATGTGTGTGTGCAGCCGGATGTTCCCGGTCCTGAAGGTCAGCGTGTCCGGCCTCGACCCCAGCTCCATGTACTCCTTCCTGCTCGACTTCGTGCCGGCTGACGGCTGCCGCTGGAAGTTCGTGAACGGGGAGTGGGTGGCGGCCGGGCGGGCGGAGGGGCGTGGCGAGGGGCGGGGCCACGGAGGCATCTACATCCACCCCGACTCACCAAACTTCGGCGCCCACTGGATGAAGGCGGCCGTGACCTTCAACAAGGTCAAACTCACCAACAAGGTCAACGGAGGAGGACAGGTGAGGCTGACTCACCTTTAACAACACATCGTTTGTTCCTGTCAGTCATTATTCTTTCTTTCTCCTTCTTCTCTTCTTAATTTTTCATCTCCTGCTTCTTCTAAGCTTTTTTAGTTAGTCCTCATTTTACTTTTTTCTCCTCTCCTGACTTCTCACTCCTCTTCCTCCTCCTCTTCTTCTTCTGTCCATTATCCAGCTCTCCATGTCAAGAGCGTCTCTTCCTCTTTTCTCTCTCTCTCTCTCTCTCCTCATATTGTATTGGAGTGGGCGAGAGACTACCGCCTCTAATTAGCCACTTCAGTCCCTCTCCTCGCTCACTTCACCTGCTCGCCCCCTCAGTAACTAACACGGGAACGGGATAAACAGCTCTTAATTGGCCAGCAGCAGTTTAATGCACTTCCTGTCGAGAGCCGTTCACCACTCAGAGAGGCCTTCACACACACACACGCACACACACACACACACACGTCCAGCACTACAAAATTGGCAATAATGTTGTTTATATTTACCCCATTATCCCTGTCCAAACACACACACACACACAGCGGGCAGTAATGCAGAGTTGGAACAGAGAGCTCGGCCATAATGAAATAATTGCTCAGCTTATTTGTACATTATGGTAATTATGTTTTTTACTGGGAAATTAATTTACCCATCATGCTTCAGATGGACAAGAGAGAGAGAGAGGTAAACTATATTCAAAAACACACACACACACACTCCAGCTAATGTGGGCACTGCCAGGGTAAACACACACACACACACAGTGTCGGGGTCAGCCAGCCTCTCAATCTGAATAGAAAACAGTTTGTTTTTGTGTGTCCGCCTGGAGAGCTCGGATTGGTTAATTGGGCCTCGTTAGTGAGGGGGAGGAGGAGGAGGTGGAGGTGGATGGGTTGATGGAGAGATGGACGACAGATGGATAAAAGAGTGTTTGGGCCAAAAGACAAAGATGGCTCCACTCCATAAACTGACTGAAAAACTACACCTGGATTTGATTTGATGTTTTTCGCTCATTCAGAAGGACGAAGCGCCGCTCAAACTTTCAGCCTCAGTTTTTGGGCGAGCTGCCGTTCTCCAGGTGGATGTGAGGGAGGTTTGGTGGGCGCTCAGGTGAGGGTCAGGACGAAGATGACCCAGTCTTTCTTTTACCTGCAATGTCGTGTTGTCTTCGCTCGCAGAAATCTCTTAATCAACAGCCCAAAGAGACCAGCAGGTAAGGGCGACTGTGTATAAGCAGGTGTATAAACAGATATAAACAGATATAAACAGGTATAAACAGGTGTATAAACACATATGAACACGTGTATAAACAGATATAAACAGGTGTATAAACACATATGAACACGTGTATAAACAGATATAAACAGGTGTATAAACAGAACACGTATAAACAGGTATGATATACAGGTGTATAAACAGATATAAACAGGTATAAACAGGTGTATATAACAGGTATAAACAGATATATAATACAGGTGTATAAACAGATATAAACAGGTATAAACAGTATAAACAGATATAAACAGGTATAAACAGGTGTATAAACAGATATATACAGTGTATAAACAGATATAAACAGTATAAACAGTATAAACAGATATAAACAGGTGTATAAACAGGTGTATAAACAGATATAAACAGGTGTATAAACAGGTGTATAAACAGGTAACAGGTGTATAAACAGTATAAACAGGTGTATAAACAGGTATAAACAGGTATAAACAGGTGTATAAACAGGTGTATAAACAGGTGTATAAACAGATATATAACAGGTATAAACAGTATAAACAGATATAAACAGTGTATAAACAGGTATAAACAGTATAAACAGGTGTATAAACAGGTGTATAAACAGGTGTATATATAAAGGTGTATAAACAGGTGTATAAACAGATATATACAGTATAAACAGATATAAACAGGTGTATAAACAGATATAAACAGGTGTATAAACAGGTGTATAAACAGATATAAACAGTGTATATACAGGTGTATAAACAGGTGTATAAACAGGTATAAACAGGTGTATATACAGGTGTAACAGTGTAAACAGGTAAACAGATATAAACAGGTGTATAAACAGGTGTATAAACAGGTATAAACAGGTGTATAAACAGGTGTATAAACAGATATAAACAGTGTATAAACAGATATAAACAGTGTATAAACAGGTATAAACAGGTGTATAAACAGGTGTATAAACAGGTGTATAAAGGTGTATAAACAGGTATAAACAGTATAAACAGTATAAACAGGTGTATAAACAGGTGTATAAACAGATATAAACAGTGTATAAACAGTATAAACAGGTGTATAAACAGGTAAACAGGTAAACAGTATAAACAGGTGTATAAAGGTATAAACAGGTGTATAAAGATAAAGGTATAAACAGGTATAAACAGGTAAACAGGTATAAACAGATATAAACAGGTGTATAAACAGGTATATAGTATAAACAGATATAAAGTATAAACAGTATAAAGTATAAACAGATATAAACAGTGTATAAACAGGTGTATAAACAGATATAAACAGGTGTATAAACAGGTGTATAAACAGATATATACAGGTATAAACAGGTGTATAAACAGGTATAACAGGTATAAACAGATATAAACAGTGTATAAACAGGTGTATAAACAGGTACAGTATAAACAGGTATAAACAGTATAAACAGATATAAGTATAAACAGGTGTATAAACAGGTGTATAAAGGTGTATAAACAGGTATATAAACAGGTATAAATAGTATAAATGTATAACAGGTATAAACAGGTATAAAATAGTAAAAGTAAACAGATATAACACGTGTATAAACAGGTATAAATAGTATAAACAGGTATAAACAGTAGTAAACAGTATATGTGTATAAACAGGTGTATAAACAGGTATAAACAGGTGTATAAATAGGTATAACAGGTGTATAAACAGGTATAACAGTATAAACAGGTGTATAAACAGGTATAAACAGTATAAACAGATATATAGTGTATAAATAAATAGTATAAACAGGTGTATAAACAGGTGTATAAACAGGTGTATAAACAGGTATACAGTATAAACAGATAGTATAACAGGTATAAATAAACAGATATAGTGTATAAACAGATATAAAAGTGTATAAATAGGTGTATAAACAGGTATGTATAAATAGTGTATAATAGTATAAAACAGATATATAGTGTATAAACAGATATAATGTGTATAAACAGGTGTATAAACAGATACAGTGTATAAACAGGTGTATAAAGGTGTATAAACAGGTGTATATAAATATAACAGGTGTATAAACAGATATAAACAGGTGTATAAACAGATATAAACAGTGTATAAACAGATACAGTGTATAAACAGGTGTATAAACAGATATATAACAGGTGTATAAACAGGTGTATAAACAGATATAAACAGGTGTATAAACAGGTGTATAAACAGATAAACAGTATAACAGGTGTATAAACAGGTGTATAAACAGGTGTATAAACAGGTGTATAAACAGGTGTATAAACAGGTGTATAAACAGATATAAACAGGTGTATAAACAGATATATAAAGGTGTATAAACAGGTGTATAAACAGATATATAAAGGTGTATAAACAGGTGTATAAACAGATATATAACAGTGTATAAACAGGTGTATAAACAGATATAAACAGGTATATACAGGTATAAACAGGTGTATAAACAGATATAAACAGTGTATAAACAGGTGTATAAACAGATATATAAGGTGTATAAACAGGTGTATAAACAGATATATAAAGGTGTATAAACAGGTGTATAAACAGATATATAAAGGTGTATAAACAGGTGTATAAACAGATATATAACAGGTGTATAAACAGGTGTATAAACAGATATATACAGTGTATAAACAGTATAAACAGTATAAACAGTGTATAAACAGATATAAACAGTATAAACAGTATAAACAGGTGTATAAACAGGTATATAAACAGGTGTATAAACAGATATATACAGTATAAACAGTATAAACAGTGTATAAACAGGTGTATAAACAGGTATATAACAGGTGTATAAACAGGTGTATAAAAGGTGTATAAACAGGTGTATAAACAGATATATACAGGTGTATAAACAGGTGTATAAACAGATATAAAAGGTGTATAAACAGGTGTATAAACAGATATAAACAGGTACAGGTGTATAAACAGGTGTATAAACAGATATAAACAGTATAAACAGGTGTATAAACAGATATAAACAGTGTATAAACAGGTGTATAAACAGATATATACAGGTATAAACAGGTATAAACAGATATAAACAGTGTATAAACAGATATATAAAGTGTATAAACAGGTGTATATATAAAGGTGTATAAACAGGTGTATAAACAGATATATAACAGTGTATAAACAGGTATAAACAGGTATATACAGTGTATAAACAGATATATAACAGTGTATAAACAGGTGTATAAACAGATATATACAGGTGTATAAACAGTATAAACAGATATATAACAGTGTATAAACAGGTGTATAAACAGATATAAACAGGTGTATAAACAGGTGTATAAACAGATATATAAACAGGTGTATAAACAGGTGTATAAACAGATATATAAAGGTGTATAAACAGGTGTATAAACAGATATATACAGGTGTATAAACAGTATAAACAGTGTATAAACAGGTGTATAAACAGATATAAACAGTATAAACAGTGTATAAACAGATATAAACAGGTGTATAAACAGATATAAACAGTGTATAAACAGGTATATATAACAGTGTATAAACAGTGTATAAACAGGTGTATAAACAGTGTGTATAAACAGTGTATAAACAGTAACAGTGTAATACAGTGTGTGTGTGTGTGTGTGTGTGTGTGCAGATCATGTATACAGATTGAACTCTCTCCATAAGTACGAGAGCCTCAGCTGCACATCGTGTGCGTAAAAGCGCGCTCTCGTCATCGCTTTGGTTTCCAACGTTTCTTTCAAAGAGACTCAGTTCATCGCTGTCACAGCCTACCAGAATGAAGAGGTACACACACACTCACACACACACACACACACACACACAACACACACAAACACACACACATCAGGCAGTTCTCTATTTGATTTTTTTTGATCATTTAAATGTATGTTTTAGAGCTGATATCGATATTTCAGATTTTAACACCAGTAGGTTTAGTGTCGATGTGACCCTGTGTCAGGATACAGGTATAGAAAATGGATGGATAGATTTAGTGTCTGATATTGGAATCAGTGACTGTGTGTGTCTTCTATTGAACATTTCTTTTTTGCAGTTAGGTTTAACTGTAAAAGAAATGTAAGATATTTTCATTCAGTCGATGATGACTGCAACCCGACATTAGCTCCCATCAAATAAAGTAAATAAACTCATTTAACACTTTTCTAGTCCACCTTTACAACACGTCAGTCTCACATTCGTACGCTGATGTTGAAGGCTTCGATGTAAAATGTTCATCAGGATCACACACACATACACACTGATGCCTTCAGGAGCGGTTTGAGGTCCAGTACTCTTATTTCTCCAGTTTATAACCAGCTCATTTTAACTCCTGTGATCAGTTATAGTCGGCTAACATCTGTAAACTTGTCACCATGGTAACGGTGGTCACATCACCATAGTAACGAGCCACAAGCGTTGAAACACTTCACACGATGTGACGTAAAAATGATGTTTGTTGGACTTTTATGAATCTGAACTGATTTGACTAAATTAATTTGTGCACAGATTTCTTTTCTTTCACTGCTGCTGTTAAATATTTAAAGATTATTATTTATTTATTTATTTATTATTTTCAGTCTTTGTTTTAATCAGCTGCATGTTTTCACACAAACGAAGATTCCTGACCTGATTTAATTCATTTCCACCTTAAAGGCCTGTAAATCTGCTTCTTTAAATAAACTGTAGAACATCTTAATCAGCTGTAATATCTCAAACTAGTGAAGTCAGAGTGAAAATGTCAAAGCTCTCTCTGACTTTGGAGTTAATTATCTGTTAAACAGTGAAATGGTAACGAGGTGTGAGAAATGTTTGACTGTAAATGTGAATGAAACATTTCTTGTGTTTTTCTTTGCAGATCACGGCTCTGAAGATCAAATACAACCCGTTTGCTAAAGCTTTCCTGGACGCTAAAGAGAGGTACATCACATTTGAATTTAAATCTTTATTATCATCATCACACTCAGCTCAGTGTTCCTGCTAACATGAATTAAAGATTTAGTTTTATTTCTTTAAATTAACTTTAGATAGGAGCAGATGAGACTGTGAATACTTTTATCGCCTTTGAATACTTCAGTAAAGTATCCGAGTACTCCCTCCACCTGTGTGTGTGTTTGTACTTGAATGAATGAGGCTGGTGTGTTCAGCAGCAGGTGACACTTAGCGCTTAGCATTTCTCACCAAGATACCAGGGGAAGTTAGCGTTAGCAGGTGATTAGAGACTCATTACCAGCTGCTCGTTTGAAGTGATGGTGCCAATGAGACAGACACAGAAACCAAACGCACCCACAGGCTGGTAGCGTTTGATTTGTGCCCCTCAGGAACCCAGGCGGGCGGGGCTTACCGGAGTCACTGGAGAGTCGAGCTGGGATTCAACCCTGTGAGTCTAAAAACCTTCAATCAGCCTTTATTCCTCACAGACAGAATGAATGAATGAACAAACACATATTTAACTCATACATGTACAGTATGACAGTCATTGTGTAAAATATATAAATCCATGTTTATATCTGTTATTGGATTAGAATGACTTGTATTTATGTCATTTATAATTATATATAATTTATACATTATGGTGTGCAGTGTTTATTTATAGTAGCAAAGAAGTACATGTATATAATCTGTGTGTATAATTAATCCTAAAAATATTCCTAATGAGAATATTTAAAATCAATTCTCATTCATACTTTTATATTTCTGTTTCATTTGTTTGTAATTAAAAACTTCTGCAGTCTTTTTTCTTTCTTTCTTAGAATTACAGTATATATTATTGATTATGCATAAAAAATATATACAGAGTGAGATTCAGGTAACTAAAAACATAAAACAGAACAATAAATGTATGTTTGAATGTAATGTGTGAATAATATCTGAATCCACACTGTGGAGGTGAAAACAAAGTTTGATGTTGAGCCACTTAAAATACTGAAATGTTGGACATAATATAAAGACAACAAACAACGCTTTTCTTTGTTTCAGACTTTAAAACCAACACTAATAAAAAAAACTGATTTTTAAAAACAAATAAAGACATTGACATGAAAATAAAATGTACACGTGATTTAAATTCCTTTGATTTCTCATAAAAACAAATATAACAAACAAAGTTAACTAAGTATATTGTGTGTGTGTGTGTGTGTCAGGCTGGTCTCTGTGCTCAGCTGGAGGGGGCGGGGCTGGAGCTTTCCTTACGGCAGCAGCCTCCCGCTGACGTCACATCATCACCACCACGGTTACAAACATCATGGTTACCCGGGGCGACACACACCTTACCCCACCGCCACTTTTCCTACCTGCCGCACCGCCTCACACACTCCTCAGGTAACTGTGTGTGTGTGTGTGTGTGTGTGTGTGTGTGTAATGTTTTACAAAAGTCACAGAATAAAGTTTGTTTCTTTTCATATCTATTTGAACATGACTGTATATGAAGAACTTTACTTTTTATCTTAATAATATAATTATTAATTATATAATAATAATGATGAATTTATATTAATTATATAAAATAATATAATTATTAGTTATAATATACAATCATTTATATTTGTGCCTAACGTCTGTCCTGTCAGTTTGTCTGTCTGAAGGTGTCCAGGTGTTGGACGGATGGAGCAGCTCCTCCCCTCGGCCGGCCTCCTCCTCCTCCTCTTTGTCCTCCCCCACCTCCCTCCCCCTCACCAGCAGCGCTCCTCCCTCACAGGCTCCTCCCCCTTCTCACAACTCCAGGTGAGGCTGCGCTGAAAGTCGCACTTAAATCAGCTGAATAAACAATAATCATGATCAATAATGTGACCGTGTTTGTGTTCAGTCAGTATCCCTGTCTGTGGGCGGTCGGATGCAGTGAGCTAAGCCCCGCCCACTCGCCCTGCACCGCTCTTCACGGACCAATCAGCAGCGAGAGCCTGATGCAGCCTCCCAGCCACGGCCGAGGGGGCGGAGCTGGATGGCCACCTGGCCCCACCCACTCTTTCTGAGGAGGGATGTGATTGGCCAGATGGAAGACCGCTGGCCTCTCGTGATTACTGAGACTGACTGTCGGTGACTTTTAGTACAAACTGCTAACCACTGATGGATACGAGTAATCATTTACTGTTTTATATGCAGGTGAACATACAGGTAAATTTACAGGAGAATATATTGATGAATATTCTGGTGGCAGTTTGCACAGCTGGTGGTTTGTACATACAGTGCTTGTGAACTCTGAATATTTGTACATATGGGATCTACGGTACATACATGTAATCACTGGTGGTTGTTTTGACACGTCTCTGCTGGTAAGTATTGATGACTAAATGCAGAAACTGCTGGTTATTTTAGGCGGCTGCTGATGAGGAATATGTCTGGTTACTACTTGTGCACAGTACTGCTGGTATTATTGGTAGATAATTGTACATATTAGTAAAGTTTACTGGTGGATATCTACAAACTGGTTTCACTGTTGAGAACTGAAGGCCACCTGGAGTGTTTGTACGACTATTATCGGTTATTAATTACTAATAAAAAGCCACTGGTAAATGATGGTGGTCAGATTTCTCAGCTCGTCAGTGCTGGTGACTTTTTGTGGTTACCAGTGAAGCTGTACTATTAATTACATTAGTAAAATTTAATATTCTGATGCTGATTCTACCGTTCAGTCTGTATTATTGGACAGCATCAGAAATATTGTAAAGACTCTCAATATTCTGACATTGCTGTGTTGTGGCGCCCTCTGGTGTTCATTTATTGAGACATCTGAACGTCCCATCAAGTTCAGAGGAGGATGTTTACTCATTTTTGATTGACAGGGCTTGTTTCTGATCACATTTACAAGTTAAAGAAGATTCTTGTTGTTTTCTTGGTTATTTCAGCTGCATGTCGCTGGTTCGTTGTTTCTACGTCAGATAGTTGCAGAACTTTTCCTGTTTGCTGCTGCATGACTTTTAGCACGTGGATGAGACAGACTGTTGTTCTGCTCTGTGTCAATAAAAGTTTAAAGGACAGTTTGGTTCTAATATTTTATCTTTCCCAACAAGAGGAAGAAACCTTTACTGGGTTAAACAGAAAGAGAAGTAACTGCTGCAACCAAAAACACTTTAAAGGAAGTAAATCACCCACTTATATCTTTACTGCAGTATATTTCCCCAAAAGAAAAGGAAATAAAACCTGGGAATGATGAAAATTAAAAAAACAAAACACAGAGTAAAACAATGATATGGTCAATAAAAATGACAAGATAGTTAAAATGACAAAGTGTTTAACTGATCTCATATTGTGTATGTAAATTGTGTATTGTTGTGTATTTTTGTATATTTGTCAGTAAATGTATGTTTATTCTTGTCCACAGGTCTCTAAAGTACCTGATAAATGATGAAATAAAGAAAGAAATTAAATAATGAGTCCTTTTGACAAGGAAAGTCACATTTTTCTGGACTGTGTGTGTTATTTCAAAGAGATCACATTCAGATTACATGATCTTTTTTCATCATGTAGCGTTGTGTGACTGTTTTACAAAAGAAATCAAGTTAAACACTGGAGAAAAAAACCCATTTTCATGATAAATATTCTAAACATTTTTGTGTAGAGTCAATAAGAATATGTTTGTTCATTAATGTTTAATTACACGTGTTTGTTCTCCTCCAGCAGGTGGCGCTTCTGAGTAAGTCCACCAGGTTTTGGGCAGAAAAACTCTTCCTGTTCTGTAATGATTCAAACTGCAGTATTTCGAAGTATTACAGCTGCTTTGATATTGAATAGATTTTTTTCAGTTCCACTGAATAATTCATTTAGATTCCGATGAGCTGAATATTTAAAGGACTGACGACAGGCTGCTATTTCTCTTTTATTTAGATAAATGTAACCTTTTATTCTGAAACACAACCGGAACTGGCGCTTAACAACCCGGAAGTGGATGTGAGTCGTCGCTAGCCTGTTAGCGTGCTAGCATGTTTCACGTTGATCTCTGAATGAATCGCGTTTAATCCGGATTAAAAGCTTCTTTTTAAAGGTATGTTCAGATTTAGATTATAGTGTATTATAGTATTTTATATCTGAAGACTGAAAACTGCAGCTGATCTAAATAATCGATTTATAGAAGATTGATCAGCAATCATCAATTAAACTGAGCAACAAAATAAAAACACTGAAATATTCAACTTTTCTGAACAACAACAACAATATTAATAAATCACTTTTCAAAATAATGACAGTATGTAGCTTATAGTATTAATCTTAATGATACTTGAAGCAATAAAGTTATTTTATTAAATATTAAATAACTACATAACTTTTTTATTACAAAACGGAATTAATTTCTTACCTTATTGATTAATTATTATTTTTGTTTTCTTGATCAATCGATTCGTTAGATTTTTTTGTAGAAAGTGAAACACCGCCAGTTATCATTTTAAATCAGTTTATTTTCGGAAAGGACGAAAGAAACATTCAGAATGAAGGAGTTTAACATTAAACACTAAAAATATTATCAGAATACTTATCCATTAAATCGATCAGCTCACCGATTAATTGATTAATCATTGCAGCTTTTAACCTCTCAAATAGAGCTGCAACTACCTTTGTGTCATTATTGATTAATTTGCTCAATTTCTGAAGCCTCCAAATATTTATTGATTATCATAGAGGATAAAAGAAGTGTTTTATTATCAGTTAATTTGCAGATTATTTCTTAATTAAACGGTTAAATGGTTAATCAATCAGTAAAACTTTAGAAATCAGGTGTTAGTTTGTTAACAAAAGAGATTTTATTGAGATTTAAGAACCAGTTTATTATGAACACTTTTTAATTGATTATCATTGTAGCCGATCAGCTCACAGATTCATTGATTAATCATGAAAAATGTGTTTCCTGTTGAAATCTTGTTTTCAGGTTAATGAACTTGTTCTTTGTTTTCAGGGTGAAGTCATGGCTCACATCACCCTCAATCAGTACCTGCAGCAGGTAACCTCTGACCTCTGACCTCCGTACGTGTGACCTCCATAGTATTCGCTTTAACACTTGTCTTCTTCGTTGGTGTCTCCTCCTGCAGGTGTACGAGGCCATCGACAACCACGAGGGAACCTTCTGCGCCGAGCTGCTCTCCTTCAAACACCCGCATGTCGCCAACCCCCGGCTGCAGGTGAGGCTCCGCCCACTCAGGTAGACACAGACAGTTGCTAGGATACGACCTCACCTGTGTGTGTGTGTGTGTGTGTGTGTGTGTGTGTGTTTCAGCTGGCCAGTCCAGAAGAAAAATGCCAGCAGCTTCTGGAGCCGCCGTACGATGAGATGGTCGCAGCTCATCTCAGGTAGGACGGCTTTGATTACTGTGATTGATTATTGATTATTTCAATGACAGAAGTGATCAATAAGAGATGTTCGGTTTCTGCACTGTGTGTTATAGGTGTACCTACGCAGTGGCCAATCACGACTTTGTTGAAGCCTACAAGTTTCAGACACTTGTTGTACAATATCCTTTAAGATGAAAACACACACACAAACACACAGAACATGTTGAATCAATAATTAATGTGGCCCTTGACCTCTTACGGCCTTCCTGCGAGCGTTTCAGTCCCACAAAGAAGAAAACTGGTGAGTACACACACACACGTTCATATTAGCCTAGCTTAGCACAAACATTGGAAGCAGAGGGAAACTGTTAGCATGGACGCTGTAGTTTTGCTTTCAATTATTATTATTGTTCTTTCACACTGCAAATGTCCACTCTGAGAGTTTAATAGATAATTACTTTATCTCATCTTTCAAAACTAAAAGGTCACAAAGTGCTTTACAATAAAACGAGAGCCAAAACGTCCCTCCATGTTGTGCACTCTGGACAGTGACAGGCTGAAGATAAAATAGTTAAAGTAGCTACAGTAATGGCACCTGTTAAGAAAAAGCCAAAGTGAGTTTGAAGAAGAGACTTTCACAGCTGAAGGGCTCATTTTTGGAGACCAGTCGAGATTTTGGGACCATTCGTTGGGCCCTGCTGGAGGATCAGGCTCGGTGTGGACTGCTGTGACGTGGTCTCTTCTCTCAGTTTGAGTTCAGACCTTCAGCTGCTGTCTTTTTCAGGGCTCTGCCTGTGATGTTCGCCGTCACGCTGGATCTCAGGATATTTGCCAACAATGTAAGAAAACTGATCTGTGGTCAGCTGCTGCACATTAACTGGAACAAGTTTATTTAAAAATGAATTTAATGATGACCTTTGACCCCGCGTGTGTGTGTGTTTGTTCAGGCGGAGCAGCAGTTGCAGAAGAAGAGTAAAGGTCAGCCGGGCGAGATGTTGGAGAAAGCTGCAGAGCAGCTGATGAGCTGCTTCAGAGTGTGTGCCAGCGACAAGTCAGTACACACACACACACACACACACACACTCAGTATTACACATTTCACAGGTTTTCGTCTCACACCTGTAATTATTCTTGTTTTTCAGTCGAGCAGGGATCGAGGACTCGAAGAAGTGGGGGATGATGTTTCTGAGCAACCAACTCTTCAAGATCTACTTCAAGGTCTGAACCTGATCTGAGTCCTGAAGTCAGGATGATGAAAACAAAGTCCTGATCTCACAAGAAAAAGTTTAAATTTGAATCAAAACGTGAGCAGAGAAATAAAGTCCTGATGAAAGAAACAATCTAAAGTTTAAAACTGATCGTAATTGATACCCGTATCACGTGCAGCACTAATCAATGAAATGTTGAATTATTTATTTATTCATATGATTGTTTGTCTGTGTCTGCATAAAATGATTATCTACCATATTAATAAGGTTTTATTGTTGAAGTAAGGAGAAAAATACATTTGATTTTACATGATAATGTTTGTTTAACCTGATCTGAAACCGAAGCAGCGACACTCCTGAATATTTCTGTGTTTCTGTGATTGATCAGATCAATAAGCTGCACCTGTGTAAGCCTCTGATCAGAGCTATCGACAGCTCCAACCTGAAGAATGACTACAGCCCCGCTCAGAAAGTCACCTACAAATACTACGTGGGCCGCAAAGCCATGTTCGACAGCGACTTCAAACCAGGTGACGTGTAAACCGTCAGTTTCTGATTCCTGCTCTCCACCTGTGTTCATGATTGGAGAAAGTTCGATCCGTTAAAAAAACTCACACAGTAAAACTAGTTAGAAGTCTAAACAGTGAGCTAACAGTAGTGTGTAAAAGTTCATAAAAATAAAACTAAACTAACTAGATTTTTAAATAAATCTGTTGTTGGTACCGACTGAAATGTGAAAAAGCAAAGTGTCAAACACAAAACATTCAACTCTTCTTTTATCAGTAATGTCCTGATTTAAATTCTAACTGAATTCATTGAGTTTTGATTTATCTGGACTAGATATTTATTCATCTGACAGATTGACACGACAGCTCAAAGGTTTGTTATTAAACGACTCAAACAGAGAGAAGATGAATCAGCTCGTCGACTAAAATCATCAAAATGTCATTTTAAAAGTCCAAATCTGCTCGTGTGTCTGCAGCGGAGGAGTTTCTGTCGTACGCCTTCCACCACTGTCACCGCTCCAGTCAGAAGAACAAGAGGATGATCCTCATCTACCTGCTGCCCGTCAAGATGCTGCTGGTCAGAACCTCGTCAGCTTTAGAGCAGCTCAGTAACTCGGTTCAGCTCTCAGTCTGATGCAGCTTGTTTCTGCTGTTTCAGGGTCACATGCCGACTCACCAGCTCCTCAGGAAGTACGACCTCATGCAGTTTGCTGACGTCACCAAAGCTGTGAGGTGAGTGGCGGGGGCGGGAACACAGGAAGTGACATGTCTCAGGTCACAGGAGTAATATGTGTGTGTGTGTGTGTGTGTGTGTGTGTGTGTGTGTGTGTGTGTGTGTGTGTGTGTGTGTCTCAGTGTGTGTGTGTCGAGGGGAACCTGCTGTTGTTGAACCTCTGCTGCTCCTGAACGAGGCTTTGTCAAAACACGAGACCTTCTTCATCCGCTGCGGGATCTTCCTCATCCTGGAGAAGCTGAAGATCATCACCTACAGGAACCTCTTCAAGAAAGTGTGAGTTCAGCCGCAGATGTTTTAAAGCCGTGAAGCTGTGTGAGGTCTCAGGTGATGTCAGTGGTCCAGTTGAATTATGGGTAATGTAGGCACCTGGTTTGCTCCTGTGTTTTAATATTTGTAATGCTCACGATGAAGAGAGAAGAGACTCAGCTCACCTGTCAGTCATCATACATGTTGTGTTTTTATCTTTCAGGATTGTCTTTTGTTTTTAGCGCACCTGTTGGGATTTTTCAGCTGTGGTTTCAGCCTCAGTGTTTTTCACTTCGATCCCTGTCGGCTCTCGTCTGCAGGTACCTGCTGCTGAGGACGCACCAGCTGCCTCTGGACGCCTTCCTGGTGTCTCTGAGGATGATGCAGGTGGAGGATGTCGACATCGACGAGGTGCAGTGTATCCTGGCCAACCTGATCTACATGGTGAGGACACACACAAGCGCACACACACACACACACACACACACACCTGGAATCCAGGTGTAGACAACGCTTCAGCTCTTCTTCTTCTGTGTTTTCTGTCTCTTCAGGGTCATATCAAAGGTTACATCTCTCATCAGCACCAGAAGCTCGTGGTCAGTAAACAGAATCCATTCCCTCCTCTCTCCTCAGTCTCCTAGACTACGTTACCCACAATCCCCTCTGGCTGTGATGCTCCACTTAATTCACTCTTTTGTATTTTGTACTGTAAAAAATTGTCAAATAAAACAGATGCTGGTTTGTACAGCTTGTATCGGATTGATTATTGAAGCGGGTATGTTTCCAGTTTGTGTTCCTTGGAGGCTTTGAGCGGTGCATTGTGGGTATTGGAGTCTTTAGTGTGTTTTCTAAAAAATCAGTCTTTGTAATTCAGCACTTTAATTTCACATTACAAATTTAAAATACAAACCGCTGGCAGTAAATATGACAGGTGGCTCCGTATATTTTCTACACAAAACATACTTTCTGTGGGTTTTACTTTTTGCTCTTCACAAATATTAAATAAATGCAGGATTCAAATCAAACTGCACTGCACAAACAACATTTTAGTGGCGAAGCTTTTGTTGATGAGTTTCATCACAACACGATAGTTTTGAGATATTATTGTAAAATAGGATTTTCCTGTTTCATGTCCTGCAGCAGAAACATTTTAACAATGTTTATCTTCCATAATGTGATAAATCTCAGATATTCGGGGAGAACGCTGATACAAATCGATCGGGGGTAAAAACGAGCTTTGTATTAGTTTAGGAGCTGAAACACATTAAACCACCAGTTTGTTCCACTGAGGAGATTTTGAGTTGGCGTATGATGATGAAGAGAGTTTTGAAGATGGCGGTGGTCGTTAGTGATTCTAAGGATACTGGCTGACTTGGGGGGTCATGTGATCCTCTGCGGCCTCCAGCCTCGGCCTGATCCAGCCCAGGTAGCGGGAAAGTTTGGTGAACACCAGACCGCTGCCACTGTCGCATCCCGCAGATGATGAAATCAGCAGCCCAGTCAGAAATACCGTTCCTCGATCCATCGTGGCAACGGGTGTCCCCGGCAACAGACCACCACATCGCTCGCCATTGACCTCTGACCTCAAGCTGCTGTCAGCCTCTGAGAGTTTGTCGTTTTGACTCTTTGAACTGCTGCTGTGATCGATGGCTGCTCTGTGGGCTCCGTTTTGACTGTTCTGGGCTTGACTCTGGTGCTGGTTCGCTCGGTGTCCATCCAGCCTCCCCTGAGCTCCAGTTCTGTTCACCGAACGTCCGTACGACCTCCCCTGGGATCCATTTTGGTATTTTAAAGGTCCGTTTAAACTCCTCTGGTGTCTGTTGTTGGCTCCATTTTGGTTCCCTAAAGGTCCACTCTGCATCCCCGCCACTTCATTCAGCCTCCTCATGCAGAACATTTTGTTGCTGAGAGGATGTGAGATGTTCAGCTGACTGCGACACTCATCCAGCGTCATGTAGACCAGCCTCTGGATCTGACTGACCCTGCCCGTCTTTTGGCGATGCCCGTCCTCCCAGAATGCATCAGGATGTTTTCGCAGAAGTCCTTGGTGGGCAGGCAGAGGTGGATGAGGGCGGGGCTAAAGCGGAGGGGCCTGGCCAGCTCGAGGAGTACAAGGTCGTTGTCATGGTGACCTTTATGGAAATTGCTATGGATGTACAGAGCCTTGACAGGGACAGTCATTTTCTCATCACCTAGGAGACGAGAAACACAACATCAAAATAATATAATCCAGTGGACTTTTATTGTGAAAAACCCACTGTTCCACTGTCATGTTTTGATGAAGGAAAACAACGATGGAGTTAAATGAAGTAATATAAAGTTTAGTACCAGCCACCACGTGGAAGTTGGAGGGTCGGAGGTCAGATTCTGAGTCCAGGAAGAGGCAGTGGGCGGCGGTCAGGACAGAGCGTCGACCCAGCACCACGCCGCCACACAGCTCCACCCCTCTGCTGTCCAACAGGGACGCCTGGAGACAGAAAACAAACACACTGTTCTGTTCACCCGGCTTGTTATTTTATTTTTTATTTTTGTCCTCTGTGAAAGTATTTTTGGGTTTTAGATGTTTGGTCGGACAAACGTCCAGAGAATAATAAACAAACGATTGATGAACAATGAAAACGAAATTAAACTACATCAGGGGATTTACTGAGTCAGAGAAAGAATAATGAGTTGATGCTTCGCTGTGATTGGCTGAGAGCATCTTACCTGCCAGGGACAGTTTCCATGGCGACACATTGAGTCAGTCGTGTTGAATTTGTCAGGAAGTCTTCCACATGGAAACTCCACTGAGGACACAAAGGCTTTGTTATTAAAGCAGTTTGAGCTTTTTGTATGTGGGGGGGGTTGGGAGGGGGTTCGTACCGTCAGGCAGGCAGCTCCGCCCGTCGCTCTGTAGTTTGAATCCCGACATGCAGGAGCAGGTGAAGGTCTGCTGGGACGCCGTGCAGAGCTGGTGACATGCTGTCGGACCTTCAGTCGGACACTCTGAAACAGACAGGAAGTGATGACGGAGGAGTCCCTGAAGGCACAGTGAGTTTTTGTGTTATAGGCCCCGCCCCTCTTTGGAGGCGGGGCCATGTCAGCTGTGGGCGTGGCCCAACCTGCTCTGGTGATTTGTGGTGCGGTTGGCGGCTGTCCTGCTGCTTTCAGCAGTCCCAGTTCACAGGCAGGTCCGTAGTAGTGGGGGGGCGCGCAGGAGCACCTGAACCCCCCCACTTTGTCGGTGCAGTTCCCCCCATGGAGGCAGGGATTGGGCTGACACTGGTCTCCATCTGCTCAGAAACACAGAGACGATCAATCAGACTGATCGGACAAGAAATAAACAAAAGTAGCTGAAAACTTTCAGAGAAATAAACAAAGCGATCAGTTAATGAAGAGTTTGATGAGAAGACAAAGAACTGTGATCTGAACCATCAAACCAAAAGTTAAAATAAATATATGACACAATTATTATATTTATATTTGTTTATTAGTAGTACTGGAAGTCGCTTATGCAAAATGCAAACTCCGACGATCACTATGAATGAGCGTTGAACGGTAGGTTTTTAACTACTCTGATGTTTATTCATTATTTATTTCAGGTTTTTTATCACCTTTTATCACCTTAATAAAACACATTTATTGATTTGTAGCTGGCTCACCGTAGTAAACCGTCCAGAAGGCGTCCTGTACACAAACAAAGAACACGTTTAAATTTTGTGCACGAAGTCAAAATGAGACAAAATCAGCTTATTTCTAAACAAACGTCATCGATCAATCATCATCATTGTTTCTCGTTTCAAATTTCACGCGTGTCACTGATCATTTGTCTCCTCGCTGACTGTCTGACCGTCTTGTCGTTGTCCTCGAAGTACTCGCGGGCCTCCTCGTAGCTGCACAGCTCCTCGTAACACTCCCGCTCCAGGTTGCCCTGCAGGATCTCCTCCACCAGGAACAGGTTGGCCCGTTTGGACCGCAGGAACACGTCGTGGGTCCCCGGAGCCTGAAACACTGGAGGGAGCCAGCAGGTTTCACTTATCACTTCATCCAAAATCAAAAATCATACCTCTAAAATACCTTTAACAGGTAAGTTGCCATATTTAATACTTTTTTATATGAATTAAGATTAAATTACTAAAGTGAAAAGTACGATATTGTCACTTTGAGATGTCATTTATCAAACTGTAATAAATGTATTCTATTCTTCCTTTAATGATGCAATAAATCATGATTATAATAAACGTTAGTAAGTTATTATTCCATGAGTGATATTATACATTTAAATAACTTGTCACAACTGTCCTTTAAATACTGATCTTTGATATCTAATATAAAAGCAAGACATACTTCAAAGACTGTGAGTCATAATTACGACACACTGAGAGCAGAGCTGGTTAAACAACGTTAACGTGGTTTGAACTGAATGTTTGAGATATTTTTACCACAATTATTCCAGTTTCATCTGGAATATTTTAAAGTTTTTATGTGTGTAATGTCTGTTGTTTAACTGTTTCCTGCTTGATTTATCAGTTAGTGTCTGTTTAAAATCAGATAATTCATCGACAGACTGAAATCTGACAATAATCAAACAAACCGAGTCGACAGGAGCGACAGCAGCAGGGTCAGAGGTCACAGGTCGCAGATCTTACCTTTTCCGAAGCTGAACGCCTGAAGGAAACAGGCAAACAGGTAGAGAGACAGAACAGACGCTCGACAACAAGCCGACATGATGCTGACCGCCATGACACTGACTACACTGTGAACACACACACACACACACTGATGAGTCACAGCTGATTCATTAAACAAGAAACATGGCGGGACTTAAAGCTCTTAAATCGTTTTGTTAAAAGTCTGTTACACTAATTATTGAATATATAAAAATAAAATAGTCATTCTCTGAAAAGCTTCAGCAGAACTCTAATAGACTTTTAATTAAATATAAAGGTGAGATGTCAGTAACACATTTAACACATTTTTAAAAAATATTTCATATTTTTAAACTGTTTTGTGATTCAGTTTCTGTAAAGAGTTGAAAATAAAGAAAACTCTGGTCAGTAAACGTGCTCCTGCTGTGGACTCTGGTCTGTCCTCAAACCTCACAAACAAGCAGCCGTCCGACCTCTGAAACTTCAGTGTTCAGGAACTTTGTTTATTTGAGGTAAACAGAGAGATTTCATCACCAGGATTAATAATTTAAAATGATCCTGAGATGTTCCATGATCCAGGTCAAACTAGGAGGAACATCCAGAAGAAGACGGGCACAGTAAATTAAATTGTATTTAAGGTAGTCCTGAAAGTTTGAATCTCACTGAGATTCTTTTCTTTTTCCACAACACTATAATAATTTCCATAAAAAATGGATTTCGTTGTAGAGTCTTCAGCCATGTGAGCAGCTCTGTTTGATGGATGGTGAAAATCATTTAAAAAACTGGAATACTGAAAAGTATAAAGGTAAATGTAAAATATAAAACAACTTGGTAGATGCAGTTTGAAATGTGATGCTGTGAAAACGTAGTTATAGAATATTTTGGATTGAATCACACAAAAACATCCATCAGAGTATTGTAGTGTTTTATTTGCTTCAGAATTCAGTTTCTGGCAGTGACGGATAAAAAAATACATGAAAACAGAACTTGTTGTGCTTACGTAGATTTAAAATGTTAAATGAACTGTTAAATCAGGCTGCTTCAGAGCTAATGTCATCATATTTGTGCATTTTGCAGACAGATATTTCCCTCAGAAGGTGGTGGAGACCAAACACAGAGCTAAAAGAGAGACAATACTGGACTCTCATTCATCAGCTGACACAGGCTCATGAATACGTGAAGGATCGCGTTGCTGCTGGATGTGGAATTAAACAACATCAATTACTGGAGATCAAACTAGTCAGAAAACTCAAAGAACCTCCTGAGTAATTTTAATGTCGATGGGATGATCACGTTGCTCTGATGAGGAAGCAGGCAGCTGTTTACATGCTTTATGAGATGATAATACGTTGATTGTCATCATTACAGAATCTGCTGCTGCCCGTAAGTGGACAAAACATAAATTAGTGCAGCTTTAAGAAGTCTTTGAACCGGGGTAAATCAAATGATCAAAAGTTTCTGTGGCTGAAATGAGACGGTTGAGAAGTCTCAAACATAAAATCAGTGATTACACGAGATGCACAAAGTGTGGCTGATATCAGCTCAGCGGACTCCGGAGATGA
Organism: Scortum barcoo; assembly: GCA_023238725.1. NCBI lineage: Eukaryota > Metazoa > Chordata > Actinopteri > Centrarchiformes > Terapontidae > Scortum > Scortum barcoo. The sequence continues at coordinate 13,862,838 of CM041541.1, read as the reverse complement.
TTTCTTACAGGACGAGCCTCTTGATGGGGCCCAGGTGCCTCTTCTTCCGGCTTGCATGCTTCTGTTTGGGCACCAGCTTGTCTGTGGCCTGACGGATCCATCCGATGTACTTGGATACTTGGGTGTAGATGCCGTATTTGCCTTTTCGTGCGCAGCCTTCGCCCCAGCTCACGATGCCGGTGACAAAATATGTGTTGCGGTAACGTGTGACGTGCGGCCCCCCGCTGTCACCTTGACAGGCGTCCTTGGCTGTTTCGTCGTAGCCGGCGCAGAACATGCGGGCAGAGATGCGCAGCTGTGTGGATTCCAAGCAGATGTGTCGTTCCACGTAAGGAACGGTGAGACGCTGCAGGATGGTGGAGGGCTGCCGGCCCTCACCGAGACGGCCGAAGCCGCTGACCATGCCATATGGCTCCCGCATCAGGACCTGCAGGAGGAGGGAGGACATTTAACTGGTTCCTCATGTGGCCTTAAAGCAATCGTTCAACATTTTGGGAAATACAGTCATTTGGATTCTTGCCTTAAGTTGGATGAGAAGATCAGTCCTGCTCTCTAAAATAAGTTATTGCAATTGTTTCATCTGGACAACTAAACAAACTATTTTCGGAGGGGATTATTTGCTGGCTGCTCACAGTAGCTTTATATTTATGCTTCTGTTGAGACATGAGAGTGACAGCAGCCCTCCTTCTAATACAAATATCCTATTTCCCAAAATGTTGAACTATCTCTTCAAAAGAGTTGAATCTTTAAGTTGGTTGTAAAGTAGCTCGACCGGTTTAAACGTTCACCTTTTCAGCAAAATCTTGCTCAGGTATGCAGGCTGGGAGGATGAACTTGCTGAACTTGATGGGCGTGGCTAATTTGATGAGTGCAATGTCATTGTGGTAGGTTTCCGGCCTGTATTTATTGTGGGTGATGATAGTTTCCACTTGGTGGGTAGCTTCGTTACCTTCATTCCTCAACAAGTCAAACTCACCTGAATGCACAGAAAGAATAAAGTATTTTAGTCATTACAAGCTTATTCTATCTGTAATTATGAGTTGTGTCTCATCATAGTCAGGCCTACCGAGCTTGACGTAGATGTAGCGTGATTGGTTCATGCAGTGGGCGGCGGTCAGGATGATGTATTCGTTGAGGATGGTTCCTCCACAGAAACCTCGGTCATCCTCGTTCAGGAGGAGAGCCTGCGAGGACAATGTGGGATAAAAATATAGCATCCACATAGAGACAAAATATAATTCAGGACAGTATTTGAGGCATTGACGGTTGATTATGTTGTTTTTCTTCCGCTTTTTAAAAAAAGAAAGTGTCTCTACCTGCCATGGGCATTCTCCTGGTGGGCAATCGTCTCCGTTGACAATGCGGGTCATATCCGCCATTTGACAGGTGAGCACCTCAGAACCTGTGTTGTAAGTAGGTGATGGCTCTGAGGGCTGAACAGTTTCTGGTCCGTACGTCAGCTCGGTGAATGTGACGTTGGTGTTGAGGTCTGTGTGGTTCAATCCAGTGTCGTCCTCCGTAGTGTTGCCCCGCTCATACCTAACAATAGTCCGGACGCTGCTGGTGATAATGGCTCCACATTTGAATTTCTCTGCAAGAGCCCACGGGAAGTTTAAAGGTCATGGTTTGTACAGCAAAAAGTTTAATCACTGAAAGAACTATTTTGGCTGTAGAGCAAAGACGATTAGAAACAGACTTTTGTTGTGATGGTGGAGCTACAGGAAAGGTTAAAGGGTCACCAAAGTCCTTTGCAAAGGTCTCACTACATCACAACATGGCCCTCGACTGTACTGGGACCAGTGAAAGACTGCATGGACTCTTGAGTCTTTCTCACCGTTGGAGTTGCAGGATTTGTCATCTGATGCCAGGAAATATCCGTCAGCGCAGGAGCACTCAACGTTTCCCTGCACTATGTTGCAGAAGTGTTCACAGTTACCATTTTTGTTCTCACAGAGTTCGGGAATAACTGCAAACACACAGGAAACACTGTCAAGACCAGGGAGGGGTGTTTGTACGACCCAGCGGGTAGCTCAGCACTGAGAAAGTTAAACGTTCTACCTTCTCTACATAACGGACTACTTCCTGCTTCTTATTAAACATTAACGCTGGACATTAACTGGGAGGAAGAAAGCTGAACTCGACTGTCCAGAGTGACTGTGCTTCTGTACCCATTTGACAGTTGGAGCCCTGGTACCCAGCCTGGCAGTAGCAGGTGTAGCCGCCGACTCCATCTTTACAAAGTCCTCCATGAGCACAGGGCATCGACTCGCAGGCGTCGCCATCTACAGCAAAACAGGAGCTTTTGGTGAGACTTTACCATGAACATGAAGCAAAAATATTCAAATTAGCCAAAAGTTAACATGAAATGGTGAAAATCACTACAACAGACCAGCCAGTACGAGGCCCTGCTGTCACCGGTACATTACAAAATATTATATTTCAAATTATATAACTAAAGAGGTGAAACATAAAATAGAATATATATGATACTGTTAGCAGTATGTGCACATATTACAAGATGCAAAAGAATATTGTTATAGATAGATTAAATTATCTGGTTGGTTTGGTCATTTTGACGAGTCAGAACAAACGATATCTTACCAACATATTTGTTCCAGAATTCGTCCTGCAAAAAGAAACAACAAACAGAATGAAAAAGACTTAAAGTGGGATCAGTATATTTCAGTAAAAAGCAAAGCGGGCTCAGTCTAAACTCCAGTCGGTCATTTATATGTAGTTTCTGTTTCTTGTTTTTCATGAAGCGGTAATGTGTTTTTTGACATTTCTACTTCTACATTTCACTGAGATGATCTAAATGTAAATGACAACTATTTCTTATCGCTTTCGGTTGCATCCGGTCTGTGCTGAGCTCGTTGGACCGATGCTAGTCGAGGTTAAACAAGTGGGCTTTGCTTCGTGAACACTCGTTGATGGTTGTCAGTGTCTGTGTGTGTTGTTGCAGGAGCTCAGTACAGTTTTCTTAGCATCTTCAAAGATCTCTCGCGCCTCCTCCCAGCTGCAGCGCTCCTCCACGCACTCCCTCTCCATGTTGCCTTGTTTGACCTCCTCGAAAAAGCTGTTGGCTCGTCTCCGCCGGGTCAGCACCTGATTGGCCGCCTTGCCGTCCAAGAAGGCTGGTGAGAGAACGGCAAGTGGTTTGTTTCTCCAGTGAGAGCGGCAGCCATCATGAAATGTGGTGACATCACACACACACCTAATGGGACGGGGTCAGATATCACCTGCCAGCCGCCAATCAACACACACACACTCCCGCCCCCCCTCCTACCACCATCACCACCCAAAACACACATCAACATGGTGCTGAGTCTTCTCCACCCTGCTTTAACTCCATCTTATCCTCCTCTTCTTGGCGCGTGAAGTTTAGATTTTAGGGAACGTACCTACGTAAGCAGCGGCCAGGTGGAGCAGCAGGAGGCCGAGGGACAGGCGGTGAAACCAAAACATGGTCCCGGGTGGATGGCGAGCTCGGCTGTAAAAACCTCAGTGTGCTGAGTGGAAGTAATGGAGTCTAAATGTGGAGAGAGGGAGAGAGGAGGGGTGGTAGAAAGGGCAATGACCTGCATGAGAGAAAGAGAGAGAGAGAGAGAGAGAGAGAGAGGCAGATCGGGGGAGGAAGAGGCGTCGACATGTTTAAACTTGGACCGATCACGCTGGGCGGGGCTTATCCGAGGCGTCCTGACTTCCTGCTAAAACACGGAGGCCCAAAAAATATATTATAAAAAATATGTATAATAAATAAAATATATAATAATAAAAAACAGTCAAAGCTACGAGACAACAAAAACATCCAATCAGAGAACTTCAGAGTGATGTCGTCACATTTGTGTTATTCATTAAAAAAGTAAAATGTGAAGTGAGTTTACAATTGAGCTCCAGTACTCAAACATCAAAGTAACTAAGTACATTTACCCAATGCTGTGATTCAGTACAATTTAAGGTACGTTATACGTCAAGCCCTCCACATCTCAGAATATTGTATTTTTTACTTCACTACATTTATCTGGAAACTTCAGTTACTTTACGAATTAAGAAGTCATACAGAAACCAAATGAAAAGGTCAAACATGATGCTTTGTAAAATATTAAACTACCCAGTACTTTACAAAAATCATTCTTCAACTTTTTATCTGAAAAGTCAAATTTCCCCTCGTTTGAGCTTTGACTGACCAACAACGTGTTTTATCTTTTAATTCAGAGAACACATCGTATTCATTGTTCTGAATAAACTATCAGAGCAGGAATAAATAAATCTACAAATAGGTCTCATGATAAACCCGATGTGTCTGTTAAATATGTTGATCAGCAGCAGCATCATTACCGAATCTGCACATCTGGATCCATCAAAGAGCCTGTTAAATCTGACTTTCAGAAGAAGCCTCGATAAATGAGATATGGTTTCTCACTTTATTTGGTACTTGGTTTAAGGCAGCAGAAAAGCCCTTTGTGGGCCCAGATGTTGCATAAAAAGAGAGGGATGCTGATTTTGGGAGGATCTGACACACATTTACCTTCCTCGCACTTTCTGGTATGAAGGATCTGAAGGAGTTCATCTCCTGAAGTGTTTGCTGATTTTTTTGGCAGCTTCATACTGAGCGGGTACGGTGGGGGGAGGAGGGGGGTCAGTTACAGTAAATGTGGATTTTTAAACACTGACTCAGCGTCGAGGTCAGCTGCTGTTTCACTGCTGAAAGTGTTCAACGCCACTTCTACGCTGCAGCCAATCAGCTCAGGGGGCCGAGCGGCGGACGTCCAAACTGATCAATATTTACTCTGCAGACTGAAATACTGGTTAGCTGCTCCCTCAAACTGATGTATTCAGACTATTCAGACATTTTAGTTTCATGTAAAAATGTTACAAGGAGAGGTCAGTTTCAGATCATTAAAAGTCTAAATGAACTTAACGTAAAAGTACTTGCTGTGTAGTGTGGTTTAATTTTGTATTTTACATCCTTATGTTTTGTATTTTACATCCTTATGTTTAAAAGTCCCCCCCCACAAAAAAAAGGCTCCCTAACTGAGGCTGTCAGATAAATGTAGGTAGTAGAGTAGAAGTATAACGTAGAGTAAAATTGAAATTTAAGACCTTCAGATTTGTACTGGAGAACAGTAAATGTACATCACTGTCAATGTTAGCATGTAAACAAACTATATGGTGTACATACATAAATATTGGTAAAACTTTATTTAAGGTCTATAAGATGAAGTCATCTGCAAAAAGAGACTGGATATTTCTGATTATTTCAGTGGTTTGACCAATTCGTTGATATGTACGAAACAGCTGACTGTCTCTTTGTTTGGCAACGATGTGGATTTGGTTGCTGAAAAAATGCCAAACTTGAGCTTTTGCCTCGTCTTTATTCTCAAAACAAAAGTTAACAGATTTAAAATGCTCATATCTGACAACAAAACACAACGAATGAATTACCTGTTTGGTTTCGTACGAATATTTCACCAACCAAAAGTGTTTGTCTGCAACGTGTGAAGATTCAAACATCTTATGTAAATTGTACAGTGTTCCCAAGATCAGATTTTGAGTATATTATGTGTGAAAACATACTAATTGATCACAAATAATCCACTGCTTTTCAATCAGTAACATTTATTCAGCGTTTTTTAACTTAAAAACTAAAAAAACTTAATTTTTTTACATCATGACCATAAAAACACAACCAAACAGAGAAAAACAGGCAGAACAAAGAGTAAACTTAAAGCACTTTGACATGATGATATTTCATGATGACATAATAAATTAAATCTTTAAAAGAGATAGAGATAGTATCTAGATAGAAAGAGATAGTAATTGATGTAGTTGTTTTCTGAAAATCATCTTTTATTAAACAAGTTTCTGTTCTAGCATATCAAAAGCAGACTCTGTGGGTGGGTCTTTCATGACACCGTCCACCCAGTCCACAAAGTTGGCCATGTTGGCGTACACCCCATAATACCCTGGGTGTGTGCAGCCCCGCCCCCAGCCGACCACACCTGTGAGGAAGTGGGTGGAGCCATAGAGCGTGACCAGCGGGCTCCCGTCGTCTCCACGGCAACTCTCCTGTTGACCCTTCAGGTATCCTGCACACAGCATGTTGGTGGTGAAGTTGAACTGGCTTGTCTGGGAGCACTGGGGGTTCGGGATGATGGGGACGGAAAACGTGCGAAGGACTGGGGAGACCGGGGTGCTGGGCGGGGCACCGGGGCTGTTGGCGTTGCCCCCGGTGGTCCTCTTGCCCCAGCCGGACACGGTGTGGTAGCGGACCAGCAGGAGCTCCCGCTCAGCGAAGTCTTTGGTTGGCAGGCAGACGGGGATGGCGTGGCGGTTCAAGGTGACGGGTCGGCTCAGCTGCAGCAGGGCGACGTCGCTGTCGCCCGTCGCTGGGACGTAACCGTAATGGGTGATCGCCATGGAAACGGGTATCCTCTGTTCTGTGCCCTCTTCCACATCCAAGTTGTGTTCCCCTAAAACATGAAACAAACAAAGAGCAGCGACTTTAAAACCTCTCAAACAAAAATTTACAACCAACACATAATAACATGACATCAAAATAAATTAGCAGACAGTATCAGTTTCTGTCGGCATACTCTAACATATCCTCCTTTATGAAAACAGAATATGATGCACAAACATAAAAAACGTGATCATAACTGCGATCCATGTAAAAACGACCCTTGTAATACTTTTCAAAACATCAAAAACAAAACCATTTCAAATTGGAAGTGTGTATCTCCAGATTTACTCTGAAGGACAAACCGCTTAAACTTCACTTAACAACAACTTCACAAAGTCATGACGATCAACTTTTACACTTAAAGTTCATTTGACAGTAATTTAAAAGTGCAGGTAAAGCACAGATGAATTACCTGCAACCACGGTGAGGTTTTGGGGGTTGTTGCCTTCGACGCAGTGGGCAGCAGTAACGACCCAGTCTGGATTAATCAGGACACCTCCACAGTGACTCTTTCCATTTAACTGGACCAGAACCTGACCGATGAGATATGATGAAGATATTAACAATCGTAAGAGGATGAACCTTTAAGGAGTTTGGTGACCCCTTGATCTTTCCTGTAGCACCACTAACGGGATCAAATTTAACACAAGAAGTAAAAACCGGGGACAGATTTCCATGATATGTCTGAAGCAGTGGTGCAGCGGTGTTTACCTGCCAGGGACACCCTCCTTTGGGACAGTGGTTAGAGCCCACCAGTCTGGTCTGACCCACGACAGTCTGGTTCAGGCTCGTTTCCTTTGGAGGCAGCCGACCACACGGAAACTCCACTGAGAACAGAAACACAAGTCGAAGCTCGTTTCACCAAACTACCGACTGTAAGACTTGTGATATCCTCGCTTTTAATGACGTGCATGTGTAGACAAGCGGCTGAAACGTCTATTCAAATTTAATGGCTAACATTATAAAATCTCTCCACTAGGTGGCAGATCAGGGCTGAATCTTCCCCTGCTGTTACCGAAATATCCTCCTCAGGAAACTCTGATTTTACTTTGTTGTTAATGCTGAGAACCCAACTAATCATTTAATTTGTAATTTTCACAGTGAATTACTCAAGTATGATTTGATAATCAATTAATTGTCGCCATAATTATTTAAACAAAGATCCCAAAGAATTATATTTTGCTTTGCGTCATTTTTGCCCCCTACTGGTCATGTTAATGTGAAGCAGCAGAAGGAGCCCTGAATATACAAAGGCAGGCGAAATCCTCACAAACATGCTGCCACAGTAAATGCAGGTATGTCGGTGCTTTAAAGAGACAGTAATCAGGTCGTACTTGTACCGTCAGGGACGCACTCCCGCTCATCTGCTCCCAGTTTGTATCCGTCAGCGCAGAAACATTTATGTCTTTCTGCTGAGCCGTCGCAGAAATGCTGACAGTATCCGTTCTGGTAAAAACACTTTAATAAGTCTTCTACCACTGAGGAAAGTAAAGGAGATGTTATTCAAACATAATATACGACATTCACATACATTCAGAAGAAGTGCTCATTATATATGTTGAACTAGACAGTAACATTTGAACAGCTCCCATTTTAACAAAGGTGAAAACAAATATGTGAGTTTGTAGTTTAAAATGAATGATTTTTAATAAACGTATTTGTCACCCATCTCGCAGTATTGTCCTCCAAAGCCTTCAGGACAGTAACATCTGTAGGACGTCTCCATGTAGACACACGAGCCGTTGTTATGACAGGGGTTGACCAGGCAGGGGTCACGACCTGATAGATAATCAATAATACCAGACAGAGAAGCATTTTCTCATCATTAAAACTGAACTCATAAAATAAATTTTCTGTGACCACCAGAAAACAAAATGTTTAATGAAAAAGATGTAAAACATTCAGGATCTCATCACTCTACAAAACGACTTTAAAACAGTTGACTGATTCAGACAGAAGAATGAGGATCAATAAAACCTGATCAGAGGATTTCAACGGTTGAAAGAAACACGAATCAATATCTAAAGAAATCAATGTTCTGATCACAGGTTGGAAAAGAAAAATGTTTAAATGAGTCAGTATTTTTCCTCTCTAACAATCTGTAAATTAAACATTAAATGATTTCCTGTCAAAAGATTCAACTTGTAACTTTATCAGTCATTTTGTTGTTAAAGATGCACAACATACTATTATTTTAATCCTCTTTGAGAAAAAATGTCCATCTTTTATTTCTGTGATTCCTTATTGATTGATGCAAACATTTCAAATATAAAAACATTTTCCATGTAAGAACTGCTCGTATGTACAGATTTGTCAAGTGAGTGATTAAACAGTTTTTTGTAGTCAATGTTTTATCTTCACATCTTCATGAACATGTGGCAGATTTGTGAAGATGAGTCAGACTGAAACACTTTTCGAATGTGAAACTGTGAGCAAATATTGGCAATACTGCAGTGATTTATATTAATGTTGATGTTTTTACAATTTAAAATATGCACACTGTTAAACTATCGTAAAAACAGTGAAAATAGTGACCAAAAGTGATAAATAATTATCAGGTTAAAGCTGTTACTCACGGTCATACTTCAGCCAGAATTGCTTCTGCAAAGAGAAAAGAAATATACACGAACAATTATTTTAGTAAACATCTCTGTTCCTGTTTCTTATAAATAATAATCAGTTTGACAGTAATACACGATGCAGATGAAGTTTACTGCTCCAAAGAAAGATGCAATCATGAATTAAAGTGGAGAATTAAACCTGACACATAAAACTGGTCCAAAAACAGCCAATGTTTGTAGATAGTTTAAAAACATCAGAGATGGTGAGAAAAGTTGGTGTCTTGTGTTAAATGTTGGTTCAGATTTGGAGATTCAGACGCGCCCAGCTGACCGTCTTTTGGTCGTCTTCAAAAACTTCTCGGGCCTCCTCGTAGTCGCAGATTTCCTCTATGCATTCCCTCTCCAGGTTTCCTTGTTGCAGCTCCTCCAGGAAGCCGGTGTTTGCTCGTCGCCATCTCTGCAGCACTGCGGCGGCCTCGTGCTTCTCTACAAACACTGAAATGTGACAGAATAACATCTTTAACCCCAGTTAACACATCAGGAAGTTGCATGAAGAAACTTTTCTGCTTGAAAAGTGGAAGAAGCTGTTGCCAAAATGTATTTTACTTCAGAAACACCAACTTAATTACTTCTGTTAATGGACTGAACTTACTAACATCCTGACATATGTCTTTTCTAAAAATAAACAGACCTGCAGCAGCAGCGATGCCTGAAAACAGGATCCAGACGGTACAGCAGCTCCTCAGCAACATGTTGTGTTTAGAGTCTCAGCAAAACAAGGACAACAGAGATTTTAAGAGGGGGGCTGTTTCAGTCCACGCCCACTGAGCCTCTGACCCCGAGAGTCAGTGTGTAACCAGGTCAACAAACACATCTCCAGTCTGTCCAGCATTTTTACTTTGTGTTGACTTAAAAATGATCTGCAGTTCAGGGAGGAAGGAACTGAACCAGTGACTGAGGTACTGAAAGCACCAAAACAACAAACCAATCATTCAAATCTTCCTTCAGTCGAGGTGCAGCAATAACATCAGTTTAATGTGGTTAAAGTATCAGTAAAAGTTCTCCTTCTGCACTAACATGTGTACACATGACCTGGACTGGATGAACAGAGGCATTTACTCAGTTGCGTAACTAACTAACAGGCTGACGGCCGTGTGAGCACACACTTGACAACAAACTGACCCACAAGAACATTTACTGCAAAACTGATGATCTTCACTATCAGCTTCATACCTTGATTAATAAAACCATCAATTAAAAAACATTCTTTATTATCAAGATAAAAAGTTAGTCATCAGGAATGATGTGATCAGCTGATGAACTAGACCTAACAGTTAAAGCTACACCACCACAACCCAGCGCCTGATAGATAAAACTAACAATGACCAAACTCATTAATATGGTCAACTGTGAATCATAGTTGAGATAGTTTAACATTATAGGGCACCTCAGCGTGATGTAAACCATCACATTATGTTATATTCTTGTCATCAGGCAATGAGAGTAATTAAAATTTTTGGATGTCAAAGTTGTTTTCGTGATTAACAAACTAAAGTTTTTAGTTTTATGAAATCTTGGATGAACCTGCTCGAACTAACGACAATGAAAACATCACGCCAGCTTTCGTAAAGGTACATTTAATCAGAGAAATGTTAAATAGTGGAATTATTTTCTTACACAAATTTTAAAACAAATTTCACATCTCTTCCTACCATCCCACCTAATGCGACATTAAGCGAAGATACAGGGTCTGTAAATCTCTCAGTACCTGTCAGGTCAGAATCAGGACATCAAAAAACACGAGACCTGAAGATGTTTTCTGTAAAACTGGAAACTAAAAACCCTGTTTTCAAATTATTTTCACTAATTGAACCATTTCACAGTTTATGCAGTAAATCACAAACATGGAAACGACAGAATCAGCTGATTTTTGTTCAGGCCTGAGCTCAGGTCGTCAGGTTGTGTAATGAAGCCTTGGTGTTGTTTGTCGGCCGATCTGGCGTCGCCGTTCGGTTGTGGATCCACTCCAGGTAGTTGGACACTCGGGTGTAGATGCCGTAGTTACCCAGTCGAGCACAGCCCTTCCCCCAGCTGACGAGCCCCAGCAGGAACACCGTCTTCTTGTACTTCGTCACCAAGGGGCCGCCGCTGTCGCCTTTACATGAGTCCTGCTGGCTTTCGTTGTATCCGGCGCAGAACATGTTCTCCGTGAGCACCACGCCGCTGTCCTCCACGCACTGCTGCGTGGGAATCCGCGGTACCTGCAGTCGCAGCAGGATGTGTGAGGTGGGCCCGTTCTCGGTCCGCCTCCCCCAGCCGCTCACCGTGTGCATCCTGATGGCCCATAACTCGCGCTCAGCCAGGGGTCGCGTTGGCAGGCAGGCTGGGGTGGCGTACGGCGTGTAGACGATGGGTGACGCCAGGCGAAGGAGGGCGATGTCGTTGTTGGCGTTGTGCTTTGTGTAGTTCTTGTGCATGATGATCTCAGAAACCTGGATGAGCTGCTCCGTGCCCTCGTTCACCAACACGTTGTGCTCACCTGACAGACAAAGAGCAGGGTCACAGAAAAGTTTGCCTCCAAATTTTACTCTGAGCCTCTAAGGTAAGTGTAGCATTGTGGGTAAATTATTTATCAGTGTTAAAAAGCAGTTTGAGTTTCTGCTGCACATGTTGCTCACATGTGAACAAACTCATTAGCTCATCAGCTAGTAAGAAAAAGCTAACAAGTCCAAGCAGTCCTGTTTCTTTGACCACTGCTCAGTTCCTGCGAACGGAGGGATTCGTACCTGCGACCACCTTCAGGAACCGAATATCAGTATTCTCCATGCAGTGAGACGCTGTGAGGATCCACGTGGGTTTATAGATCACTCCTCCACAGAAACCTTTGCCTTTATACACCAGCAAAACCTTTAAAAAATGATATTTCAACTTTCACTTCTCAGGGAGACGATGGAGGCCCATTTCACTTTGCTCTTTCATGTCAGAATGGAAACATGAAGATCAACCATCAAACCCACAAAACACGGGAACGTTTTTGTACCAGTGTTTCTGTTCTTTACATCAACCTCTATTTGATAAAAATCTTCAGCATTACTGACACTACACACAGGCTCTGCAGTGCGTTGATGAACTGTCCTTTAATGTTAGCGTACCTGCCAGGGGCATTCACCTTTCGGGCACTCTGCCCCCCCGACGATTCGAAGTCGAGGGTCGAGCTGCTTGGCTTTGTTTTGTCCCTCCAGGATGGGAACCTTGCCGCATGCAAATGGCTCTGTAACCACAAAAACAGATTTGTTTCTGTAAAAGGTACCACACAAGTACTTGTTAGACTGTCCAAATTTACACTCACAAACTCCAAAAAAAATTACCTATTATTTCACAACTGTGTACCTCATTTCTAAGATTCCTTGTATTTTTCTTTTGTTGGCAGACGTGAGCTTTGAAAGGAAACTAAGTCAAAGAATATCTTGTGATACACACAGATACAGCCTGAATCCATCAAATCATCCTCCCACCTTTTGCAATGCAGCTCCGGCCATCAGCATCCAGGAGGTAGCCTTCTGCACACGAGCAGTTTATTTCTCCCTCCTCTTCATCACAGAAATGTTCACAGCCTCCGTTTTCCAGCAGGCACGTGTTGGGGACGACCAGATACTCTAAAAACATCAATATATTCAAGTTTGAAATCATTTATTAGTTTTAGTAACTATGAAAAAAAAATACACAAAAATGGTTGTTTGTTCATTGTTTGTTCATTTGTCAGTTTTCAATATTTGTAATATTAATGCATAACAAAATACATTTACATTACATTACAATTACATTTTTTATACTTTCAATTTTGAGAATATATGCCTTTTAACACATTTCAAAATCTGAGTTAAATATTCCAAAGTGGATGTTAAATAACTTTGAATAAATATGGTCTAAAGTTTCAAAGGTTTCCTAATAATGCAGTAGTCTTATTTTTTTATTTATATAGCACATTGCAGGCTTTTTGAACACTTTCTGGGCTAATTGTTTTCTCATCATTAAATTAGGAATGCATCTTTTTTAATGATTAATTCAAAGGCCAAACAGTATTTTGATAGACAATAACATGGGGCCAAGAACAGAGACTTGAGCTGCAGAAACAGACATTTCATTTTGAATGAAGACTTTTATTTGTATTTTTACATTGTGGTATTGCTACTTTTACTTCAGTAAGGATCAGAGTACTTTGTCCATCACTGTTTAGAGCCGGAGCAGGAGCCTACAAGCCTGGCTGCATCAAAAGTGAAAAAACACCTTCCAAAGGTGTCCAGAGACGGTACAGTACATTTGTACAGGTTCTTTCGTTCAGTTGAACATTAGGAAAGTTTGTGTATTTTGCTCACCAAGCTCACAGTTCAGTCCACTAAACTCTGGCAGACAGATGCAGGTGTAGGATGAAACCTGAGTGAGGCAGCTGCCGCCGTTCAGACAAGGATCAGATTTGCAGCTGTCTTTGACTACAGGACGAGGATAAAGTCAGTATTGCGTGTTTCATGTTCATGGCTGGTGGTAGGCACTTTAAGGTGAAATGGGTGTCAGGCAGGTACAAAACAACATAATTTATATTTCATCGCAGCACCTTACTAAAAATCTCTTGGATTGGTTCGACGTGGTTCGGAGGTTTGCATTTTTCAAAAATACACAAATGCAATCATTAAATTTTACAAAAATGAAAGTAAAGGATAACAGTCATTTTCAGCCAGCATGGCCGGGGTCAGATCACAAGATTTGATCCTGTTGTGAGACTAAAACAATAGTTGGAAGAAAATGTATGTTTGCTTACTGTTGTATGTTTTCCAGAATTCGTTCTGAGGAAACAGAAATGTCGTACAGATGTTATTTTTTTCCAAAATAAACGAAACCGTACTTGCTTCACATTAATACAGAAAATAAGTCTGACCGTTATCTCGGTGTGTTCAAACACCTCCCGCGCCTCCTCATATGAGCATTTCTCCTCCAGACACTCCCTCTTCAGATCTCCCATCTGCAGCTCCTCAAACCAGCCTGAGTTGTACCTCCGAGTCCGGACCAGGACGCCATGGGCTCGACTGGGATCCAGAAAGACTACCAAACAGAGAAAGAAGGAAGTCCTGCAGAATGCTTTGGGTTCATATTTTCAGTCTTGGCAGGGGTTTGGCTCAACAGATGGACACATTGCACAGTCCAACACTTTGATCCAACAAAGACTGGAGGTTTTGGTACAGACCAAATCAATCCTCATTAGTTTGGTGATCCTCTGCACCATCATCGAGTCAAAGTTTAAATGTGTCTTGGTGTGTGTCATAACTTTGGGTTATGACCAGATACCTGTACACCTGAACACCTGAACACATTCCCATCAGCCTCAGCTGGACTTAACATAGCATGCTAACATGCCTAACATGGTGAACATTGTACCTGCTGAACATCAACACGCTACCATTATCACTGTGACTTCCTGCTGGCTTCAGATCCACGCTGTGTCGATGTTTACAGCCTCACACAGATGTCAGCATGACTCTTTATTTTCAGGCTGACATGGGAAATATAAACAAGCCACTTTTTAAAGCAAAGCTGATTTTTCTTCAGTTTTCTTGTACAGCAGTGAGACTTTTTGGCTTCAGTTTCCTCACCTGACACCGCCTGGCAGCTGGAGAAGCTGAAGACGACAACGAAGAAGTCTCTGAGCCACATCGCTGAGTTCATCAGAAAGTCGAGTGTTGAGCTTTTTCTTTGTGCACCCAAAAGTTCAAAGTCTGTTCCCCCTCCACCCCCCACCTCCATCACTGATCACATGTTGCCAATGGAAATACCCTGTCTGACTAAATGTGACCTGTACGGACTGATTATCAGGACGCAATGAGAAACTCCTGCTTTCTCCCCTTCAGTTAACCTCTTGGAGGACTCATTCATGTTCAGCTCATGTGAGTTCATAAGACAAAAACAACTTTTATCTGATAGTAATACATAAGTCAAACCAAGATAACAACATTTATTGATGGTATTTGTATTCAGCAGGTCCAAAGACTGTTTTATTTGTTTTAATAAAGCAAGTATACCATTTTCCTAAACTCTATTTTCTGATCCAGGTGAAAACAGTGTCAGAACAAAGTTTGGGACGTCACTTTGTCATTTTTTAATTCAGTTTACAAGAATAAAAGAGAAGTAAAATAATCTCTTCAGATCCCATTTGTTGTATTATTTAATATAATATGTGACATTGAATCTGACAATTGTGACAATTGAGACAAAAAAATGCTAATTACAAAATCAATTAAAATGTGAGAAAGGCAGCTGGTTCCTGAAGTGTTTTTTTTTTCCAATTCTGTGTTCATATTTCAAACTTTTCATGAAATTATCTTCCAGATGGTACTTAACGTAGAAACACCATCCGTGTTTATGTCCTGACCCTTATTTTGTTAAACAGCTCAAGATACTACAATACCCATGAGCCTTAGCCACAAGTCAGAGTGCTCAAAAATAAAACATGTTGCTGAAGATAATCCAGAATTTAAAGCTGAACTGATTTAAGCTGCAGATTGTGTTTACACTGTGATCTTTAGCTCACAGATCACAGAGTTTGATGCTCTCTGATGTTTCCAACTTTTTCTTGCAACTTTTATTAAAAAACTGATCATTTCTAACGTTGCTGTTTCATCTTTTTTGTACTGATGATTAAACCAGAGAGTTTCTTGCTGATTTGAGCTGTAGAAAAGCTTCAAATTTGAGTTGAGTCATTTTGGGAAGAATAAATGGGACTTAATGGGAAATAACTCTTTAAACTATAATCCACAAACGTCTGTGATGTTCTTCATAATTTATTTGGCTCTACACTTTATTCTACTCTATTCTATTCTACTAACTTTGATCGTGATCTTTTCACCGTTTCGGTTTAGCCCAGTGTTGGCGGAGTTTCAGCCAGTGGACATGACCTCTTCGATCCAGTCCAGGAAGTTGCTGACTCTGGCATAGATGCCGTACATGTTTTCGTTGGCGCAGCCTTTGCCCCAGCTCACCACGCCCGTCAGGAACCAGGTTTTCTTGTAGCGTGTCACCAGAGGGCCTCCGCTGTCGCCCTCGCAGGCGTCCTGCCCGCCGGACCTCAGCCCGGCGCAGAGCATGTTCCTGGTGATGTTGAGCTTGGTGTGGAGGCGGCACTCCTGCAGGGGGACCCTCGGCAGCACCAGCCTCTGGAGGAACCTGGCAGGGGGGCCGGACTGTGCCAGGCGACCCCATCCGGACACAGTGGAGTGGCGGACCGTCGCCAGCGTTCGGGTGAAGGAGCTATTCTTGGCGGGAAGACAGATGGGGACCACGTAGAGTCCCAGTTTGACCGGGCGGTGAAGCCTGAGCAGGGCCAGGTCGCTGTCGGAGGTGGACTGGTTGTAGCCGTGGTGGATCACCACTTTGAGCACTCGCCGCTTCTGCTCAGTCTTCTCGTCCTCAATTCGGTCATGTTCACCTTTGCATGGACAGCATTTTCATATCGTACACTTCAAATCATTTTAACAAGAGAATGAAAAACAACATTTTCATTTTCCTCATCGCTCCCTCAACTTAGTCACATGTTCATTCCAGCCTTAATTTACTTTGTTTGACTTTAGTTTAAAAAATGCATCCACACTGTTAACAATATATATTAGATTAAACCGTATGATTATTGGCAATACTGACAACACACCTAAACTAACACTAAACTAAAGATTGGTATGAGAAAAAGACACCAAACCTGGAGAGTTTAAAAATGAACAATATTAACATAAAGATATAGTAAATATTCTTAAATGCAGGAATAAATGTGAGTGAGGTGTTAAGTGGAGAGGAAAAGAAGCAGCAGCGGTCTTACCCACGGTGACGTGGAAGATGGAAGATTTTCTCCAAACACAGTGAGCCGCAGTTAAAACCCACTGATCTGACAGGATGATCGCTCCGCAGGTATAATCGTGATTTTCAGTTAACAGTGCCTGAGCAAGAAAGACAACGTCTCATATTATTCTCCCTTACGAATCACTGTAATCTGTCAAATGTTCAGATGGATTAGATTCAACATGTCGCACAGATTATTCCTGTTTTAGGTCGAGAGGTTCTGATATATCTGTGGGGTTTCTGTGGGTATCTTAAAACACTGGAGGTTGATGAAAATACCACTATGTGTTACTGAAGCCCTCATGAAAACTATCCTCAGAAACATTTGTGGATTATCCATTAAAAGCAAACTATTATCAGTTTTCAAAGATCTGACTGCCACCAACAAACTTCTATTCATCTGTATTTTATTGGGGTGTGTGACATCGCTATAGAACAAGAACATATAGATGGTTTGGATAAGTCTTTGATTATTCTGGTGAAACATTTAATGCTTTATTCTGTTAACTATAGTGGAGATGATCAGTATGTCCAAGAACTCACCTGCCATGGACAGTGTCCTTTGGGGCAGATCTGCCCATTAACAACCCTGGGGGCAAAGTGCATCTGAGGTCTTCCACAGACCACATTATCTGGTCAAAAGAGGCAAGAAAATTTAAATAAACATCCACATGTGGACCACAATGAAAGGAAGCTAACGTGTAGCTTGTAGCTAGGTGGTTTCTAAATGCAGTAGTGTAATTAATCATGTTTTTGAGGGCGTTAGTAGGCGTTTTTTGGGTGTTGGGCATCATAATGTGGTTGCTAAGTTGCTGAGGCTTATTATAGCTGATCGTTTTGCTGGGTGGGTGCTGCAGAGGGCAGTGTTTTCCAGGTGGTTGGGAGGCTGTTCCTTATTTTTACAGGGACATCACAAAGTGGTCGCTGGTTGTGGTGTTGTTATCGCCTGAGCTGGTTTTTAAGGAGTTTGGCATGCTTGCTACGTATGTTCTGGGTGTTCATTGAGACAGAAGAAAACAACTTCATCCTCAATTTGCAAAAGTTAAAAGTGAGATTATTCTCATCTTGTACATCGTATGTCCCTTTTGTTTGTTTTTAACCTGACTGACCTTGAGGCAGGCAGGTGCTGTTGTCCCGGTCCAGGCTGTAGCCTTGAGCGCAGAAACAGACGTGAGAACGATTCGCTAACTCTTTGCAGAAATGTTCACATCCTCCGTTTCTGAAGCGACAACTGTTGGAGGTCAAACGAACTGCGAAGAGTCACAGACGTTGATAAAAAAAAGGTTTGGTCATCACGACAGCAACTTCAGAGAGAGTGTGATTGTTCAGAGAAATGTTTCAGTGTACCTTTATCGCAGTTGTGTCCGTGGAAACCGGGTGCACATTTGCAGGCGTAGGTTTCAACCTGTCGGGTACAGGTCGCTCCGTTCTTACAGGGAGACAACAGGCAGTGATCCACCGCTGCAAAGTCACACAAAGATTTACAGAAGCACTTTAACAACTGAACAGACTGGACATGTTTTATTCTGAAGCCTGAACACTTATTTTATTCATCATTTTTATTACAGGCTTAAATGATCATTAAAGGCTATCATATGGTGAATCCCTGTATATAATACCTGTGTACAGCCTCCAGAAGGCCTCCTGAGTAGACAAAGACAACACAAATGAGTATAACTTAGTAAAGAGTAAAGCATGTGAGGAAGGTCAGCTTGAGTCAGACTGACCAGCTGCTGCGGCACGGCGAAGATCTCCTTGGCCTCCTCGTAGGAACATTTCTCCTCCAGACACTCTCTTTCCAGATTCCCTTTCTTCAGCTCTTCAAACAGGAAGTTTGCACGACGAGTGCGATGAAGGAAAACGCTGGCCTCAGGTCTGCTCACAAACACTCCTCCTTTATATGAAAACACTGAAGAATGAAACACAAACTCTCCATTCGCTCAGTGACGACGTGAGATGGGACTGAAAGCTCTGAAAGACAGGAAGTGGACCCTGTGGTGTAGATATATAGAGCGACTATAGAGGAACTATAAATGAAGTTCAGTTTGTTAAATTAATTTGATCTAAACAAATATAGATAGAGCTGTCATGATTAGTCCATCAGCAGAAAATTAACTGACAATTATCGAAATCAGTGAGAAGTTGTTTAAATCTTTAATGGTTAAATCACCAAACATTCGATGTTTCCAGGCTCTCAATGCAAGAATTTACTGCTAATTTGCTTCTCTTGGTCCTACTTTAGAAAAGATGTAATATTTGTAGTTTTTGATTGTTGGTTGGACAAAAAAGACGATTTTTATCATAAAGACACAACGACATTTATGACAGATGATCTCTGAACACCAACCTTTGTGTGTTTACAACAGAGAAGCTGACAGTGGAGAGAAGAGAAAAACTGTGGGTCTGATCTTCAGCCAGGTGAAAACAGAAGAGAAAAGGAGTATAAGAAGGAGAAGAAACAGAGGACTGACCTCCAGGAAGCCCAGTGCATGCTGGGAGAGAAGCGATGAGGAGTCGTAGGAAGAAGAGTTGCTTCGTTTCTCTGCTGACGGACGCCATGTTTGCTCTGAACTGATCAAAGGTCAGAAACACACCAAAAAACACACAAAAGCCCTCTCTGTGTCACAAACACACACTGACAGTATAAATACTTTGTAGACTGACCGCACTACCAGTCAACACCCTGAAAACACCTTTATCCAATCAGATCCTTCCTCCTACGTCAATATTTCCAGAGTCAGAACAGGTTGATTATTTCACACCAAAGATTTCCGATTTTGTGTTTTTCTCTGAGGTCCTCTCACCACTTTGAGGTGGGCGGGAAAGAGATGGAAGTCACGTAGCTCAATCAGGATTTACCAATATTTGAGAGCAACCCTCGCTGAGGCTTCGACTGCTAAAGGGATGAGGAGGGGGGGTTAAGCTCATGTAGGGACTCTGATAGAGAAGCATTATAACACCAGAAGACATTTAAACCATCAGGACAGACTTTGTTCTCATTGAAGTCACACATGACATAGGCATACTGTCACACTGAAGGACACTTAAAAACATTTGTAAGATTGATGGAGATTTATTGATCAGGCCACATTTAGAGGATCTACAGCGCCTGTTCATGATCAAAGTGCATTTAGGTCACTTTTGCTTGTTGAACTGTGACTTAATCTGATCATAAAGGTGTCGTATTCAGTCTCTTAATTAATCATAGGTGTCCTCTGCCATGCCCTTTAAAAACACGTGTACTGTTCTGTACTTGTACTCATGTGTGAACTTACATCATGACAGTTGCCCAAAGTCAGGAACCAAAGACGTGCTCACACTAAGATGATTCAATGTGTGTGTGTGTTTCTTCTTTTTTACTCAAATTGTGTACCTAAATTTAAACCTAAATAAAGACTAAATACCCTTAAATGTTTGTGATAGATATATATATATATATATAAAAACCACTGAAACTGAACTTTTATTTTGATGGATTTTAGTTTTTCGTGTACTGAGCTAAAGGCATGTTGATTTGCTCATTTAGAGACTTAAAAAAGGAATAAGACAACAGGAAAAGTATAGATATATCTCTTATTGTTGATCAGTTTTTAAATAATAATAACTCTTAAGTCATTAATGTTTCAGTTGCTGCTGTTAATTTACTTTTTTTTATTTTTCATAATGCAAACAGTTCAAACCACATGACACAAATTGTGGCAGTCAAACTAAACTAAGGAAGAAAAGATGAGATTTTCATGATCAAATAAAAATAAAAACATGGCGTTGGAATAAAAACTACATTTCCATTGTTGTGTTTGTAAACAGGAAGACGAACACGTTTAGTTTTTAAAGCTGCAGTTCCCCTCCGTTCCTCCGGGGGGCACGCTGCTCTCACTGCATCTCCTTCAGGATGTTGGGGATGAACTCCTGGGCGTCTCTCAGTTCGTCCTTCCACTCTTGTGGGATGACGGCCCCGCTGTACGCCTTCCCCCGGCCCCCAGCAGGGCCCCCAGCGCTGCCCCGCGGTTACAGTTCTCACCTGTAGCACATAAACAGTCATAACACACCTGCTAAGAGTCCAAAGACAAACCTGAAGAATGACGACGTTATTTATAAAACGTTTGACGTTCTGCGGGTATTTGATCATAAAGTGTCGAACACATTAACATGTCGACCTGAACAACATTTATCACAATCTGAGGTGTTTTTAAGCATCCAGGACTTTTATTAATCAACACTTGTCTCTGTGAACTCTGTTGAACTTGTTGATGTTGGCTGTCAGTCATCTCTCCTGACACTGCTTTTATTGTTGAGTACAGAGTGACAGTAACAGCTGATTCATCACATGTTGTGATATTGGCATCTGTAATCAGTTTACAGTGACAGAAAAGTCAGTCTGATTATGTCTGTGCTGATTTAAGAAGCTGATGCTGCAACAACCTGTATGGCTGCAAACATCTCATCCACACTTCTTTGTTTTCACCGATGGACCGATGGCTTTGCAGGAGGACGTTCCCCTTTTTACTTCTGCTGATTAAACTCTGATTATTAAACTGTTTTACAGGCAGGTGGACACCAGGCCAGCTTAAAGATGAAGCTGTTAAATCTCTTTGTTTGATGGACTCAGTGAAAAATGTGTAATGACACTTTTTTACGAACCTCCACAGTTGGTGTTTGCCAGGATTCCTCCTCTGGGGTCGTCATGAAACTCGTGAGCCAGATAAAACATGCTGGAGAGTGCTCCTGTCGGGTCAGGTGAGAGTGTTAATGCTTTGTGCTCACCTGTCTGCCTGTGATGATCAATGTGTGTGACTCAGGCTGGATTTGAACCTTCAGTGTAGCAGGCCAGACCGAGGTAGTTCACAGCGCTCTGATGGACCTTCAGACGCTCCTCAGACGACACCGGAAACCTACAACACACAAACACAGTTTCACTCCTATACTAAACCAAGCAAAGGTGACAGGTGTGTGCACTGCCCCCTGCAGGCAGAGAACAGAAACTACAAAAGCAGTAACCTTTAGAAAAGGAAGGTTTTATGCTGGACAAACTGAGAAACAGATAAAAGACTGTGGAGTTTTTATTTTATGTCCTTTAAAGGAAGATTATTTTACCCACATTAATCATCACAGAAACCTGCAGATCGTCACCACTCACTGAAAGTGCAGCACCTGCCTTCTTCTCTCTGATCCATT
Organism: Scortum barcoo; assembly: GCA_023238725.1. Classification (NCBI taxonomy): domain Eukaryota; kingdom Metazoa; phylum Chordata; class Actinopteri; order Centrarchiformes; family Terapontidae; genus Scortum; species Scortum barcoo. The sequence continues at coordinate 13,840,761 of CM041541.1, read as the reverse complement.
TGAACTAGTCTGTGTAAGAACATTAACTCGATATAGTCCTCTGACTTTATCTGCAGAGGCCACAGTAACACACAGATGGGACAATTACTGCATTTGTGGTTTTTAGGTAAGGTTTTAGTTTCTGCAAATGTAAAAAGCCGTTTCCACGGAAACTGACACAATATTTGTGGTACAGTAAAATGAAATCAGGTGCAGGCGGTCACTCCTTTTTAACCAAACATGTAATTCCTGTGTTTTGCTTTTAAAGGGCAGAAAATGCTGTTTCATAAGTTCTCAGCTCAAGTCGTCACGTTTCGTTGTGTGGTCCTGTTTCGTTGTGTGGTCCTGTGTTGTATGAGTGTAAAGCTGAACCCTGAAGCTGTAGTTCAGTGAATTAAATTATCAACAGTGAACCTCAGATATTTCCCTGCTCTGTTCCTCCAACATGTTTGAGACAGTCGCACCTGGCGGCCTTGCGGCTGTAGTTCTGGCAGGTGTCCCAGGTGTTCAGCCTCCTCAGAGCGTGCTCGGCCTGTTGGCGGATGATGGCTCCGCCCAACACGGCGTGCAGCGCCCGGCTGTAGATCGACACGTACTCGGGCACCTTCGGGTGGGGGTGGGTGAGCTTCACGAACTCTACGGCTGCTACAACCTGAGAACAGAGGAGGTCAAAGGTCAGGGAGGATGCTCTTATATCCATTTAATTCAAGTACCAGTTTATGCTATTTATACTTTACTCAGTACATTTCAGAGGCTCCTTTCTTACAGTCATGAGAACAATGTGATTTCATCATTTTCAAGAAGTGGATATCTCAAATTCAAATCCAAAAGTACATTCTTTATAACATCTGTTAAATATTAACATCTTATCTACTGTTCCTCCTTCACTCCTGTGTACTAAAATCAAACAACAGTAAATGATGGACTGCAAACGATCGTTTTCCACTCACAGCTTGCTCCTCACTGGCCGAGGCGGACAGCAGGATGAAGGGGAGGATCATGGGAAGGCAGCCGATGGCGTCCAGCTGGCTGTCGGGAAACGAGGAACTCAGCTTGTGTCTGGAACGTTTTTCTGCAAACGCCAGAACCTGAAAAACAAAAAAAAAGAGTTAAAAAGCTTTTAAAAACAGCTGGATGTGACTGTTCCACAAAGTTTGATTCACCTGACAGGGCGAGGTCGGCCTGCTGTCCTGCCAGTCTGCGAAGAACGAACGGTGGTAGGACTCGGCGTAGGTGTCGTTGTGCGACCCGGGCGTGGTCAGGAACTGGACGTAGTCTGACAGAACGGCGGCTCGAGCGTCGGGTTGAGAGACATCGATGAAACCGCCGGAGACGAGCGAGCAAGCCGCCCGCAGAGAACAGAGGACATTCAGGGTGCTGTCACCAGCCTGAAGACCTGAAGACCACAAACACAGTAATAATAATAATAATAACAGTAACTATACTCTGATTGAGGTATTTTGTGATAATACGGTTTCCTTTTATGTTTCTCGGCATCAGTTCTCAGTACCTTGATGATAGTGGACGGAGCCTTTGGAGGACTTCCACAGGCTCAGTTTGTCGTGCAGGATCACGTTACCAACCACATCAGGCCGCTTGGCGCCGGACTCCCAGGCGGTCCGACCGCTGCCAGCTGCAACACAAACAGGAAGCTCAGAAACGACCACAGAGCTGAAGGTTTCCAGGACGTTAACGCTCCAGTCAGGAGTCTTACTGGTGTTGGAGAGGCTGAGGATGCTGGACGGGTGTCTGTTTCTGGGAGACCTGAAGCCTGATATCCAGCCTCCAAAGTCCCTGCTGATGTCGTGGATGTCGTAGTACCAGTGGACCGGCATGGACATGGAGTCGGCCGCACACATGGCCCACAATGCCTCGCTGACCGACCGCCGCACCTGAGCCATCTCACCTGAGGAGGAACGTCTGAGGTGTGACACTCGTGGAAACTCAGCCACATCAAGAATCAGATAAAAGGTAAAAGTACAGCTTTAAACTTCATACTTAGTCATTTCATGAGCGATACACTAAATTAATTCACTTCCCTCCCACTCTGTGTTTTCCCCCATTTACAAGCAAATAATATTTATTTTACTTACTTATTTTACTTCATTATTAGTAATTAATTTACCCTTTTCGGTCACAATGAGAGCAAAAACAGGAGTCTGACTGGATATAATGAATATTTAAATTCTGTGTATAATGGCTGTATGTTGTCTTTCTGCGTTCACACAGCTGATCAATAAAACTGATCAATACAGCTGATATCTGATGACAAACGCAGTACCACAGTGCTACTCTACACAGTACTACACATTAACATTAAAATGCTCATATATATTTGTTAATTGTAAACTGAAGTACAGCAGTGGAGTAAAAGTACTTCATGGTATTTTATGTACTATTATTTTTATAATATTTATTGCTCTTTGTCTCACCGGTGCCTCCCTGCATGCCTGCGCTCACGATCGATCCTCCCCTGGATCACAGTGTAAATATATTGATAAGTATAGATCAGAGGTGTGATCGGTGCGCTCACCTGTTACGCAGCCGCAGAAGCAGCTTTCGTAACACCGTTACAAAACTACAGGAAGTGGCTAACGTCCGCAGGCTAATGTAGACCGGCGGTCATAACCGCTCACAGTCCGTGTCCGGCCCCGAGGTGTGTCCATGTGTTTGTATAAAGGTATTGTTCGGGTTTTATGAAGCTTTGAAAGCGGTGTTGAGTCAGCTGGACTGTGAAAAGTCGAATTTCTTAACTCACACTGCGGTACGGTGTCCGGTGTGGGACCTTTAAAAAGGCGATTATAAATTAAGTCGATAACGCGCCCTGCGTTTTGACTCCCAGGCAGACAAACCGCCTCAGAAAGCAAATACATTTGAAGATTTATCAATAGTTTGTTTATGTCCAATCTGCAGTTGCAAACTGTGGTGTCTTATAACAGAAACTAAAGCTTAGAGGCGAAAGATTTTCCTGGAAAACTAAAATCAGGGTTTTTTCCCCGATCGAAGCTTAGTACGGCGGCCGTTTAGGAACAAACTTAATCACAACGTAAATCAGTTAAAACGCCTTTGTGTAATATAAATGAATAGTTTGTTAACATTATGAGATAACTATTTTAATTAACGTTAAAATAGACCCGTTTCTCCGTGATATTGTGACGCGGCGGGTTTACGGTTATCAGTTTGTTTGTTTGTTGAAGTTTGTGTTTGTTTTTAGCAGGCTAAGCTAAGCTAAGCTAACCGCTCGATGGATCCACAAAGTGTCGGTAAGAAAATGTTTTTCTGTTTTTAACTGATATTAATGCATGAATTAAAGTTCCTCACGTCTTTAAACCAAACTATGAAGTCTGTGTTAGTCTGGCTCAGGTCTGATGGAGAACAATTAGCACTTTCTTCTGTTTTAACATAAATATTAAAGGTTTTTAATTAATGTTGAATCAGTTTCTGGAGTATCTGAGTTATTCTAGTCCAATTTCTGTGACAGTGAAGCATAAACTGTATTTAAAGACAATATACAGTCAGTATGTGCAGTATAAATGAATGATAGTTAATGCTACACTGTCATACACAGAAATAAACACAGTACACAGTTTAGCTCGACAAGGTAAAAATAAACAGCAAACTACCATGTACAGAGATAAATATATGTGAAAATATCCATATACTGTAAATATATATTCTTATGTCAAAACGAGAAATCTTTACAACAGCAACATGCAGACAGTGAGACGATGGTGCAAAGGAGGATGAAACTTAAAAGATTACTGCAACAGGTAGATAATAGAGAAAGACTGAATATCTTTATTCTCAGTGGTTATTTTGCTGACTGTGTTTGTGTTGTATTTTTAGATTTTGGGGACAATCAGGAAGTATATGTGAAGATTTGTTTTTTTTTTACCAGAAAAAGAGGGAGGTGTGTGTGTGTGATATGATCCCAAATCTTTATTTTGTGTCTTTAACATTTATATCTGGTGTGTTTTTTTTCAGAGAGGGCCAAAACGTTCTGGGCCGATGAGGACGTGGATCAGGTTTTTAGTGGAGTCTTGGAATATCTGGATCACCTGAAGAGAGTCCTGAAGAAAAACACTGCAACAGATAAAGGTCAGACTTTGTAGAGGTTCTTCTTTGATGATCAGGGTGTGAGCTTCCTGTGTCCTAAAGGTGACTTCCTGTTGTGTGTTGATCAGAGTACGTTCAGGGTCTGAAGCTGCTGGAGCTTCTGGACTGCCTCCCCTCGGTCTCCAATCAGGACTCCTCTGTGGTCCAGGTGGTCATCGGCTCAGGTGAAGACAGGCTTTTATTCTGAAACTCTACTGTCCTCCTCAGTGTGTATCAAGTCTTATTTTGGTAGTTCTCTCCTGTCCAGGTGGATTGCTGCCAGCTCAGCCCTCCCCCCACAGCTCCTCTGCCTCCCCCACTTCCTCCCCCTCTGCCTCCCCCCAGCCTCCCTCCAGTGGGCTGTCCAGCTCTGCAGCTCCCCCTGCAGGCAGAGAGGAGCTGCTGCCTCCTCTGACCCCCGTCCAGGTTCAGTACCAGGTCCACTCCTGCTGCAAGGTAACACACACACATTATACACTGTGTAATATACTCACTGTACGATATACACACTGTACAATACAGACACTCTGTTCTTGTTGTTTTGACTTCCTGTTGTTTCCGTTCAGGCCTGCCTGTCCAGTTTACCCAGCATGCTTCAGTCCACGCCGCCGTTCTGGGGTCAGAACCCGTTGAAGGTGCCGCAGCTCTGCGGCTTCAAGAGGCTGAGCGCCGGGCCACTGATGTCATCCAGACAGGAAGACGACGCGGACGATCGGGACATCATTTACAAAGCGCCGTGCGGTCAGAGCCTCCGTAACTATGACGACGTGATGCGTTTCCTGTTGGCCACAGAGAGCTACGACATCCTGCAGGTCCATACTCAGAGTACTGTGATAAATACTGCTGGAGTAAAAATATTATCACCTGAATGTTTCAAAAGTACTGAAGTAAAAAAACTCATCCTGCAGAAATCTGAATATATTTAATGAAGTGAAATATTTCCTGTGTAATCTAACAGAGGTTTGGTATAAAATTTGGAGATTTGAAGTACAGAACTTCCAGAGGTCAACTTACAAACTGTATTGTAAACACACTCACTGATCCGTGACTGTGATTGGTTCGACTGTTCGACCTGCTGAACTGAGATGTAACAGACCTGTCGGCTCCTGCAGGTGGACTTCTTCACCTTTAACCCGTCGGTCCAGTTGGACACTCCCCCGGCGGCGGGCCCCCGGCGGCCGGAGCAGGACCTGAGCCGGGGTTTGGAGCCCACGCCGGTGGAGCTGTGTACCGGGGACGGCGGCGCTCGGCCCCCTGAGTTCCGCTACAGGAAGGAGCGCTGGCCGCACGGCTGCTTCCTGAGCCGCAGCCCGACGCTGTTCAACACCTGCTGCGACTGCACCGACGGCTGCAGCGACGCACAGAGCTGCGCCTGCGTCGCTATGACCAGAGGAGGGCGCCATTACAGCCATCACAGGCTGAACGAGCCTGTACCGTCAGGGTGAGACAGTCAATAAAGGTTATTCAACATGAGGCGTATTTAAAGTTCGCAGACAGTGTTAATAAAATGGAAAATGTGTGTGTTTGTGTGCGTTTGTTTTCAGTGTGTATGAGTGTGGTCCCTGGTGTGGGTGTGACCGGGCTCGCTGTCAGAACCGGCTGGTCCAGAGAGGGATCAGAGTCCGCCTGCAGGTGTTCCAGACGGAGCGTCGCGGCTGGGGGGTTCGTTGCCGTGACGACCTAGACCGCGGCACGTTCGTGTGCATATACGCAGGTGAGACGACGACCTCGAGCATCAGCATCAGTTGGTAAACGTGACGAACAAACGAACCAAATCAAACTGCTCAGGTGTGATCCTGCGGAGGGTCCGGAGTCCCGCCGTGCCCCCTCCCCCGAAGCTGACGAGGGCGGACCTCCCGTCAGACGACGAGGTGGAGGTCGTCACAGAGTGGCTGGCCCCGCCTGTGCTCGAGGGGCGGAGCAACCTCACGCCCACTTCGCCCCCCCTGCACGTCCCGGTGATCCAGAGACCTGCCGACACCGCCGCCCCCCCACAGGACAGAGACCAGGTCTGCTGTGAGAGTCAGAAGTTCACAACAGAACCTTTTTATTTTCATGTTTATTTAACTGTGTCTTGGGGTTCAGACGGTGTTGATGGGAGGTCCGGAGCCTCCGTCTCCTTCAGCTCAGGAGAAGAACGTTACCATGACGACAGCCAGTTCTGAGGAGGAGGCGGTCCACAGCGTGAACAGGACAGACACGAAGAGACCGATTTTAAAGAGACCGATGAAGGTGGAGGACGTTAACTTCCTGGACGCCAGCAAGGAGGGAAACGTGAGCCGCTTCATTAATGTAAGAGGACAACAAGATAACTAATGAGATGATTCATAACAAACCTCAGCTCAGGAAAACAGGAAAAATGTTATCAAATAAAAATATCTGAGATTTCAAGAATAAAGACAGAAGTGATTATTAAATATACAATGACTTTATTCCTAATATTATGAGTTTTTTACAGAAATTATTTTATCACTTTCTAAAAATTACAAAGTTTTACATAAATGGGACTTTATTCCCATAATTATGTGACTTGTTTTCTACTTCATTTTTAAAATATCTGATTTCTTTTCCCCATACTCTCCTCACACTCTGCTTTATTAAATAAAATAGTAATATAGCAAATACATGTCAGAAGATCAGCTGGTATTTATGAATTCTTAGGAAGAACAACAAAAAAACAAAAATCAACTCAGAGAGACTTCTTTAAACTTTCTTCTTTGAAATGAAACTTATTTGACCTTTGACCCCACAGCACAGCTGCCAGCCGAACCTGTTCATCCAGAGCGTCTTCACCGACACCCACGACCCCGCCTACCCCGTCATCGCCTTCTTCAGCAGCCGGTGAGAAAGTGGAGGAGGGAGGAGGTCACATGACGGAGCCGGTTTTTGTTTGGAGTTTGTCGCTAACTGATGTGTTTTCTCTGTCAGGGCTGTGAAGGCCGGCACCGAGCTCACCTGGGATTACTCTGCAGACACACACAGGAAACAGGAAGTGCCTTGTCTCTGCGGCAGCAGCAGTTGCCGGGGACAGTTCACCATCGAGGAGACTCTGTGTGACGTGTGCAAGGTTGAAGGTGAAACTCTGTAATCCCTCACCAGGCCCAGACATTCACACTGACCTTTAAAAGACTCAAAATATATTTTTTCTACTAACGTGCTGCAATAAAACGGTTTGAAAACAGAGTCTGTACTCTTTGATTTTTTTAAATAAAAGGACTGAACTTTGTCACAGTTTGTTTCCATTGAAGCTTTTATTTTTAACTCCATTTAAGGAGTAATGGGTCTTTTCTTTTTAGAGTCCAGTGCTGCTCAGGAAGTTCAGTAAGAACCATCACTGTGGCTTTTTGTGTTGAAACTGCAGTGCAGTGTTTCAGCTGTGACGTTTATCACAGGTGATCATGTTCCCCTCCCCCACAGGTGTTTACTGTTTAAACTTTACTTTCACTTTCTCGGAGCGTCGTGTCTCAGATAGTTTTCTCCATGTGAAGCTCCAGCTGAAGGTAATGGAACAAGTTTGAAATGTTTTCCTCGTTAACACAAGCTGTCGTTAGCTTAGTTCAGCTAGAAACAGCAGAAATGTGCAGCTCGATGCTTCATTTCTCCAAAGTCACAGCTCTGAGTTGAACTGTTTAACAGCCAGTCAAATATCCGCCCTGTTGATATTTGGGAGTGTAAATGATGGAAGAAGAGCACAAGTCGAGTTAGTTGATCCAGAAGGAGGCGAGGAGCTTCAACATTTCATCTTTGATTCTTTAAAGAAATATCAAATGTTAGTGCGACTCTAAATGAGAACAGAAAGTGGTGACGTCACGTTGAACTTAAATGTGATCAATAATCGTTAATCAATAACCAGATGGTATAAATTTCCTTTAAATTGACATTTTAATATTTGCTTGAAGGGCTACTTGAGACTGACAGTCTTTTATTTTGGAAGAATCTCTCTGTTTAAAGTCCATTTCCTGCAGATGAATGATTTGTGTTTCCTCTCCAGATGAAAGTGTGTGTGAGCTGATGTGGATGTGAGTTGAGCAGCATGGATCAGTGTGAGGACAGAGAGGAGAGGAGTCCCTCCCTCTAAAACCAGTCTATGTGGGGAACATGACAGCCAGACCAAAGCTCAGAGGTGAGATGAGGATCTCCAACTGTCCACCACTCAAATCACTCCACCATCTTTATTCACACTCAAAGCTCTGTGTGTGTTGTGTTGAAGGCCAGAGCAGCTGAGACCAGACTGTCCTGGACCTGGACCTGGACCAGGCTGTGTGGACTCAGATGACTCTGAATCAGATCTAAATGTGTCCTCCAATAGTGATGACTCAAAGGATCTGCCAGTACATTTCAAAGAAGTTCTCCCAGAGACAGAGTAAGTCTGCATGAAGTTACTTTATAAATCAACAAAAGAACAAACTGTTGAAGAGCAGAAACACCTTCTGAAAGTAGAAAATCAAACTTTATTAATACTGAAGTAGAAAAGTATCGTCCAACTTGTGAAAGGACAGAAAAGACTGAAACGTTCTGTGTTGCTCAGCTGTGATTGGCTGAGGGAGCCTCACCTTTACCTGAACCAGCTGTGTCCTTAAAGAGTGAAACTTCCTGTTTGAACTGTTGTATTAAAATGCTTCACCTACCAAAGTCTGTCAATAACAGTCAGGATATTTGAGCTGAGTCTGCTGATGTAAACGTTAGAATACAGGCCAACAGTGTCGCTGCTGATGGACCCACACTGAAGTTTGTTATCTGTCAATAACAGTCCAACCTGCTCAGAAACCAGCAGGTTTAGTCCTGGTTTGGTCCAGTTTTTAGAGAGAAATGAAGCCATGATACACAGACTGAAATCATTCAGCTTCACCTTTTATTGAACTTTGGTGTGTTGATCCTTTTCTTGTTGAGAGCTGCTCGTTTCTCCAGCAGCTTCTGTGGCTGAAGACTAAAAAGTGAATTTCCATCGCTGGTGGTCTTTCTCTCTGTCTAACAGGATCACAGGGAGACCAGCCTCTGCTGGACCTGGATCTGGACCCTCCGATAGTGATGACTCAAAGGATCTGCCAGTACATTTCAAAGAAGTTCTCCCAGAGACAGAGTAAGTCTGCATGAAGTTACTTTATAAATCAACAAAAGAACAAACTGTTGAAGAGCAGAAACACCTTCTGAAAGTAGAAAATCAAACTTTATTAATACTGAAGTAGAAAAGTATCGTCCAACTTGTGAAAGGACAGAAAAGACTGAAACGTTCTGTGTTGCTCAGCTGTGATTGGCTGAGGGAGCCTCACCTTTACCTGAACCAGCTGTGTCCTTAAAGAGTGAAACTTCCTGTTTGAACTTTGTATTAAAATGCTTCACCTACCAAAGTCTGTCAATAACAGTCAGGATATTTGTGCTGAGTCTGTTGATGTAAACGTTAGAATACAGGCCAACAGTGTCGCTGCTGATGGACCCACACTGAAGTTTGTTATCTGTCAATAACAGTCCAACCTGCTCAGAAACCAGCAGGTTTAGTCCTGGTTTGGTCCAGTTTTTAGAGAGAAATGAAGCCATGATACACAGACTGAAATCATTCAGCTTCACCTTTTATTGAACTTTGGTGTGTTGATCCTTTTCTTGTTGGAGAGCTGCTCGTTTCTCCAGCAGCTTCTGTGGCTGAAGAATAAAAAGTGAATTTCTATCGCTGGTGGTCTTTCCCTCTGTCTAACAGGATCACTGGGAGACCAGCCTCTGCTGGACCTGAACCTGGACCTGGTTCTGAACCTGAGCCCAGCTGTGTGTCCTTCAAGAGTGAGCAGTCAAAGGGTCATCTCATTGATTTTAAAGAACAACAACGCTCTGCTGCAAAGAGGTCAGCTGTCCTGTCTCTCCTCGTGTTCTCTGTGATCCTGTTTGTGTCTTGTTGTGTTTTTGCCTGTTTTAAGCTGCTCCACCCTGATTAGTTTCACTTGTCCCTCGTTTGTCTCCTCACTGTCTCCACTCCCCCATCACTCACACTACACTATACACTCTACGCTATACACTATACTGTCCCTTTTCCTTTGTTATTCTGACTTTGTCTGTTTTATCATGCCTCTGTGTGTCTACCTACCTGCAGCTTCCGATAAACCACCTTCCTTTACATCTGCTCTGTTATTTATCCAGAGAAGTTTTATTGAACCTGTTTGTTTATTTTCAGCATTTATTTACATTTATATTCTCACATAAGCTGCCTAGTATAAGCAGTATAAACCAGTATAACCAGTATCAGCAGTATCAGCAGTCTTCAGTCATGTGACAGCAGAAATAGAAACTTGTCAGTGAGAACAGCTGGACTGTGATCAGCTGCTGTGAAACTCAGAATGAATCATCACAGCGAGGGCCAACCTGTCATGCGGCATCAGACAGGCAAAAAAGCAGTACTTCAGGAGGATAGCTCATCACTTCAGTGACAGCAGAGACACACAGAGCCTGTGGCGAGGGATACAGACCATCACGGACTACAAGCCCCCACTGCAGACCTGTGACAGCTCCACCTCTCTGCTAAATGAGCTAAATGACTTCTTCGCTCCGTTTTGAGGCACACAACAGCACACCTGCACAGAAGTCTGACAACATACCTGGTCGTGTGCTGAGGGACTGTGCCGGGGAGCTCACGGATGTCTTCACAGACGTCTTCAACATCTCGCTGAGCCAGGCTGGCGTCCCCACGTACCTCAAAACCACCACCATCATCCCTGTCCTGAAGAAGTCGTCGCCCTCCTGTTTCAACGACTACCATCCGGTAGCACTCACTCCCATTCTTATGAAGTGCTTCAAATGGCTAGTGCTGAAACACATCAAGTCTGTCCTCCCACCCTCGCTAGACCCCGTCCAGTTTGCATACCGCTTGACCGACGATGCCATCTCCACTGCCCTCCACACAGCCCTCACACATCTGGACACAAAAGAACTCTTACATTAGAATGATGTTCATAGATTTCAGTTCGGCATTCAACACAATCAACACAATCATCCCCCCACAGCTTGTAGTCTGTGATGGTTTGTATCCCACACTGAACACAGGGCCCCTCAAGGATGTGTGCTGAGCCCCCTCCCTCTTCACTCTGCTGACCCACGACTGCACACCGTCGCACAGCTCCAACCTCCTCATCAAGTTCACAGATGACACGACTTTGGCGGGTCTCATCAGCAGCGACGATGAGACAGACTACAGGAGCGAGGTGAGCCGCCTGGGCCTGGAGGTGTGAACACAACAATCAAAGACGAAGGAGATTGTTGTGGACTTCAGGAGAACGCGCTCCCAGCATGCACCTCTGACCATCAATGGTGCTATGGTGGAGAGGCTGAGCAGCACCAAGTTCCTGGGTGTGCACGTCACAGAGGACCTCTCCTGGACCATCAACACCACATCACTGGCCAAGAAAACCAACCAGCGCCTCTACTTCCTCCACAAACTGAGGAAAGCTGGAGCCCCGGCCCCCATCATGTGCACCTTCTACAGAGGCACCATCGAGAGCGTCCTGACCAGTGGCATCACTGTGTGGTACGGCGCCTGCTCCGCATCCTGCAGGACCCTCCTCCAGCACATCGTGAGAGCAGCTGAGAAGATCGTACACCTCTCGCCTCACCCATAAAGCCCTCTGCATCGCCAGAGACCCCACCCATCCGTCACATAGCTTCTTCAGCCTGCTGTCATCAGTAAGAGAGCCTGCGGGCCAGGACCAGCAGACTGAGGGACATGCTTCAGTCCAGCAGGCTGTCAGGATGCTCTGCCCCCTTCCACACACACACACACACCTGGACTCTGACACCCCCCCCACCCATCAACACTTGAACTCTTTGACACCCTCAGGATCAAGCACACACCCACTATTACCATATACATATATTTGCACTGACTCTAATTTGCCTTGTCTATTTATTATGTCTATTTATTCTTCTATTGTTGATACTACTTGTTTTGCTTATTTCTTTGCTTTTTGTATTTCTTGCACCTAGGTTTGAGAGAACCGTAATTTCAATTCTCTGTATTGTCCTGTACATGCTGCAGAATTGACAATAAAGCAGACTTTGACTTTGATCACAGAGAGTCTGAGGAAACACACAGTTGGTTTCTTATTGATGCTGATGGAAGAACTCAGATCTGCGAGTGTTGACGATCAGACGTCAGCTCACTTTGTTTTCTCCAACATGAGAGACGAGTTTGTTTTTTCACTGTGTTCTGGATGCAGGTTAGATCCTGTTTTTATGTGTTTCTATCAGGAGGAAGCTGGAAACAGCAGAACCCAGCAGCAGTGTGTCTGCGAAGGAGGAGAAGAAGAAGAAGAAGAAGAAGAAGAAAAAAGGTGAATATTTAAAATGGAGAAGAAAGACTAAAAGGAATATAAGTTTTCAAAGCTAACCAGCACCTTCAACTGTCTGAAGTTTGTGGTGTTGAAATGTTCGATCACGTTCCTCCAAGACGAGTGTCCTTGAGACAAAGCTTGCAGGTGGCAAATTAATTATCTTTTTCAGACACCTGGTAGAACAGTCAGACAAGTGAAGCAGCTTCCACCATCGATCAAACCATCTTAAACAAATATCTCGATATCGATATTTTCGGTATCGAAAATATCGATATCGAGATATTTGGCAGCAGAGTTTATGAAATCCATTGTTATTATTGTTAGGAAACAGGTGAAGTCAGTGATTAAACAAGGTAAGTTATTGACTGAAAGTTTCCACTGACAGTTTTGGTCCAATATTCCCTGATGTTTCTCTTCACCTGCTACAAGTTTATTAGCACTCACTATCACTTTGCACTGGACAGGTAGCATCCAGTTAGCTTGTGTGAGCTGTGTGTTGCTGTCCACAGTATTATAGGGTCAATAAGAGCTGGAGGGACTAAACCAGACAAACTGCTGAACCAGCACAGTGAACTGAAAGCTGCACAGAAATGCAGACTGGACTGTTGATTCACAGTGGGATCAGCAGTACGAGCAACACTTTAATGTCAGAGGAAACCATCTGATCCAATGTTGTCATCAACACTTTAACTCAGAGGACCTTTAGCTTGTGTTTGTCTCTGTGTGGACAAACATAATGTGAGCTAATTCTTCATGATTCCTCCACAGAGTCCACCAGGAGAGCTCAGAGGTTCCCAGTGGTCAGTCTGCCCAGCATCAGCATCAAACACACCTGGACTCCATATTTATGGTCTGTACATGTACAACAACTACTTTTCCATCTGTTGTGTTCACAATAATCTCCATGCTGCACTTTGTAGACCAGTGGATTGTCAGTGTGTCCAACATGGATCTGATGTTTGTTCCATGATTTTAGTCTGATGGTGTCGTTCATATAATCTTCTGTTCCAGCTGCTGGAGGAGAACATTGTCACTTTTGTGAAGAACGAGCTGAAGAAGATCCAGAAGCTTCTGACTTCTGATTACCCAGAATGCTTAGAGAGTCAGAGGGAGGATGAGGAGGTGTTGGACGGTGAGGATGAAGAGCAGAGGAGGAGCAGCAGAGAGGCATTTCTGAAGATCACACTGGACTTCCTGAGGAGGATGAAGCAGGATGGAGCTGGCTGACCGTCTGCAGAAGAGGTAAGAGGATTTCTCTGAAGATTTAACATACTGGATAAATGGAACATTTACTGATGTCTCAAGAGATGGAGGGAAATATGTTTATATTTGCATTTTTAAGGGAAATAAATAATTATATGGACTAATCAACAATTCATTGATCTTTGTTGTTGTGTTTATTCAGGACCTCCTGCTGCAGTCTGTCAGCGTAAATTGAAATCTCACCTGAAGAAGAAGTTCCAGTGTGTGTTTGAGGGGATTGCTAAAGCCAGGAAACCCAACCCTTCTGAACCAGATCTACACAGAGCTCTACATCACAGAGGGAGAGGACTGCAGAGGTCAATGATGAACATGAGATCAGACAGATTGAAACAGCATTCCAGGAAACCAAACAGACCAGAAACATCAATCAGACAAGAAGACATCTTTAAAGCCTCACCTGGAAGAGATGAACCAATCAGAACAGTGATGACAAAGGGAGTGGCTGGCATTGGGAAAACAGTCTTATCACAGAGGTTCACTCTGGACTGGGCTGAAGACAAAGCCAACCAGGACATACACTTCACATTTCCATTCACTTTCAGAGAGCTGAATGTGCTGAAAGAGAAAAAGTTCAGCTTGCTGGAACTTGTTCATCAGTTCTTTACTGAAACCAAAGAAGCAGGAATCTGCAGGTTTGAAGAGTTCCAGGTTGTCTTCATCTTTGACGGTCTGGATGAGTGTCGACTTCCTCTGGACTTCCACAACAATGAGATCCTGACTGATGTTACAGAGTCCACCTCACCTCAGTGGATGTGCTGCTGACAAACCTCATCAGGGACAACCTCATCAGGGGGAAACTGCTTCCCTCTGCAGCAGCCAATCGCCTCTGCCTCTGGATAACCACACGACCTGCAGCCTGCCAATCAGATCAGCAGCCAATCAGATCCCTCCTGGGTGTGTTGAGATGGTGACAGACATGTTGACAGAGTGTCAGAGGTCAGAGGGTTCACTGACCCTCAGAAGGAGGAGTACTTCAGGAAGAGATTCAGAGATGAGGAGCAGGCCAGCACAATCATCTCCCACATCAAGACATCACCACATCCAGAACATCAAGCCTCCACATCATGCACATCAGCCTGTGGACATCATCCAGTCACAGTTCTGCTGCTGACATCACTGTGCTACATCCCAGTCTTCTGCTGGATAACCAGTGCTAAAAGCAGAGAGGGAGGAGAGCTGCTGGAGGATGTGTTGAAAAGCCAGAGAGGGAGGAGAGCTGCCCAAGACCCAAGACCCTGACTGAGATGTACATCCACTTCCTGGTGGTTCAGTCCAAAGTGAAGAACATCAAGTATGATGGAGGAGCTGAGACAGATCCACACTGGAGTCCAGAGAGCAGGAAGATGATTGAGTCTCTGGGAAAACTGGCTTTTGAGCAGCTTCAGAAAGGCAACCTGATCTTCTATGAATCAGACCTGACAGAGTGTGGCATCGATATCAGAGCAGCCTCAGTGTACTCAGGAGTGTTCACACAGATCTTTAAAGAGGAGAGAGGACTGTACCAGGACAAGGTGTTCTGCTTCGTCCATCTGAGTGTTCAGGAGTTTCTGGCTGCTCTTCATGTTCCATCTGACCTTCATCAACTCTAGGAGTCAATCTGCTGTCAGAAGAACAACCAACCTCCCAGAAGACTGAAACAAAAGATGAATCTGCACTGACACACTTCTACCAGAGTGCTGTGGACAAGGCCTTACAGAGTCCAAATGGTCACCTGGACTTGTTCCTTCCGCTTCTTCCTGGGACTTTCACTGCAGACCAATCAGACTCTCCTACTAGGGCTCCTGACACAGACAGGAAGTGACTCACAGACAAATCAGGATATAGTCCAGTACATCAAGGCAGAAATTGAGAACCTGTCACCAGAAAGAAGCATCAATCTGTTCCACTGTCTGAATGAACTGAATGATTGTTCTCTGGTGGAGCAGATCCAACAAGTCCCTGAGATCAGGAAGTCTCTCCACCGATAAACTGTCTCCTGCTCAGTGGTCAGCTCTGGTCTTCATCTTACTGTCATCAGAAAAGGATCTGGATGTGTTTGACCTGAAGAAATACTCTGCTTCAGATGAGGCTCTTCTGAGGCTGCTGCCAGTGGTCAAAGCCTCAAACAAAGCTCTGTAAGTGTGTGTGTGTGTAAGCACATAAATATTTGCATTTATAAAGACATGTTATTCCCTGTTTTTTTTTGCCCAGCAGGAGAGAACAATTAATATTTATGTTTTAACTTTTACATTTCATCTCCAGACTGAGTGGCTGTAACCTCTCAGAGAGAAGCTGTGAAGCTCTGTCCTCAGTTCTCAGCTCCCAGTCCTCTAGTCTTAGAGAGCTGGACCTGAGTAACAACAACCTGCAGGATTCAGGAGTGAAGCTGCTGCTCTGCTGGACCTGGAGAGTCCACACTGCACACTGGAAACTCTCAGGTCAGATCAAGGATTTTTTTTATCTTGAATGATTTAGGATATTCTTAAAGAACGTTTTTTCTCACATAATATTGCTTGTTTGGTGTAAATACCAGTAGCCCAATCTTTCCAGTAGCCTCAGATGATCTGCCATGTGATTTGTTTTGTGTTTTTGCAGGCTGTCAGGCTGTCTGATCACAGAGGAAGGCTGTGCTTCTCTGGCCTCAGCTCTGAAGCTCCAACCCCTCCCATCTGAGAGAGCTGGACCTGAGCTACAATCATCCAGGAGACTCAGGAGTGAAGCTGCTGTCTGCTGGACTGGAGGATCCACTCTGGAGACTGGGCACTCTCAGGTATGAAGAGGCCTGCTGCAGCCACAGACAGTCAGTCTGTCACACTTTTATCCTGGGTCATTTGACCCTGAAACACCAAGCTGACCCAGAGTCACACAGAGAAACACAAAGAGCTTTCTAGAATTACTGTGGAAAGACCAATATAAAGAGACAGATTACTGCATACTGTCTTAACAGTTTTGTCATGTTCTGAACAGGGGGTGGCACAGTAAAGTTGTACTGAATACAGTAATGAAGAGATAGTAGATAAAGTCCATTTGCAGGAGTCCTCTGATCAGGACCACGACTAAAGACAAAAGAACACCAATCAAATAAGCTGTTGTTTTTAGCTGAACTGCAGAGAGTAAGCCATAAGAACATGAAATTCTGTCACTGAGTGAGTGACAATGTATTACTGACATTTCATGAGTGAGCAGCTTAAAAAACAGTGTCTGAGAGTGATGTAATGTCCATTTTTGCATGCTGAAAGAGGATGTGCTGCTCTGACCCCCCCTCCTCCTTTCAGGGTGGAGCCTGCTGGAGTCCGATGGTTGACACCAGGTCTGAGGGAAGTGTAAGTGTGTTTTTCATTTCATTCATGGAAACAAAGCAGCACACATTCAACCATCTTCAGACTGTGACATCACTCATTCAAATCTCTGATGTCATCATCAAACTGCCAATCAATCAACAGATGATAGATCAATAACTGCAGCTGTATTGTGTCTTGTTCTCTCATCAGATTCCTGTGAACTCACAGTCGACACAAACACAGTAAACAGAAAGATCAAACTGTCTGACAACAACAAGAAGATGATGTATGTGGAGGAGGATCAGCCATATCCTGATCATCCAGAGAGATTTGACCAATGTCCTCAGCTGCTGTGTGAAACTGGTCTGACTGGTCGCTGTTACTGGGAGGTCGAGTGGAGAGGAGGAGTTTATATAGCAGTAAGTTACAGAGGAATCAGCAGGAGAGGAGACAGAGCTGACTGCAGGTTTGGAGAGAATCACCAGTCCTGGAGACTGAGTTGCTCAGATGATGGTTACGGTGTCTATCACAATAACAGAGGAACATCCATCTCCTCCTCCTCCTCCTCCTCCTCTGTCTCTCACAGAGTAGCAGTGTATGTGGACTGTCCTGCTGGCACTCTGTCCTTCTACAGAGTCTCCTCTGACACACTGATCCACCTCCACACCTTCAACACCACATTCACTGAACCTCTTTATCCTGGATTTGCAGTCTGGCCTTCTGCCTCACTGTCTCTGCATCGTATAATTGTATAAAATCATCAATCAAATGAAAGTTTTGTCATTGTCGTGCATTTTCATCCACCTGTTTTTATTTGCATTTCAGTTTGCACATAAAAAATCTTAAACACTAAAGATAAATATAATTAGGGTTTTGAAGTTTTACATCTCGAGAAAAGAGCAGCTCTCAAAGAGAAGCTGTCAGAAAAAAAATGTTGAGATTTTGGGTTGAATCCTCAGGAAACTCAGAATTTTTAAGTCGTACACCCAAAGTGAAGATAAATAGCGGTCAGAAAGAAGATCTGAGAAGAGGGCACATAGCTTCTTTCCCAGTGGCACAAGTTGTTTGAGTTCACAGGTTCAATCCTCAGGAGGCTCCATTGATTTTTAAGTCTAACACCAAAAAAGTTAACACTCAAAATCTCTGAGATCCTTCAAAAGAAGAAGACAGTGGCTCAAGGTGTCAGACAACTTATCAGACATTTAGAGGTTGTGGGTTTGATCCTGGACATGTCAGAAACTTTTCAAGTTCAACACCCAGAGAAAAGAGAGAAACGCTTTTAAGAGTGAAACCCTCAGAAGTGAAGACTCATCAGTGAGCAGACATTGAATTTTGAAGGTCGATGTCCAAAGCAAAGACTGAAAAGCTCTGAGAACCAGTCCAGCAGGAGTCAAAGCCACACTGAGTCGGTCACATGTTTCAGCAGCTCGTCCTCCTCGTCTCTCTGTCAGGATGTTCAGCGGCTTGTTTTTCATCTCTTTATCTCTACAAATGTTCACACTGCTGACAAGAAGATCACAGAAAGAGAAAAATCAGGGATTTGATCCAGAGACTTAGTAACTAACAACAAACTGTGTGATGTTGCTGTGTTTAATTTATCAGATATTATATTTAGTACTATTCTGGTAGTCATTTTTTGCAGTGTATACCCTTGTTTTAACTTATTACTCTGATTGTTATTTTTGCAGTGTATACTCTGTAACTTTTACTTTGAAAACTTTGATTGTCATTGTGTTTAAACTAGTTGTTGAATGTATTTTCATTTTGAGTGAATGTTTGTATTTAAGACATCACTGTTGGTGTCACTGAACTTTACAACAGCCATTAATATAATTCTAATAATAATATTAAAATATTTTAATCATTAAAAACACGTGTTTTCATTGTGCAGTTTATTCTTCCACCAGCAGAGGGCGCTGCAACGAGAGCTGTGACTTTGTGACTTAACGAGATCAACGAGAAGAGACCTGCTGCTCATTTAAAGGAGATGTTGGTCACAGTACTTCTGTAGTCCTACTTTAACTACATGGAGCTGATAATACTTCAGTTTAAACCATTAAAAGTATCTGAATCAGCAGTCTCTCTGTCAGGATGATCAGCAGCTTGTTTTTCATTTCTTTATTTCTACAAATGTTCACACTGCTGACAAGAAGATCACAGAAGGGTGGTTGTCATGTTTTACAGTGCATACCCTGCTTGTCATTTTTTTACTCTGAACGCTCTGATCGCCTTTTGTTACTAGTTTGTCTTTTGTGGCTCAGGAGGTAGATTTGTTCTTCCACTAATACGCTACACACCTAGAAGTCGAAGTGACCAATGAACTGTTGAACCCCACATTCCTCCTGAAGGCTGTACCCTCACTGTATGTGTGTGTGTGTGATTGAGGATTAGATTACATCCTGATCAGTACCTTGCTTGGAGTCAGTTTATGAATGTGAGTGAATGGGGTGAATGAAATGTAAAGTACCATGACGACAGCCAGTTCTGAGGAGGAGGCGGTCCACAGCGTGAACAGGACAGACATGAAGAGCCAGAGGAGTTTAAAGAGACCGATGAAGGTGGAGGACGTTAACTTCCTGGACGCCAGCAAGGAGGGAAACGTGAGCCGCTTCATTAATGTAAGAGGACAACAAGATAACTAATGAGATGATTCATAACCAACCTCAGCTCAGGAAAACAGGAAAAATGTTATCAAATAAAAATATCTGAGATTTCAAGAATAAAGACAGAAGTGATTATTAAATATACAATGACTTTATTCCTAATATTATGAGTTTTTTACAGAAATTATTTTATCACTTTCTAAAAATTACAAAGTTTTACATAAATGGGACTTTATTCCCATAATTATGTGACTTGTTTTCTACTTCATTTTTAAAATATCTGATTTCTTTTCCCCATACTCTCCTCACACTCTGCTTTATTAAATAAAATAGTAATATAGCAAATACATGTCAGAAGATCAGCTGGTATTTATGAATTCTTAGGAAGAACAACAAAAAAACAAAAATCAACTCAGAGAGACTTCTTTAAACTTTCTTCTTTGAAATGAAACTTATTTGACCTTTGACCCCACAGCACAGCTGCCAGCCGAACCTGTTCATCCAGAGCGTCTTCACCGACACCCACGACCCCGCCTACCCCGTCATCGCCTTCTTCAGCAGCCGGTGAGAAAGTCGAGGAGGGAGGAGGTGACATGACGGAGCCGGTTTTTGTTTGGAGTTTGTCGCTAACTGATGTGTTTTCTCTGTCAGGGCTGTGAAGGCCGGCACCGAGCTCACCTGGGATTACTCTGCAGACACACACAGGAAACAGGAAGTGCCTTGTCTCTGCGGCAGCAGCAGTTGCCGGGGACAGTTCACCATCGAGGAGACGCTGTGTGACGTGTGCGAGGTTGAAGGTGAAACTCTGTAATCCCTCACCAGGCCCAGACATTCACACTGACCATTAAAAGACTCAAAATATATTTTTTCTACTAACGTGCTGCAATAAAACGGTTTGAAAACAGAGTCTGTACTCTTTGATTTTTTAAATAAAAGGACCGAACTTTGTCACAGTTTGTTTCCATTGAAGCTTTTATTTTTAACTCCATTTAAGGAGTAATGGGTCTTTTCTTTTTAGAGTCCAGTGCTGCTCAGGAAGTTCAGTAAGAACCATCACTGTGGCTTTTTGTGTTGAAACTGCAGTGCAGTGTTTCAGCTGTGACGTTTATCACAGGTGATCATGTTCCCCTCCCCCACAGGTGTTTACTGTTTAAACTTTACTTTCACTTTCTCGGAGCGTCGTGTCTCAGATAGTTTTCTCCATGTGAAGCTCCAGCTGAAGGTAATGGAACAAGTTTGAAATGTTTTCCTCGTTAACACAAGCTGTCGTTAGCTTAGTTCAGCTAGAAACAGCAGAAATGTGCAGCTCGATGCTTCATTTCTCCAAAGTCACAGCTCTGAGTTGAACTGTTTAACAGCCAGTCAAATATCCGCCCTGTTGATATTTGGGAGTGTAAATGATGGAAGAAGAGCACAAGTCGAGTTAGTTGATCCAGAAGGAGGCGAGGAGCTTCAACATTTCATCTTTGATTCTTTAAAGAAATATCAAATGTTAGTGCGACTCTAAATGAGAACAGAAAGTGGTGACGTCACGTTGAACTTAAATGTGATCAATAATCGTTAATCAATAACCAGATGGTATAAATTTCCTTTAAATTGACATTTTAATATTTGCTTGAAGGGCTACTTGAGACTGACAGTCTTTTATTTTGGAAGAATCTCTCTGTTTAAAGTCCATTTCCTGCAGATGAATGATTTGTGTTTCCTCTCCAGATGAAAGTGTGTGTGAGCTGATGTGGATGTGAGTTGAGCAGCATGGATCAGTGTGAGGACAGAGAGGAGGGAGTCCCTCCCTCTAAAACCAGTCTGTGTGGGGAACATGACAGCCAGACCAAAGCTCAGAGGTGAGATGAGGATCTCCAACTGTCCACCACTCAAATCACTCCACCATCATTATTCACACTCAAAGCTCTGTGTGTGTTGTGTTGAAGGCCAGAGCAGCCGAGACCAGACTGTCCTGGACCTGGACCTGGATCTGGACCCAGCTGTGTGTCCTTCAAGAGCAATCGGTCATTTAGTCACCTCATAAATTTTAAAGAACAACAATGCTCTGCTGCAAAGAGGTCAGCTGTTAATCAGATCAAATATTTCTGATTCATGTTTTAACTGTTATTTATCCAGAGAAGTTTTATTAAAGCTGTTTGTTTATTTTCAGCATCGTTCTTCTTCACATGCATTTATATTCTCACATGTGAAAGCTGCCCAGCATAACCAGTATCAGCAGTATCAGCAGTCTTCAGTCATGTGACAGCAGAAATAGAAACTTGTCAGTGAGAACAGCTGGACTGTGATCAGCTGCTGTAAAACTCAGAATGAAGCATCACAGAGAGTCTGAGGAAACACACAGTTGGTTTCTTATTGATGCTGATGGAAGAACTCAGATCTGCGAGTGTTGACGATCAGACGTCAGCTCACTTTGTTTTCTCCAACATGAGAGAAGAGTTTGTTGTTTCACTGTGTTCTGGGTGCAGATTAGATCCTGTTTTTATGTGTTTCTATCAGGAGGAAGCTGGAAACAGCAGAACCCAGCAGTGTGTCCGCGAAAGGAGGAGAAGAAGAAGAAGAAGAGGAGGTGAGGATTTAACACAGAGAAGAAAGACTAACCAGTGTGTTTGTATCCGACTCTGCTGTGAGATCTCCAGTTTTTAAAGCTTTATGGGTTCATATTTAACCTCTCTGAGCAGCAGTGTTGTTGTTCAGCAGCGTCTCAGTGGGAGCTGCCCAGAACAACCAGTGTGAACCAAGCAGACACTGAGCAGCTCCACTGGAGGGGCTTCGTTCAGCTGTTCTTTAGCAGTGTACACTGAGGAGAGTCGAGTTTTAGTCTCACATTTCTGTTCAGCTCACAGTTCAGCAGTTGGACTGGTGACCTTTAAGCGTCCCTCTCTAACCTGAAGGCCTGCGCTGCCTCCCAGCTGGTCTGATCTGATGAACTGTTCTCTGCTGTTTTAGCCTCATTTTATAAGAAAGCAGTGAAGACCCAAGTTCAGTGAGAAGCAGGAGACTGAAGATGTGTTTAGTGATTCATTTTGGGGTCGATCACCGTTATCGGTCGCTCTGATCTCCGATCACTTTGTCTGTTTCTGTGGTGGGCAGTTTACAGACATTAGTCAACTATAAGTGAGCACACTAGTTCATGTTAGCTAGTTACAGCCTGGAGAAAAATAATCCAGTTTACTCAAAGCTTCACCGCCAGCTACCTGCAACTGTTACGGTGGAAAGTTTTCTTTCATCTTCCTCAATGGATGAGTTGATGTCATGAATCAGTCAACACACTTTAAATATCAACATGGCGACTTTGATCATTTCCTTTGTTTTTATTGGCTCTCTTACAGACAGACACTTTAGTGATGATCAAATCTTCAATCACTTAAAAAAAGTTCATGAATTTCGGCTGGATTGTGTGAACAGAGTATTTTATTTCCTCACGTGGAATAAAAAAGTCGGAGCCTCGTTCTGCTGCAGCAGCTGAGTGAGTGTTGATTGAGTTGCTAAATAGTCCGACTCTCCGTCTGCTTTCATCACATGGAGGAATATAACGAGTTTTCAAAGCTAGCCAGCACCGTCTGATGACGTTTGTGGTGTTGAAATGTTCAATCACGTTCCTCCATGAGGAGTGTCCTTGAGACAAAGCTTGCAGGTGGCAAATTTATTGTCTTTTTCAGACACCTGGTAGAACAGTCAGACAGGTGAAGCCATTTAAGCAGCTTCCACCATCGATCAAACCATCTCAAACAAATATCTGTGGCCTGTCAATGGCAGCAGAGTTTATGAAATCCATTGTCTTTGTGAAACACTACAGCCAACAAGGTTTTCTAACTATCACACTCGGCAACCATCAATGTATGACTCAGAAAACAAGAAACAGAATTAAGATAATTCTTCTCTACTCACACATGAAAGGCAGTTTCATGTACATTTATTATATATATATATATATATATATATATATATATATATATATATATATATATACATATACATATATATACATATACATATATATATATATATATATATATATATATATATATATATATATATATATATATATATATATATATATATATATATATATACATATATATATATATATATATATATATATATATATATATATATATATATATATATATATGTATATATATATATATATAAGGTAAGTTATTGACTGAAAGTTGTTTCAGTCCTGGTTTGATCAACTGTTCTTTGGTGTTTTTGCTCTGTTTCTGTCCAAAATTGTACTGTATACGTTGAGGTTCAGTTTAGGATCTATGGGGGGTTTGTTGCTGTGACTTTTTACAATATATTTTCTAACTTTTATGTGGTTCCATATTCACTCCTTTTGTTCTCAGAGTTTTAAGAAACAAACCAAGATGAGCAAACGTGTGGTTGTATTGTAACCTTGGTTCTCTGAGTGTAACATCTCATCAGTATGTTGAATGATTCCCACATGGTCAGGGTACTTCAAGACCCACTTACCTGCCAAGCAACAGCCTCTGATTTACCCATAAAGCACCTCTGCTAGCATGTCAATACTCATGGTTTGTTCAAAACTCTCTCTGCTGTCAGAGTTTTGTTTTCAGCAGCAAGTCTGTTTTCAGAGTTGTTGAACAGAAGTTGTAAAAACCCACTGCACAGGAACAGCAGACAGACTGTTGTTGCTGTTGTTTAGGGATACACTAGAAAACATGTCAGCCCGTCCTTTAATACTAATCTTGCTCTAACCTTCATCATCTTTCCAGCAGAACATGAACATTATAAGGACAACTGTTCAGACTGGATTTAATGAGGACAAACATCAGCAGTGAGGAACATGAGGAGGGAAACATGAACATTTTAGGTCCGACTGTCCATTTTTAAAACTGAAAATACTTACTGCCTGTCAGAGGAAGGTTGGTCTTTAAAATCAATGAGGTAGTCTTTTGACTGGTCAGTCTTTAAGGACACACAGCTGGGTTCAGGTTCAGGTTCAGGTTTAGGTCCAGGTCCAGGACAGTCTGGTCTCTGGCTGCTCTGGCCTTCAACACAACACACACAGAGCTTTGAGTGTGAATAATGATGGTGGAGTGATTTGAGTGGTGGACAGTTGGAGATCCTCATCTCACCTCTGAGCTTTGGTCTGGCTGTCATGTTCCCCACACAGACTGGTTTTAGAGGGAGGGACTCTCTCCTCTCTGTCCTCACACTGATCCATGCTGCTCAACTCACATCCACATCAGCTCACACACACTTTCATCTGGAGAGGAAACACAAATCATTCATCTGCACATCAACTGAAATCCTCCTTTCCATCATTTCTCCTGTAAAAAGATCAGCTGCTCCTCCAGTGATTGGCTCTTATTTTCTCTTTCATATCAGGCTCAGCTGAATGCCGTCAGAGGAAGCTGCCATCAGCTGCTCTACTTCTACTATCAGTCCACTAGATGGCGTCATGAAGCTGCAGTGAAGTGAAGAGCAGCATGGAGGAACACTTGATGACTTTTCTTCCTTTTGTGCTGCTTTTCTATCACTTTTATTGTCAATCCTGTATAAAGACAATAAAGCTGAACATTGATCAGGAGCCCAAAGCTCCACAGAGGCAGCGCTTGTTAAACTGTCCAATAAAACATGAAGCTTCACTTCAGACAAAATCATGTGGCAGCAACAAATATTGGATTTCATCTGTGAGAGCAAAGTTCATCTCAGTGTGTCACTGTTGTGTTATTGTGTGATTGTATCATGAACACATGAACACACTGATGTGGAACTAGTACTTTAATGTTGGAGCTGGTTGAGCTGGAGACACTTTGAGCTGCTTTCATGGAAAACACTCAATCAGATTTTACAGACTCATCTTTTGTTTTTCATTTACAATCTTCATCTGAAAAGGACCTAAATGTAGTAAAAAAATATCTCCCTCTGAGATGTACTGCAGTACAGGTAGAAAGGAGCAGAGCAGACAAATACTCCAGTAAAGTACTTCAAGATTGTCCTTCAGAACAGTACTGCAGTAAATGTACTTTCAACAGAGAGATCCTTTCAAAATTAAAGTTCAGTTCAACATGACATCACCACTTTCTGTGCTCATTTAGAATCACACTAACATTTGATATTTCTTTAAAGAATCAAAGATGAAATGTTGAAGCTCCTCGCCTCCTTCTGGATCAACTAACTCGACTTGTGCTCTTCTTCCATCATTTACACTCTCAAATATCAACAGGGCGGATATTTGGCTGTTAAACAGTTCAACTCAGAGCTGTGACTTTGGAGAAATGAAGCATCGAGCTGCACATTTCTGCTGTTTCTAGCTGAACTAAGCTAACGACAGCTTGTGTTAACGAGGAAAACATTTCAAACTTGTTCCATTACCTTCAGCTGGAGCTTCACATGGAGAAAACTATCTGAGACACGACACTCTGAGAAAGTGAAAGGAAAGATGAACCAGGAAACAGCAGTGTGTGTGTGTGTGTGTGTGTGTGTGGTGGGGCATGTTTGGCTGTGATAAACGTCACAGTTTAATGGCTGCAAATAAAGATAAAACACCATCAGAGACTTTAACTGACAGTTGGTTACCATGGTAACTTAGATGCAGCACATTAACATGTGACTAAATGTGAACATACATGTGCAGCTGAAACTTCACTTTGAATAAAAGAGCTCAGTGAGACAACTCTTTAAAAATATAACATCAAAGTGTTGATATTCAAATATATTTTACAGAATCAGTCAAATCTTTTTTAAAACTCTTGAGTATGAAGGTCTGAGCTGCAGTTCCTCTCACGTCCACTAGATGCTGCTGTGATAAAACTGGATTGAAATGAAAAGAGAAAACCTCAACTTCTCTCTGCAGGTACAAAATCAGCAGTTTGTACATGACAGATTCAGCTCTGAGGGGGTCAAACAGTTCTTCCAAAATCTGTAAATATTAGATAAATGTTTGACAGTTACTGTCTTTATGATAATTTGGTACATACATGAATATTATAAGAGACAAAATAACATTAAGGAAGCACCCAGTAGAAACGTCTCAGAAACAGCAGGTGAGATAAAGTTTACGGTCAGTCTGTGAAACTTTTATATTTTAAACCGTATAAACAGTAAGCTGGACTACAGGGAGCACCACCACAGGCCAAAACAACCACAAACAAATACTGTAATCACCCAACCCAATCACCCATTCAAAGCTTTAAATAACTGTCCCTCTGCAGGCCTGCAGCTCTCTTATAGTCCAACTCTTAGTGTGTGATATTTACTGACAGTGAGCTGTGAAAATACGACACTGAGCAGACAAACATCCAACATCCTGCAGACAGTGGAATTCACCATTTGATGCAAGACTGAAGACCTCTACAAGAAATGTGCTCAAGGCCATCTTTTACAGTCTAAATGCAATTTTAATGTTAAATTATTGAATGGAAAAATATTACTGAATAAATATATATATAACAATGAAAATAAACATTATAATCTATAGAATGATATAATAAAGAACCCAACACGTATTTAAATTATTATAATGAAAAAGAATTAAAACATTTTTCTTTCTTTCATAAAACACATTTAATCTTTTCAAATTAGGAAATGTTCAGAAAGAAAAGTCCAGCTGAAAAATTTCTATCATGTGTGGAATAATATTATATTGAGCAGCAGTGAACTGACAGGGTTTTTATAAAGTATTCAGATTAATGGCTACGTATAACAATCAAAATATATAACTATGCAATGATATCATCATAAGTCAGTCAAATCTGAACACACAGACATGAACTAGTTTCTGAAGTACTGAAGTATTATCAGCTCCATGTAGTTAAAGTAGTACTACAGAAGCACTGTGACCAGCATCTCCCTTAAACAAGCAGCATGTCTCTTCACTTATGATGATATGGCACCCTCTTCTGGTGAAAGAATGAACTGCACAATAATGACAAGAAGTGTTTTCAATAATAAAAAGACTTTATTCTTATTAGAATCATATTAATGGCTGCTGTTAAGCTCACCAACACCAGCAGTGATGTCTTCAATACAAACATTCACTCAGTAGTGTTTCTGCCTGGTTCAAGGGGTGATGACAAGAAGGGAAGCAACACACAGCTAAGGCCATTAAAGAATAACATTTATTTAACACAGTGTTCAACATTATGATGTAGAGGTGGAGTGTGGAAGGTGGAGAGGTATCGTTTGTATCAGCAGAGTATGGATCAGTGGAAATGTGTGAAGTGGGTGTTAGAATGTGCAGCAAACCAAACAAAGAGGAGGATAGTTGTTGATAGCTGGTTGATGCAGGCCTTGCTGAGAGCTCCACCCTGTAACAGCTCCCAGAGGAGAGTGAGACACATGCAGGGGGAGAGGGAGGAGTCATCACATACCCCTAGCTTAAGATGGGGGTTCAGCCCAGGAACACCAAGAAATACCACCACAGCCAATAACCAAATAAGATAAGAGCACTTTTGTCTGCCCTGAGGACAAAACACCCAGACATAAGCAATGTGGTGTATGCTGTTCAATGCAGTGAGGAATGCTCAGGGGGCTGTTCCATCAACGTAGCTAAAGAAAGCCAGGCTGAGGCTTGAGAACTCGAGCAAAGCCTCGCTTGAACTAACGCCGTTGTCTCCCAGTTAAGCCTCAAGTCGTTCCACTAACACATTTCAGCCTCATCTAATCGAGGCTAATTCAAGCGAGGCTTTCACAGTCCGGCTATGTGCGAGTGCCCGAGGAACGTAAGAAGCCCTGACGAGTCGATGGGAGAAAAGAGGATGGTGCAAGAGGAAAGTAGAGCGAGAGCTTCTTCTCATCAGCAGAAACACTGCTGCAATTAACAAAGTGAGAGAGATCGCATGGAAGAAAAAGAAAAGAAAAGAAATATATAATAGCTGACAGACTAAATGCGCAAGTTGTACAAGCCTAATCCTATTGTTTCATGTTACATGTTCATTTCACTTTCATCTTATTTCTCTTTGCTCTTTTCTTTCATTTGTTTTATTTAAAGCATGTCTGTTATGACCCAGGGTCATAAGATTATGTTTCAGTGTGTCTGTGTGAGTGTCTTCCTCAGTGTGTGTTGTTTGTCTCTCCCTGCCTGAGGGAGGTGCTGTTTTCTTGTCCTTCCCCTCCTTCCCTCTTGTGTTCTGTCTAGGTGGTGGCCGGGGAGTGCCGGCCAGCTCTCTCTCTCTCATTCACCTTTGAGTTTTGTTATTTCTTTGGTGCAGTCTGGGTTCCTGTAGGGGGGAGAAGCTGTTTTATTTCCTTAAGTTTTCTCTTGTTCCTGTTTAAGGGATGCAGGTAAATATTTTCATTGGACTGCAATTCTGTATCTTCTGGTCACCCTTGGGAGCAGGGAGAGAGGGAGTCACATCCCTTTATGTTGTGCCTTAGATTCCCCTAGGCTGGGGCATAACAATGTTGAATTGTCTCTGTATGAAATGTGCTGAATAAATAAATTGGCCTTGCTTTGTCAATTTATGAATAAATGAGCATTCAAATCACCATACATTATCAGTCGTATTAGGATAGTATTATTAGATTTATATTTAAAATAATGATATAGAACAACTTAGGAAAATCGACATAAGCCCAATTTGATTAAGCATTGAACACAAGCGGAACAGCAGTAGTTCAGTTTGTGGGGATTCAGTGGGTCACTGGTTCAAGTCCCAAAGGATCACAAGTATTCATCAAAATTGTGCAATACATGCAAAGCAGTTTTTATGAGCACTTTTTTATTAGTTTTCCTTTTTACTTTCATTATGGAGGAGACATTACATTACAAA
Organism: Scortum barcoo; assembly: GCA_023238725.1. Lineage (NCBI taxonomy): Eukaryota > Metazoa > Chordata > Actinopteri > Centrarchiformes > Terapontidae > Scortum > Scortum barcoo. The sequence goes on along the minus strand of CM041541.1, from coordinate 13,811,503 downwards.
ATAGGTCACTGAAATCTACCTCTGTACACTAACCTCCATCGTGTTGGTTGCATTACAGAACCCCCTACGAAAGGTGAAAATCCGCATAGAAACCATATGATTATATGGTTATTTTAATATATTTTAAGCCCTTATAAACCCTCCCACACTCTTATAAACATTTCCCACACAGTTATACAGTATAAACCCTTTATATTCTCTCAGATATTAGGTAAGATTCGTCCGCAGAAATCCACGAACCAGCGAAAAATCCGCAATATATATTTATTTAATCCATGATAGAGTGAAGCCGCGAAAGTCTAAGCGCGATATAGTGAGGGATTACTGTATTCACATAGTGGGATGCTATGCCCTAGGAACATTTTCAAGTTCATTATTTATTATGAATTATATATATATTTCTCAGATCTCTCTGATTTAATTTTTTTAAATCAACCATGTTCTTTTTTTATTTAATTCAATTTTCAGTACCTAGTTGCAATTGATGTGTGAATTGTGCCATATAACTGAGGTTTCATTGACTGATTGATTGTGGAAACAGTGAAAGTGGGGAGACGTGATTTTCATGAAGTTTTTCAGTTTCTTTTTATAAGACATAAGCGGCATGAGCAGATGGAGCAGGCAAGTTACCATGGTTACTCAGCAGGGATTCAAATAAACCATTATGATGGAACGCAACTCTCTCTCTGAGCCAGGCTTATCGAAATAAGCCAAGCTTTCACTTAATCCAGCTTCGTGGAATGCCCCACAGGTCTCTACATAGGGTAAACAAAACAACTGCTCCACAAGTGTACGGCCCAACATGGGAGAGCTTAATCCTCAAGTCAGGATTCAGCAGTCCACCTACATTTGAAGGAAAAGGAAAAGGAAACACTCTTTCCAGGACAGCAATGTGCACGTTTTTGCCAGAAAAGACAGATGGTTTGAAAGAGGAGTGAAATAAGCCATCTACAGGTCAAACTGGAAAGACCATTCCCAAGGGGAGGTGGCCTACAACACCAGTTGTCAGCAACTTAGAATGCAGTCCTGAGCTTCCTACCCAAGACAGCACCTCACCCATTCACATCTCAACTCATGTGACCTGAACAACTCACATGATGGCCGGGCAGGTCATCAACCCTACTAGAGGTTAAAATCCGCAGACTCTCCACCGGCCAGTCAGAACTGATGAAGCCTCTTTGATGAGAGGTGAAACACCTTCAAGAACTTAAAGCAAGTCCAGCTGACTTTTGTCTAACTCTTAAGTCATTAACAAAAATATTTACAACAGAAAGTACTGAATAAGTCACTCCAGTATAACAAAGTTAACATGTGAAATTTCTTCAACCTGCAAGCAGTCCCGTTGTTCGACCATTAGAACCACCAACTTTGCAATCTGGGCACCTTAGGAAGCAACTTTCACTGCAGACATCTGCCCAGGGCCAATCACTTTATCAAGGTAGGTGACTGTTGCCTGGGTAAACTCACATTTTACCAGGTTGCTGGTCAAAGATGCTGCAATCTCCGGAGCTCTAGGAGTTAAAGGGACTTGCCAGTAATCTTTCAATAGATCAAATTTGCTGACAGACTTGGCAGGACCAACCTGATCCATACAATCCTCAATGTGGGGAAGCGGGGAAGAAAAATCAGGCTTTGTTACCTAATTCACCTTACACAAGTCAAGAAAGGGACTTAAAGTCCCATCAGGTTTCCTAACAAGCAGATAAGGGAAGGACAAACTAGAAGCACATGGCTCTGCTATGTTATTTTCTAACATGTATCTAACCTCTGCTTTTAGATACTCGCACCTGTCAGGCAACATATGATAAAAGCATTGTTGAATCAGCTGGGCATCTCCTACATCAGTGTTTCCCTCAATGAGATGGGTATGAGACAGAGTATCTGCAAACAGATATAGCCAACTTCTGATTAAATCAATCACTTTTCTTTGCTTAATTTAGGGTAAAATTTTCAGCATCATCAAGCTCATCAAACTTGGCGAGTGACTGAGTTTTTAAGATGCCCTCCCAATATTCCATCATCTGGAACTTCCAACGCTTCCTCAGTGCCTGCTGTGAGCCGGGGAAGGAGGATCCATTGGAGCAGCTGTTGCAGTAGAGGAAAGTGAAGGACCAGGATCTGAAGTAGAGGAGCGAGAATAAGAGGGCTTCACCAAGTTAATGTGACACATTTGCATAGATTTGTTCCTTTCATGAGTTGAGACTAAATAGTTCAAGTCTGACATCTTGTGCACCACTGTGTAGGGGCCAGACAACTTAGGAGGAGAACAAGCTAAAGGCAGAAGAAGAAGAAGTTGATTACCGGGGCTTAATTCATGGCACTCACCACAACAGTCATATAGACTTCATTTTACTTGCAGATTGTTTTTCACCATTTTATTTGCCTTGTGCAGTTGTTGTCTGAAACTATTCACCGAGTTGATCAAGTTTTTAGGGGCCTCCTCAACCTTCCACTCATTGCATAGGGAGGCCAAGGAGCCATGAACTATGTGGCAGAAAACAAGGACATCCGAACTAAAGCCCACACTCTTCTGGGAAACCTCCCTAGCAGCTAACATCAGCCATGGCAACCGTTCCTCCCAGTCCTGGTCCAGTTCAGTGCAGTCAGCACGAAGAAGAGACTTTAGAGTTTGGTGGAACCTCTCTAAGGCTCCTTGGCTCTGTGAATGGTAGGCGGTGGACTGGGAGTGTTTAACATTTAACTGTTTGAGCAACATCTTTGAACAGAAATTAGACTCCTGATGAGACTTTCTAGACACCAAAGATGGACATGAACTGCAAAATCACCAGAGACACAGCGCAGGGCATGTGTCACCACACAAGTGGGAAGCACCCCAGGTAAGACTAAGAAACGTCTATCTAGGAAAGGAAAAGGAGTATCAGGCTACACTCTTGCAGCAGCCAGGTATTTCCCAGGATCACCTGTATTCCTTGCATGGGTAGAGCTGGATACACAACCATGGCCACGTCACCCTGAAGCAGCTCTGAAGACAGTGTTGATGTATGCTGTGGAGCAAAAAAAAAACCCATTCCTTGTACTGCAATACTGGTACCATTGTCTGAATCATGAGAGAAATATAACAACCAAGCCCAAAATAATGGAAACACCTGAGGAGGCCTCTAACACCCTCAGCCACTGGATCAACACACTTTTTTCTAGGTTTCATTCTTTTCTATGAGTTGGAGCACATATTTGTGATTACCTGAAGATTGAACCTCAAACTTTTTGGAGTAGTCCTCAAACACGTTAAGCCACTGGACCTCTTTTTTAAAGTGTTTGAATCCTTGTAACGTCAGCTTGCACACTTACGTCTTTCTTCTTTTTGTTTCCAGGAGCAGTTTGAGTTCGCCCTGAGAGTCGTCGACAAAGAGGTCAACGTCATCCTCAGATCAGCCCCCGTCTGCTGGTTTCAGGAAGTGATTCTTCAGGTAATCACAAATATGTGCTCCAACTCATAGAAAAGAATGAAACCTAGAAAAAAGTGTGTTGATCCAGTGGCTGAGGGTGTTAGAGGCCTCCTCAGGTGTTTCCAGTCCTCGCTGTCAGACTCCAATCTTTCTCTCTGTGGTGCTGATGATGATGGTTATCATGATGAAGGTTGATGTTGTGCTTGACGATCTGCCCGTGTGGTTATTCCTTTAAACATGAGGGTGATGTCAATAAATGAAAAACAACTTACTCTCAGACGACGTTACGGTCAGGAAGGATTCACACAGGCAAAGCTGTCTGATCTTTAAGTGTTTGTGGCACAAATATGATGTGTTCAGGGACGTTCACACTGCATGTGAATGAGCCACAGATGATTTAGACATCAGATCTGACTTCAGCCTTTTCCTCTTATATGTGCCTCTAGTTTTGAAATTGTGCTGTTGATGTTGGTTTCAGGAAGGAAGCAAATTTGTAAAAAGAAAAAAGATTTTAATGCATCAAAAGGCTCCAAAAAGATTGAATGATTTGATTTCTAGAACATCAAGTGGACAAAGACACAGATCCTGGTAAGGAATAAGCTGTTTATTTGCGAGGCGGTTGGAGATGAACTGTGATTGTTTCTACGTCCGTTCTGCTATTCTAATCCAATGCACTTTTTCTCAAATTCAGCAAATATTTCCGCACAATCTGGTCTTCATAAAGACCAGACTCTGAAAATGGGAAACAAACTCATCACAGGTCATCTGAATTAATCTGGTTTATGACAGAGTTTTGACCCCAAAATAAACCAATAAATAATGTCAAAATTATGATACCGTCTTGGAAAAAGTCTGAATTCATGTTTTGTCCTGTGCAGAATGACAAGCAAACAACTTTTAAAAAGTTTTCTGAATTCAGTTTGACTCTTCAGAAATGTAGACTTTAACAATGGTTAAATTAACACATAAAAACACAAAATGAATTTTTATTGTAGGTTTTCTTTTTCAGAAAGGTTTCTCTGCGATTTTATAATAAACTCAATCCATCCTTGTAAAACAGAGAAGTTCACATGTGAATGGTGATGCATTTATGTGCCCAAAATATGAGATCAAAATAGTAATACTTAATGATACACCAGCCACAGGGAAGAAACGAAACGGAAGAATGATTTCTGAAATTGAAAGAAGATCAGAAGGTCACGAGAAAAAAAAAACATTTGCAAAAAAAAGGTATTTGTAATTACTAAATAAAAAAAAACAAAGTGTTTTCTCACAGCTTCTCTTCCTCTCCAGTCGTTACCTGGAGTTGTGCACGCAGTCGATTGCAAACAAAAATGGTAAGCTGACCTTGTTGCTTGTGTCACCACAGAAACATCAAAAGTTGAGGCTGCATTGAATGACAGCATGATTTGCTCACAGTGAACAGAACTACTGATGTACTAGGGTGACAGATAGAAAAGATCAACCAACTTTACATTGACTGTTTACTGTTAGTTTCATGTAGGTGACAAAAAATGATCAGATGAGATTATAGGAACAATACAGTGTAAAGGCAAAATCCTACAAAAGAGAGCAGAAAAGTTTAGTTTTTAGCAGACGTGAGACTTTATCTTGAACAGACTCCAACTGTATTGTAATGTGACAGGTTTTTCTTTGTGCATGCAGTCAAACATTAGAGTGTTAAAAATCTGATTACTTCTCTGACATTTATGTTTATGACCTTCTTCTTCATCAGTGGAATGATGCTGCCCTCTGCTGGACTGGAAGAATTTAACCTGCACAGTTTCATCAAAATTTCATAGATTCACAAAATGTAAAGACAGCAGGTGTCTTAGGCTGTAAGACACAATATGGCCAAAAGTATGTGGACAGTTGATCCTTCACTCAGTATGTGACAATGGAACATGTGATCAGGACACCATGTTCATTAGTGTGCTGCTATAACAGCCTCCACTCTTTGGTTTCAGTCTTTCCAGCAGATGTTGAAGCTGCAGCAAGGATTTTCTCCTATTCATACACTAGAGCATCAGTGAGGTCCAACACTGATGTTTGGGATCAGGTTTGGCTCATAGTCCAGTTCAAAGTCATCCAAAAGGAGCTGGATGCCATTTAATCCACATTTTCAGGATGTTGTTGAGCCATTCATTTGTTGCTGTCTAGGGCTCATAATGACAATCAAGCAGTACATTTATAACTAGTTTGTGAAATACATTGCAGGAAAATTAATAAAGAATGAGCCTATCTTTTTTATCTTTCCATGTCACTCTCATATAACCCATCAAGATTTCAAGAATTTATTGTCATTACACAACAATTTATATCAGCAATAATTGGTAATGAAATTCTCAAGTCTCAGGCTCCCCAAACAATGTTAGAAAGATAATAACAAGAATAGAACACTCAACAAAAAAAAAATAGATTAAGAAATAAAAATATAAAATAAAATTTAAGATAAATAATAAATTAGAGTAATAAAATAAAGACCTTAAAATATAAATTATACAATTAAAATATAAACTAAGTAATATACAACTAAACAGAGATATACAATGAAATATAAAATAGAAGTGATGGAGTTGTTAAAAAGTGATGGTGCTGTGAACAGAGTTTAAAATTCTTATGGTCTGCAGGATGAAGCTTCCCTGGTTCGTCGGCCAGACGGCAGCAGACAGAGCAGTCTGTGGCTCTGTGACTGAGGTCTGTGATGATCCTGGTGGCCTTCCTCCTACACCGCTGGGTGTAGAGGTCCTCCATGGATGCGGCAGCTCCGTCCTGCTGATATGCTGAGCAGCTTTCACCTCCCTCTGTAGAGCCTCACGGTCGAGGAGCAGCTGCCACAGCAGGCGGTGATGCAGTCAGTCAGGATCCTCTCTATGGGTCACCTGTAGAAGCTGCAGAGTATCCTGGAGTCCATGTTGATCCTCCTCAGCCTGCAGAGGAAGAAGAGCTGCTGTCTGGCTGACTTTGTGTTGAAGTCAGTGTGATGAATCCAGTGTGTCCCTCTGGTCCAGGTGGGAGAGGGGCAGTGAGGAGGGTGAGGGCGATGGGATCTTCAGTTGACACCCATGCTGGACAATCTACAGACAATCAGACAAGTCAGACTGACTGGAAAACTGACATGTGGAGTTCCCTGAGGTACTAACCCAATCCTATTCTGTGAACTCTACTCCAGCATTGGTGTCAAGATTAGTAAAGCTGTTATACCGAATCCCTACCCTATCTGTTATGATGTCTGACAATTGTTTTTTCTCTTTTCAGTGGCAGGAGTGACAATTAGTCATCCTCAACATTTGTTGCTGATGTACAGATGTTTTTTCAGTCTATTATCTCAAATGGCTTGAAAGATTTCTGCTGTTTCTAGCTGAACTACAACGACAACTTGTGTTAACGAGGAAAACATTTCAAACTTGTTCTATTACCTTCAGCTGGAGCTTCACATGGAGAAAACTATCTGAGACATGACGCTTCGAGAAAGTGAAAGTAAAGTGTCAAACATGATTGATTTATTATTGTAGCTGCACAATAAACATTATTACAGTCAGTCATATTTGGCTGTTCACATGTCAAAAATTAATTACCTGAAGTTCCTGATTGAAAGTACTTTTGTATGTTTACTGGAAATATGGGCCTGATTCCTGCTGTGTTCACACAAACTATTACAACTAAATATCTAACAATAACTTCATCAATTGTTGATGCATGTTTGTTACACAGAGCTGAAACAGAACTAATGATGAGGATTAGCAGGATAAAGTCTTTGTTTGTGTTCATCCCTCCAGGAGAGTTCACACACTTGGAGAATCAATGCCAAGGAGACCTGAAGCTGCTCTGGAGGTGTGTTCCTGTTCAGTCAGAGGACACAGAGACACTGAGGAACCACACGAACAAGACCAGAACCCCACTCCAAATCCAGGATAAAGAGGTTCAGTGAATGTGGTGTTGAAGGTGTGGAGGTGGATCAGTGTGTCAGAGGAGACTCTGTAGAAGGACAGAGTGCCAGCAGGACAGTCCACATACACTGCTACTCTGTGAGAGACAGAGGAGGAGGAGGAGGAGGAGGAGATGGATGTTCTTCTGTTATTGTGCCTGGCAGAGTAATGACCGTCATAGCACCACAGACTCCAGGACTGATCATTCCATCCAAACAAACAGTCTTCACTGCCTCCTTTCCTGCTGATTCCTCTGTAACTCACTGATACATCCACACTTCCGCTCCACTCGACCTCCCAGTAACAGCGACCAGTCAGACCAGTTTCACACAGCAGCTGAGGACACCAGTAGTCAAATCTCTCTGGATGATCAGGATATGACTGATCCTCCTTCACACGTGTCATCTTCCTGTTGCTGTCAGACAGTTTGATCTTTCTGTTTACTGTGTTTGTGTCGACTGTGAGTTCACAGGAATCTGATGAGAGAACAAGACACAATACAGCTGCAGTTATTGATCTATCATCTGTTGATTGATTGGCAGTTTGATGATGACATCAGAGATCTGAATGAGTGATGTCACAGTTTGAAGATGGTTGAATGTGTGCTGCTTTGTTTTCCATGAATGAAATGAAAAACACACTTACACTTCCTCAGACCTGGTGTCAACCATCGGACTCCAGCAGGCTCCACCCTGAAAGGAGGAGGGGGGGTCAGAGGCAGCACATCCTCTTTCAGCATGCAAACATGGACATTACATCACTGTCATACACTATTTTGCATGATGCTCACTCACACATAAGTCAAAACGTTACATATAATTAGACCATGTAATGTCAATAATAGAGACTTTAATGTTTATAAGATCATTTATACAGTGAAGCTAAACATAACAGCTTATTGGATTGGTGCTGATGGTTCTGATCAGAGGACTCCTGCAAATGCCACCTCCGGTTCAGGCTTTTGACATTTGACAAGACTATTAAGACGTCTTAAGTATGCAGTAATCTGTCTCTTTATATTGGTCTTTCCACAGTAATTTTAGAAACCTCTTTGTGTTTCTCTGTGTCACTCCGGGTCAGCTTGGTGTTTCATGGTCAAATGGCCCAGGATAAAAGTGTGACAGACTGACTGTCTGTGGCTGCAGCAGGCCTGTTCATACCTGAGAGTGTCCAATCGCCAGTCCAGTCCAGTCCAGCAGACAGCAGCTTCACTCCTGAGTCTCCTGGATGATTGTAGCTCAGGTCCAGCTCTCTCAGATGGGAGGGGTTGGAGCTTCAGAGCTGAGGCCAGAGAAGCACAGCCTTCCTCTGTGATCAGACAGCCTGACAGCCTGCAAACACAAAACAACACACATGGCAGATCATCGGATGGTTCTGCTGTGTCAGTCAAACACAAGAAGAAAGTATCTCCAAATAAATTAAATACACTGACTGAATCAGGGAATTAAGCGTACCCAAATGTCCCTTAAAGCTCCCATCATTCCTCTCTACAGTAAAAGTTGCTTGGTCTAATTCTGTCTTTATAGCTTGGTTGTTGTTTATCTGCCATTATGTTCGCTCCAAATGTATTCATGTACTGTAGAGTGAAGCCTGAGCAATTGGAATTCAGATTGTTTTTTTTTTATTTGTTGGTGGTTCTTGCCAAATGGCAGCAATTGGAGCAATAGGAGTCTGATTCTTATCAGAAATTATGTGTCTCATGTTCTACTGTCCCCTCCTTGAACCGCCACCTTACTGTGGAGCTATGTTGTCGGGGGCATTACGCCCCTGGTAGGGGTCTCCCATGGCAAACAGGTCCTAGGTGACGGGCCAGACTAAGAGTGGTTCACAAGCCCACCATGGAGAGAAAGAAACAACAAGGACCGTTCCTACAGTCGCCCTGGAGCCAGGCCTGGGGTTGGGGCTCGAGGCGAGCCATGCCTGGCCTGGCAGGCCTGGGTTCTTTGCCCATGGGACCCGGCCAGGCTCAGCCCAAAATGGCGACGCCATGGGCCCGCCTTCCAGTAGGCTCACCACCACAGGAAGGTCCATGAGGGGCCGGTGCAATGTGGTTTGGGTAGCAGTCGTGGCGGGGGGCCTCGGCGACGACCCAATCCCTGGACCAAAACTCTGGCAATAGGGACATGGAATGTCACCTCACTGGGGAGGGGGGGAAGGAACCTGAGCTTGTCATGTGCGGGAGGTTGAGAGGTACCGGCTAGAGATAGTCGGGCTCACCTCCACGCATAGCTTGGGCTCTGGAACCCAGCTCCTTGAGAGGGGCTGGACCCTCCACTACTCTGGAGTTGCCCAGGGTGAGCGGCGGCGAGGCTGGTGTGGGCTTGCTTATAGCTCCCCAGCTCAGCCGCCATGTGTTGGAGTTCACCCCGGTGAACGAGAGGGTTGCTTCCCTGCGCCTTCAGGTTGGGGATAGGTCTCTTGCTTGTTGTTTGTGCCTACGGGCCGAACAGCAGTACAGAGTACCCGGCCTTCTTGGAGTCCCCGGGAGGGGTACTTGATAGTGCTCCGACTGGGGACTCCATTGTTCTACTGGGGGACTTCAACGCTCACGTGGGCAACGACAGTGATACCTGGAGGGCGTGATCGGGAGGAACGGCCTCCCAGATCTGAACCTGACCCAAGCTGTTTTCGTTCCCGTTATTGGACTTCTGTGCTAGTCACAGTTTGTCCGTATGAACTTGAACACCATGTTCCATGTTCGAGCATAAGGGTGTCCATCAGTCCAAACTGGTAAAAGTGGCTAAAGTGGTTAAACTGGTTAAAGTAGTTAGTTAAAGTGGTTAAATTGGTTAAATTGGTTAAAGTGTTAAGAGGTTAAAGAGGTTAATGTGAATACTCTTATGTCCTGTAAAGTGCATGTTACTGCCGGAGCCCCGGTCCTCTTTGTTCTCTCCAGTCTTGCAGGTTCCTCACTGATTCTGGTTGTGGTCCATCTGTCTGAGGTTCACTGGCCTGGTGGGGACATGATCTGTGTCTGTGTTGTGGAGAGAAGGTCGAGTGGGCCCAAGTCGATGGTCGTGGAACACTGGACCAGCTCTATACTCTCTGCAAGGTGCTTGAGGGTTTATGGGAGTTTGTCCCAACCAGTCCACATGTGCTTTGTGGATCTGGAGAAGGCATTCGACCGTGTCCCTCGTGGTATTCTGTGGGGGGTGCTCCATGAGTATGGGGTCCGGGGGCCTTTGCTAAACTATTGCTAAGGGCTGTTCGGTCTCTGTCTGTACACGACCGGAGCAGGAGCTTGGTTCGCATTGCCGGCAGTAAGTCAGACCTGTTCCCAGTGCATGTTGGACTCCGGCAGGGCTGCCCTTTGTCACCGGTCCTGTTCATAATCTTTATGGACAGGATTTCTAGGCGTAGCCAGGGGCCGGAGGGAGTCCGGTTTGGGAACCACAGGATTTCATCTCTGCTTTTTGCAGATGATGTTGTCCTGTTGGCTTCATCAAGCCAGGACCTTCAGCATGTGCTGGAGCGGTTTGCAGCCGAGTGTGAAGCGGCTGGGATGAGAATCAGCACCTCCAAATCCGAGGCCATGGTTCTCGACCGGAAAAGGGTGGCTTGCCCTCTCCGGGTGGGTGGAGAGATCCTGCCTCAAGTGGAGGAGTTCAAGTATCTCTCGGGGTCTTGTTCACGAGTGAGGGAAAGATGGAGCGTGAGATTGACAGGCGGATTGGTGCAGCGTCCGCAGTTATTCAGGTCGGTGTACCAGACCATCGTGGTGAAGAAGGAGCTGAGTCGAAGCTCTCGATTTACTGGTCAGTCTACACTCCCACCCTCACCTATGGTCATGAAATTTGGGTAATGACCGAAAGGACAAGATCGCTGGATACAAGCGGCCGAAATGAGTTTCCTCCAGCATGCAGGGTGGCTGGGCGCTCCCTTAGAGAGATAGGGTGAGAAGCTCGGTCACTCGGGAGGAGCTCGGAGTAGAGCCGATGCTCCTTCACATCGAGAGGAGTCAGCTGAGGTGGCTTGGGCATCTGTTTCGGATGCCCCCTGGACGCCTCCCTAGGGAGGTGTTCCAGGCATGGCCCACCGGGAGGAGGCCCCGGGGAAGACCCAGGACACGCTGGAGAGACTATGTCTCTCGGCTTCAGCTGGCATGGCATGGAACGCCTCGGGTTCCCCCTAGAAGAGCTGGAGGAAGTGTCTGGGGTGAGGGAAGTCTGGGAATCTCTGCTCAGACTTGCTGCCTCCGCCACCCAGTCCCGGATCAAAGGATGAAGATGGATGGATGGATGTTCTACTGTGAGGACAGAGTAACATGTTTAGCAAATACAACGAAATGTCATTTTTAAACAAGTTACCAACTTCTACTGTAGGTCTGCCTCATGGCATTATGCCACCAGACAGAAGCAGCTTGTCTGTTATTTACACTTCAACCAGAACTTGAGGAGCCCTCTGTGAGTACTTTGCTGTTTTTTATGTGTTTACTTTTTGTTCAGGTGAATCTTGTTCAAATCTTGTACAAATTTTAAAATATATCTGCATTACCTAAAAACTCAACAAAAACAAAAAAAGATTAAATTATGAAACAAGGAAGGTACTTCTCTGTGTTTAGAAACATCCTTAACATCCTTTGACAAATCATATCAGCGGACAGTCATACATAGATCAGCTGTTTATTTGCTAAATCAGATGGTCAGATGATAATCCTTTAAACTAACCTAAGAATTCCAAGTCTACAGTGTGGACTCTGCAGTCCAGCAGACAGCAGCTTCACTCCCTGAATCCTGCAGATTGTTGTTACTCAGGTCCAGCTCTCTCAGACTAGAGGACTGGGAGCAGAGAACTGAGGACAGAGCTTCACAGCTTCTCTCTGAGAGGTTACAGCCACTCAGTCTAGAAAGACATTGCAGTGTAAATAAACAAGTGTTATGTTACTTTATTATGAAGTTGGAAACCAGTAGAATAATTATTGATGAATAAATCTTACTAACAGGACTTTCTTGGAGGCTTTGACCACTGGCAGCAGCCTCAGAAGAGCCTCCTCTGAAGCAGAGTATTTCTTCAGGTCAAACACATCCAGACCTTTTTCTGATGACAGTAAGATGAAGACCAGAGCTGACCACTGAGCAGGAGAGAGTTTATCTGTGGAGAGACTTCCTGAACTCAGGGACTGTTGGATCTGCCTCCACTAGAGCAACGATCATTCAGTTCATTCAGACAGTGGAACAGATTGATGCTTCTCTCTGTAGAAGGAGTCTCTTTGATCTTTTTCTTTATGTATTTCACTGTTAATTGATTGGTTGTCGATACATTTCCCATCTGTTTCAGCAGACCTCGAAGAAGAGTCTGATTGGTCGACAGTGAAAGTCCCAGGAGGAACCGGAGGAACAAGTCCAAGTGGCCATTTGGACTCTGTAAGGCCTTATCCACAGCGCTCTGGTAGAAGCATGCTGATTTGCCTCTTATCACATCAGACCACCAAGATGTTGGTTGTTCTTCTGACAGCAGATTGACTCCAGAGTTGATGAAGGTCAGATGAACATGAAGAGCAGCCAGAAACTCCTGAACACTCAGATGGACGAAGCAGAACACCTTCTCCTGGTACAGTCCTCTCTCCTCTTTAAAGATCTGTGTGAACACTCCTGAGTACACTGAGGCTGCTCTGATATCAATGTATGCATACTCTGTCAGGTCTGATTCATAGAAGATCAGGTTGCCTTTCTGCAGCTGCTCAAAAGACCAGTTTTCCCAGAGACTCAATCATCTTCCTGCTCTCTGGACTCCAGTGTGGATCTGTCTCAGCTCCTCCATCATACTTGATGTTCTTCAGTTTGGACTGAACCACCAGGAAGTGGATGTACATCTCAGTCAGGGTCTTGGGCAGCTCTCCTCTCTCTCTGGTTTTCAACACATCCTCCAGAACTGTAGCAGTGATCCAGCAGAAGACTGGGATGTGGCACATGATGTGGAGGCTTCATGTGATGTCTTGATGTGGGAGATGATTGTGCTGGCCTGCTCCTCATCTCTGAATCTCTTCCTGAAGTACTCCTCCTTCTGAGGGTCAGTGAACCCTCTGACCTCTGTCACCATGTCAACACACTCAGGAGGGATCTGATTGGCTGCTGCAGGTCGTGTGGTTATTCCAGAGGCGAGCAGAGGGAAGCAGTTTCCCCCTGATGAGGTTTGTCAGCAGCACATCCACTGAGGTGGACTCTGTAACATCAGTCAGGATCTCATTGTTGTGGAAGTCCAGAGGAAGTCGACACTCATCCAGACCGTCAAAGATGAAGACAACCTGGAACTCTTCAAACCTGCAGATTCCTGCTTCTTTGGTTTCAGTAAAAGAACTGATGAACAAGTTCCACCAAGCTGAACTTTTTCTCTTTCAGCACATTCAGCTCTCTGAAAGTGAATGGAAATGTGAAGTGTATGTCCTGGTTGGCTTTGTCTTCAGCCCAGTCCAGAGTGAACTTCTGTGTTAAGACTGTTTTCCCAATGCCAGCCACTCCCTTTGTCATCACTCTTCTGATTGGTTCATCTCTTCCAGGTGAGGCTTTAACGACGATGTCTTCTTGTCTGATTGATGTTTCTGGTCTGTCTGCTTTCCTGGATGCTGTTTCAATCTGTCTGACCTCACGTTCATCATTGACCTCTGCAGTCCCTCCCTCTGTGATGTAGAGCTCTGTGTAGATCTGGTTCAGAAGGGTTGGGTTTCCTGCTTTAGCAATCCCCTCAAACACACACTGGAACTTCTTCTTCAGTTGAGATTTAAGTTTATGCTGACAAGCTTGTGCAACATGTTCTGAATGAACACAACAAAAAAGATCAATAAGTATGACAATGTAAAAATGCAAATATAAACATATTTCCCTTCATCTCATGAGACATCAGTAAATGTTCCATTTATCCAGCATGTTAAATCTTTAGAGAAATCCTCTTACTGCTCTGCAGACAGTCAGCCAGCTGCCTCCTGCTTCATCCTCCTCAGGAAGTGCCAGTGTGATCTTCAGAAATGCCTCTCTGCTGCTCCTCCTCTGCTCTTCATCCTCACCATCCAACATCTCCTCATCCTCCCTCTGACTCTCTAAGCATTCTGGGTAATCTGAAGTCAGAAGCTTCTGGATCTTCTTCAGCTCGTTCTTCACAAAAGTGACAATGTTCTCCTCCAGCAGCTGGAACAGAAGATTATATGAACGACACCATCAGACTAAAATCATGGAACAAACATCAGATTCATGTTGGACACACTGACAATCCACTGGTCTACAAAGTGCAGCATGGAGATTATTGTGAACACAACAGATGGAAAAGTAGTTGTTGTACATGTACAGACCATAAATATGGAGTCCAGGTGTGTTTGATGCTGCTGGGCAGACTGACCACTGGGAACCTCTGAGCTCTCCTGGTGGACTCTGTGGAGGAATCATGAAGAATTAGCTCACATTATGTTCATCACATCATCACATTCTCAGTTTTACAGCAGCTGATCACAGTCCAGCTGTTCTCACTGACAAGTTTCTATTTCTGCTGTCACATGACTGAAGACTGCTGTTACTGCTTATACTGGTTTATACTGGTTATACTGCTTATATTGGTTGTACTGGTTATACAGGTTTATACTGATTATACTGGGCAGCTTTCACATGTGAGAATATAAATGTATGTGAAGAAGAACGATGCTGAAAATAAACAAACAGCTTTAATAAAACTTCTCTGGATAAATAACAGTTAAAACATGAATCAGTAATATTTGATCTGATTAACAGCTGACCTCTTTGAAGGAGAGCATTGTTGTTCTTTAAAAGTAATGAAGAAATCAAATGATCGGTCACTCTTGAAGGACACACAGCTGGGCTCAGGTCCAATTCCAGATCCAGGTCCAGCAGAGGCTGGTCTCCCAGTGATCCTGTTAGACAGAGGGAAAGACCACCAGCGATAGAAATTCACTTTTTATTCTTCAGCCACAGAAGCTGCTGGAGAAACGAGCAGCTCTCCAACAAGAAAAGGATCAACACACCAAAGTTCAATAAAAGGTGAAGCTGAATGATTTCAGTCTGTGTATCATGGCTTCATTTCTTTCTAAAAACTGGACCAAACCAGGACTAAAGCCTGCTGGTTTCTGAGCAGGTTGGGCTGTTATTGACAGATAACAAACTTCAGTGTGGGTCCATCAGCAGCGACACTGTTGGCCTGTATTCTATCGTTTACATCAGCAGACTCAGCACAAATATCCTGACTGTTATTGAGAGACTTTGGTAGGTGAAGCATTTTAATACACAGTTCAAACAGGAAGTTTCACTCTTTAAGGACACAGCTGGTTCAGGTAAAGGTGAGGCTCCCTCAGCCAATCACAGCTGAGCAACACAGAATGTTTCAGTCTTTTCTGTCCTTTGACAAGTTGGACGACACTTTTCTACTTCAGTATTAATAAAGTTTGATTTTCTACTTTCAGAAGGTGTTTCTGCTCTTCAACAGTTTGTTCTTTTGTTGATTTATAAAGTAACTTCATGCAGACTTACTCTGTCTCTGGGAGAACCTCTTTGAAATGTACTGGTAGATTCTTAGAGTCATCACTATCGGAGGACACATTTAGATCTGATTCAGAGTCATCTGAGTCCACACAGCCTGGTCCAGGTCCAGGACAGTCTGGTCTCAGGCTGCTCTGGCCTTCAACACAACACACACAGAGCTTTGAGTGTGAATAATGATGGTGGAGTGATTTGAGTGGTGGACAGTTGGAGATCCTCATCTCACCTCTGAGCTTTGGTCTGGCTGTCATGTTCCCCACACAGACTGGTTTTAGAGGGAGGGACTCTCCTCCTCTCTGTCCTCACACTGATCCATGCTGCTCAACTCACATCCACATCAGCTCACACACACTTTCATCTGGAGAGGAAACACAAATCATTCATCTGCACATCAACTGAAATCCTCCTTTCCATCATTTCTCCTGTAAAAAGATCAGCTGCTCCTCCAGTGATTGGCTCTTATTTTCTCTTTCATATCAGGCTCAGCTGAATGCCGTCAGAGGAAGCTGCCATCAGCTGCTCTACTTCTACTATCAGTCCACTAGATGGCGTCATGAAGCTGCAGGTGAAGTGAAGAGCAGCATGGAGGAACACTTGATGACTTTTCTTCCTTTAGTGCTGCTTTTCTATCACTTTTATTGTCAATCCTGTATAAAGACAATAAAGCTGAACATTGATCAGGAGCCCAAAGCTCCACAGAGGCAGCGCTTGTTAAACTGTCCAATAAAACACGAAGCTTCACTTCAGACAAAATCATGTGGCAGCAACAAATATTGGATTTCATCTGTGAGAGCAAAGTTCATCACAGTGTGTCACTGTTGTGTTATTGTGTGATTGTATCATGAACACATGAACACACTGATGTGGAACTAGTACTTTAATGTTGGAGCTGGTTGAGCTGGAGACACTTTGAGCTGCTTTCATGGAAAACACTCAATCAGATTTTACAAACTCATCTTTTGTTTTTCATTTACAATCTTCATCTGAAAAGGAACTAAATGTAGTAAAAAGTCAAATATCTCCCTCTGAGATGTACTGCAGTACAGGTAGAAAGGAGCACAGCAGACAAATACTCCAGTAAAGTACTTCAAGATTGTACTTCAGAACAGTACTGCAGTAAATGTACTTTCAACAGAAGAGATCCTTTCAAAATAAAAGTTCAGTTCAACATGACATCACTACTTTCCATTTATCTCATTTAGAGTCGCACTAACATTTGATATTTCTTTAAAGAATCAAAGATGAAATGTTGAAGCTCCTCGCCTCCTTCTAGATCAACTAACTCGACTTGTGCTCTTCTTCCATCATTTACACTCCCAAATATCAACAGGGCGGATATTTGACTGGCTGTTAAACAGTTCAACTCAGAGCTGTGACTTTGGAGAAATGAAGCATCGAGCTGCACATTTCTGCTGTTTCTAGCTGAACTAAGCTAACGACAGCTTGTGTTAACGAGGAAAACATTTCAAACTTGTTCCATTACCTTCAGCTGGAGCTTTACATGGAGAAAACTATCTGCGACACGACGCTCCGAGTAAATGAGACTAAACTTTGACTCAGAAACACCCAGAGAAGCTCAGAGAGGCTCATGAGTTAAATATTATCTGCTCTGTCATATCTGTTCACAGGGTTGATTGCAGCATATAAAGATAAAGTATGTTCATCTGTAGTTCATTAGGTTTCAGGTTTCAAAGCAGCATCAGTGACGTTAAAAATCACTTTAACTGAGTGTTGGTTTTATGGTAACTTAGGTGGTAAGTTAAAGAAAAGTTTTTATCTAGTTATAATAGAGAAAAGTGAAAAAGTGAAACAATCCCATTATTCAATGTACATTATGTAAAGAGACTAAAATCTCTTCAGGATGGTTTTATTGTGTGACTGTAACTGGGCAATTTTCAGTCACTATCTATATTGATGAGTTGACTGTAGCCAGCTGGGTATATCTGGTGTCATTACTGTCTCAGATGTTTGTAGCTGACCTCTCCGTTTTCTCTCCTCTGTCATCCTATCATGGACAGGGGGTCCATGATAGGATGGCCATCAGGAATGTCCCCTTTGTCTGGGACCAGCACATTTGATGGTGGACGTTGAAAGCCCACGTGGTAAAGGACCCAATCCAGGCACAGATTTTGGCCGAAGAGATTTTAATCATATTACACAAAGAGATTATCAAAGGAGACTTCAGCGAACAACTCACTGGGTTCTACTCCACAAACTTTCTCATTCCCAAAAAAGACGGTGGCCTGAGCTCCATCTTGGACTTAAGACGACTAAACATCTTTGTGAAGGTTCTGCCTTTCAAGATGTTGACCACCGGACAGATGCCTATCAATAAAGTATATCTATCTATCTATCTATACTTCCATGTACCCATCTGCTCAGACCACAGACCGTCTCTGCGGTTCACTTTACAGAGGCAGGCCTGCCAAGTCAAGGTCCTTCACATTTGGCCTTTCTCTCACAGAGTCTTCACCAGGGTGGTGCAGTTTAATCCCCCTTCAGATCTTTGATTTGATCCAGCCTTCTCTGGACGACTGGCTGATCTTTGCTTCAACTCTCAGTCATGTTGAGCAGGAAGGTCGTCGCTTACATAGAAGCCTTAGAGTTCAAGGTAAATATTAAAAAAAGCAATTTTGAACCAAGACAGATAAAAATTGTTGTGAGTCTGTGCCTGAATTCCCTCATGATGCCATCTTCCCTCACCCCACAGACGGTTGTGAAGACGTTCACCGTGTCAGAATAGTGTTGGTTGGGCAGGTAACGACCCCCCAATGACCCAGCTTCAGAGACTGATGGTTTTTTAAGATTTCAACAATGGCTGTGGTCTCTACTGTTTTTTCAGGGCTTGACCACTGCAGAGGTGGTGAATGATTTCAATCTTGATCCAAGATGGATACGTGAAGCTCCATCTAACAAAATCATTTTTTTGGGCACTGCATCCTGATTATTAGATATTGATCACATTTCAGTTTAACATGATGTAAAGAACCTTCACTAATTCCTGCTGGAGGAGCTCATTTAGTTAAGCACTTACAATTGATATTTATTTAATTAAAAGATAAAAGGCTGAAGCTCCTCACCACCCTCCGCTGGCAGCGATCATACAACACCTTCTGCCTGTCATAGTGTGCAGGTACACGGATGTTCGACTGCTTTTGTAAATGCAGCTCCCGGTATAAAACTAAATTAAAAGAGAAGAAAAGGAGATGAATAATGACCCAGCTGACTTTCCATACTGTTGTACAACCAGTACAGCCTCTCAGGTCCTCAGACACGAGTCTATTAGTTGTTCCAAAGTGCAGAACTAAAACCTTGGTGAAGCAGCTTTCAGCTTTGATGCTCTGAGTCACTGAAACAGTCTGAAGATCTTAGAGCTGCGGAAATTTCTGAAATCTTTAAAACAAAAACTAAAAACTTAACTCTACAGAATGGCATTGGTTTTTTGTTGTTTTTTATCTGCTATTTCATTATAATGAACATCATTCTATATTTTTTAAAATCCTTTTATTAATTTTATTGGCTGTTCTTCCTATTTGTATTATCAAATTGTCAGTCATCTGAAGCACTTTGACTTGCACTAACATGTATAATATTGATTGTATAAAATAAATTAATCATTTTTTACATAGTTGCTTCCTAGTGACTTTGTGTTTCAGACAGTTTTGTTTCTTCCAACACAACTTTGAACCTTTATGTGCTTCCTCTTGATGAGAGGAAAGAGTGTGCAACCTGCACACTGTAGTGTAATGTGACAGTTTCTTCTTTGTGCATGAGTCAAATGTTGGAGTGATAAAAATCTGTTTACTTCTCTGACATTCATGTTTAAGACAATTCCAACTCACCTAATTTTTCATTAGAGGGATGATCCTGCCCTCTGCTGGACTGGAAGAATTCAACTTTGACATTTTCATCAAGATGTCTTTCCAATGCTGGATGGGTTTCAGGTCTAGACTCTGTGCAGGACAGCCAAGTTCTTCCGCAGGAAAATGGAAAAAAAAAAAAAAAACGTTTCTTTATGGACAACATCATCTACAGCATTTTGGCATCATACTGTAAGTTTGAGCTGAATCATGTCAAGTGTCCTGACCTGAGAATGACAACAAACACACTCACAGGAACATCATGCTTTTATTGCGACAACAGCCAGAAGTCAAAGGAAACATGACAGAGTCCAAGTCAACGACATTCCCACCATTTAATGATCAGAGCTTCATCTTGAAAGGACTGGAAGTGGAAGAAGTTTACAATGGAAATGAGGAATCTTTTCAATCACCAACAATCAGTTTAGACAAAGTTCATTAATTCATTTAGGACAAGAACCTGAAAAATTTCTGACACTAATGAACCAGACCAGGACTAAATCGTGCCCCCAGAAGGAGACTGGGGGGTGTCCTACAAAAGACACAGAGACAATGAGGAACCAGACCAGAATCTGAAACCAAATCCAGGATAAAGAGGTTTTGAAAAACCAGCAAGTTTTTTTTGACCGGAAATGACACAGGCTTCTCCCAAAAGATAATGAAGACGATGTACAAGAGGCATCACTGTGGAAAAAAATTATTTCTCAGCTTTTATTTACATTTGAACAAAATTTGCCAGGGGTATGAATAATTTCAGGCTTGACTGTACATGTGATCACATTGGAGAAAAATAACATCAGCTGTCTCATTCTGAACACTCGATTGATCTGTTCAGCAGTGAGAATGTTTCTCTAACAGGAGGAGACTCTCCCTCCTACAGAGGACACAGAGACACTGAGGAACCAGACCAGAGTCCAAATCCAGGATAAAGAGGTTCAGTGAATGTGGTGTTGAAGGTGTGGAGGTGGATCAGTGTGTCAGAGGAGACT
The DNA here is from genome assembly GCA_023238725.1 of Scortum barcoo. Classification (NCBI taxonomy): domain Eukaryota; kingdom Metazoa; phylum Chordata; class Actinopteri; order Centrarchiformes; family Terapontidae; genus Scortum; species Scortum barcoo. Next base: position 13,790,841 of record CM041541.1, on the reverse strand, counting down.
CTGTAGAAGGACAGAGTGCCAGCAGGACAGTCCACATACACTGCTACTCTGTGAGAGACAGAGGAGGAGGAGGAGGAGGAGATGGATGTTGTTCTCTTATTCTGCCTGACAGAGTAACCAGCACCAGCATCAGAGCAGCTCAGACTCCAGGACTGATCATTAAATCCAAACTCACAGTCTCTACTGCCTCCTCTCCTTCTGATTCCTCTGTAGCTCACTGATATTTCAACTCTTCCTCTCCACTCGACCTCCCAGTAACAGCGAACCAGTCAGACCAGTTTCACACAGAAGCTGAGGACACCACTCAAATCTGTCTGGATGATCAGGATATGACTGATCCTCCTTCACACATGTCATCTTCCTGTTGTTGTCAGACAGTTTGATCTTTCTGTTTACTGTGTTTGTGTCGACTGTGAGTTCACAGGAATCTGATGAGAGAACAAGACACAATACAGCTGCAGTTATTGATCGATCATCTGTTTATTGATTGGCAGTTTGATGATGACATCAGAGATTTGAATGAGTGATGTCACAGTCTGAAGATGGTTGAATGTGTGCTGCTTTGTTTCCATGAATGAAATGAAAAACACACTTACACTTCCTCAGACCTGGTGTCAACCATCGGACTCCAGCAGGCTCCACCCTGAAAGGAGGAGGGGGGGTCAGAGCAGCACATCCTCTTTCAGCATGCAAACATGGACATTACATCACTCTCAGACACATCAACACAATATGTGCATCCGGCCTGCTTCTCCCTGCTCCCCCTGAACCTCTTCAGCTCTGCCACTCTCCTCATACACTGAGAGTGACCCACAGGATGTTGGTGTGTGTGAAAGAGGAGGACAACACACACAAAGCTCTTTTTGGATCATCCCGTCTCCATTAAGAGTCCCGCTTCAAAAGCAGTCCTTGTTCCAGACCTCTGCCATCAAACCAAGTGACACACACTCTCCTGACTGTTTCCCTCCAAAACCTCACAAGTGTCAGAAAACTTCTTTCTGAGAGAAACAGCATCATTTCATGTGCTGGATGTTTTCTGCGTCTTCATGTGACTGTGCTTTGGTGTTGAGCTGATACCTGTGATGTGTATTACAGCAGTAAGAACGACTGTCAGGATAACTTGTATCTCCACTGAGCTGCACACCTCATGTTTGATGTCATTAAAGCACAAATAAGGACTCTTTATTATAATATTTTACTTACAAATACAGATAACTATGCAAGGTGAGAGAAAACAATAAAATATAAAAAATGAAATACATCAAATCAAAATAATTAAATTTAAAACATGGAGGGATTATGTGTAGCTCAGTGAGGGCGTGGGGGGGGGGCGGGGGGGGGGCGGGGGGGTGTTCATAGTCTGAGGCTGTTTGCCCCCCCTATGTTGCTTGTTCCCACAGAAACTCAACAGCTGAGCCAAGATAACTTGAAAACCTCTGGCTTCAAGGGTAAACTAAACGAAATAAAAGCCATCCAAACAAGTAATAAATAAACAAGTAATAAATAAAAGAAACATCGTCTTTCATTACAACATTTATAAAGTCTGTTGTAGAGGGTCTTCTAAATAAAAACACTGAATATACAGAAAATAAGTATATACCTCTTCCTATTTGCTAAATAAAAGTCTTAATATGTTATATGGTATTAGATAAAGTTCCTGAGTAAACGAGCAATGCAGTTCTTTATATTGTTTGAATAATGTCCAAATATCTACAACATCTCGGTAAATCAATAATTGCACCCTTTTATTCATTTACTAGCTTGCTGAATTGGCTTCAGGAGACCACTCACAGAGAAACCTGAACTGGAAGAAGACGCCTGAACTACTCCATCATTTCAACTAGAGCAGGCCGCTCCAAGAAACCACTGTAGCAACAAAATAATAAATGAAAGAGCACACAAGTCCATGAAACTCAAATCTCTGTTGATCTGACAGTGATTAGTCTTTACTGAAGCATTAACGTGGCAATGTGCAGCACCACACTCATATCCTCCATGAACGAAAAACATCTTCTCTATCAGACTGTATGTGCAACAGCAGGCCTCTTCATACCTCAGAGTGTCCAATCTCCAGTGTGGATTCTCCTGTCCAGCAGACAGTAGCTTCACTCCTGAGTCTCCTGGATGATTGTAGCTCAGGTCCAGCTCTCTCAGATGGGAGGGGTTGGACTTCAGAGCTGAGGCCAGAGAAGCACAGCCTGATCCTCTGTGATCAGACAGCCTGACAGCCTGCAAAAACACAAAACAACATACATATTTATTCATGAAAATAAATCACAAACCAAAGTGGGCCTGTGCAGACTATGAAGCCTTTTAGACCAATTCTTTCAGCTAATATTTTAATGAACTTTAATAGAGCAATTGTAGTACGTGAACTTAAGCACTGCATTTGCAGGAATATCTGAATCCACATTTTAAAAAATAATGTAATGTAAGGGGATATATAGACTTGAGATGTTGAACCAACATGGACCAAAATGACAGATGGACTAACCATCCATAGAGACATGCTGCTGGGGATGAGGATGAGGATGGCTCATTTTGATGAAAATTAGTTACTGTTCACTGCACTGCTTTCTTCTGGAGTGAACTCTTGATTCAAGAATTTATTTTCACACAATTTACGAATTTACTGTCACTAATTGCATGACCGTGCCTGTTGACAGGTGTACTATTTCACCATACTTCAAGCCTTACAGTTTTTGGGTGTAGGCAAGAGCAGGATTAAGGAAACAGCACCACACAGGGTTTTACTTCAGGCATATTTTGGTCCACATACAAATTAGAATAAATCTTTAAAATCATCTCTAGGATTTATTATCTGTATTTCAACAAGACAAACAAAAATATTATGAAAAATCAATATGCAAAGTGATTCTTTGAACTGGGGTTGAAAGTCCTTTAACTAATTAAATTAGCAGACACAATCCTTCACATGGTAGCTGTTTGTCCTCTAATATGAATTAGATTTTAAATGGTCGTCGTTTGAATGGGTTAACGAATCCTGACCTGAGAGTTTCCAGTGTACAATGAAGTGCGGACTCTCCAGTCCAGCAGACAGCAGCTTCAGTCCTGAATCCTGCAGGTTGTTGTTACTCAGGTCCAGCTCTCTCAGACTAGAGGACTGGGAGCTGAGAACTGAAGGACAGAGCTTCACAGCTTCTCTCTGAGAGGTTACAGTAACTCAGTCTAGAGAAACAATAATAAAGAAGGTAAATGTAAGTTATGTATTTTTTTCTCTGAAGCAGAGATAGCAGAGTATATAATAATATTTAATAAATCCCTACTTCCCCTCCTTGAACCGCCACCTTACTGTGGTGGAGGGGTTTGTGTGCCCGAATGATCCTAGGAGCTATGTTGTCAGGGGGCATTACGCCCCTGGTAGGGTCTCCCATGGCAAACAGGTCCTAGGTGACGAGCCAGACTAAGAGCGGTTCACAAGCCCATCATGAAAAGAAGAACATCAAGGACCGTTACGTGCCGCCTGGATTGGCGCATTACTGGGCCCCACCCTGGAGCCAGGCCTGGGGTTGGGGCTCGCAGGCGAGCACTGGCTGGCTGGTGGCAGGTGGCCTGGGTCTTTGCCCACGGGACCCGGCCGGGCTCAGCCCGAAATGGCGACGTGGGCCCGCCTTCCAGTAGGCTCACCACCACCTGCAGGAAGGTCCATGAGGGGCCGGTAGTGCAATGTGGTTTGGGTTTGGGTAGCAGTCGTGGCAGGGGCCTCTCACGACCCAATCCCTGGAACAAAACTCTGGCAATAGGGACATGGAATGTCACCTCGCTGGGGGGGAAGGAGCCTGAGCTCGTGCGGGAGGTTGAGAGGTACCGGCTAGAGATAGTCGGGCTCACCTCCATGCATAGCTTGGGCTCTGGAACCCAGCTCCTTGAGAGGGGCTGGACCCTCCACTACTCTGGAGTTGCCCAGGGTGAGCGGGCGGCGAGCTGGTGTGGGCTTGCTTATAGCTCTCCCAGCTCAGCCGCCATGTGTTGGAGTTCACCCCGGTGAACGAGAGGGTCGCCTTCCCTGCCTTGCCTTCGGTTGGGGATAGGTCTCTTGCTTGTTATTTGTGCCTACGGGCCGAACAGCAGTACAGAGTACCCGGCCTTCTTGGAGTCCCTGGGAGGGGTACTTTATAGTGCTCCGACTGGGGACTCCATTGTTCTACTGGGGACTTCAACGCTCACGTGGGCATGCACAGTGATACCTGGAGGGGCGTGATCGGGAGGAACGGCCTCCCCGATCTGAACCCGAGCAGTGTTCTGTTATTGGACTTCTGTGCTAGTCACAGTTTGTCCATAACGAACACCATGTTTGAGCATAAGGGTGTCCATCAGTGCACATGGGCACCAGGACACCCTAGGCTGGAGGTCGATGATCGACTTTTTGTTGTCGTTTCATCTGATCTCCGGCCGTATGTCTTGGACACTCGGGTAAAGAGAGGGGCTGAGCTTGTCAACCGATCACCACCTGGTGTTGAGAGTTGGATCCGCTGGCAGAGGAGGAAGTTGGACAGACCTGGCAGACTCAAACGTACATTGTGAGGATCTGTTGGGAACGTCTGGCCGAGCCCTCTGTCAGGGAGGTCTTCAACTCCCACCTCCGGAAGAGCTTCTCACAGATTCCGAGGGAGGCTGGGGACATTGAGTCCGAGTGGACCATGTTCTCTCTGCCTCCATTGTCGACGCGGCAGTTCGAAGTTGTGGACGCAAGGTCTCTGGTGCCTGTCGTGGTGGCAATCCCCGAACCCGGTGGTGGTGGACACCGGAAGTAAGGGATGCCGTCAGGCTGAAGAAGGAGTCCTACCGGACCATGTTGGCCTGTGGGACTCCTGACGCAGTTGACAGGTACCGGCAGGCCAAGCAAGCCGTGCAGCCCGGACGGTCCTGGAGGCAAAAACTTCGGGTCTGGGAGGAGTTCGGTGGTGAGGCCATGGAGGAGGACTATCGGTGGTCGGCCTCGAAGAGATTCTGGCAAACCGTCCGGCGCCTCAGAAGGGGGAAGCAGTACTCTGCCAACACTGTTTACAGTGCAGGTGGGGAGCTGTTGACCTCGACTGGGGACATTCTCGGACGGTGGAAGGAAATACTTCGAGGATCTCCTCAATCCCACCGACTTGCCTTCCAATGAGGAAGCAGAGGCTGGGGACTCTGAGGTGGACTCGTCCATCACCCAAGCCAAGTCACTGAGGTAGTTCGTAAGCTCCTCGGTGGCAAGGCGCCTGGGTGGATGGATGAGATCCGCCCTGAGTACCTCAAGTCTCTGGATGTTGTGGGGCTGTCTTGGCTGACACGCCTCTGCAACATTGCATGGAGGTTGTGGGACAGTGCCTCTGGAGTGGCAAACTGGGGTGGTGGTCCCTCTTTTTAAAAAGGGGGACCGGAGAGCAGTGTATTCCAACTACAGGGGATCACACTTCTCAGCCTCCCCGGGAAGTTCTACGCCAGGGTACTGGAGAGGAGAATTCGGCCGATAGTCGACCCTCGGATTCAGGAGGAACAATGCGGATTTTCGTCCCGGTCGTGGTGGCTAACACTGGACCAGCTCTATACCCTCCACCAGGTGCTGGAGGGTTTATGGGAGTTTGCCCAACCAGTCCACATGTGCTTTGTGGATCTGGAGAAGGCATTCGACTGTGTCCCTCGTGGTATTCTGTGGGGGGTGCTCCGCGAGTATGGGGTCCGGGGCCTTTGCTAAGGGCTGTTCGGTCTCTGTAATGCGACCGGAGCAGGAGCTTGGTTCGCATTGCCGGCAGTAAGTCAGACCTGTTCCCAGTGCATGTTGGACTCTGGCAGGGCTGCCCTTTGTCACCGGTCCTGTTCATAATCTTTATGGACAGGATTTCTAGGCGTAGCCAGGGGCTGGAGGGAGTCCGGTTTGGGAACCACAGGATTTCATCTCTGCTTTTTGCAGATGATGTTGTCCTGTTGGCTTCTTCAGGCCAGGACCTTCAGCATGTGCTGGAGTGCGGTTTGCAGCCGAGTGTGAAGCGGCTGGGATGGGAATCAGCACCTCCAAATCCGAGGCCATGGTTCTCGACCGGAAAAGGGTGGCGTGCCCTCTCCGGGTGAGTGGAGAGGTCCTGCCTCAAGTGGAGGAGTTCAAGTATCTCGGGGTCTTGTTCACGAGTGAGGGAAAGATGGAGCGTGAGATTGACAGGCAGATTGGTGCAGCGTCCGCAGTTATGCGGTCGGTGTACCGGACCGTCGTGGTGAAGAAGGAGCTGAGTCGGTAAAGTGCGAAGCTCTCGATTTACCGGTCAATCTACGCTTCCCACCTCACCTATGGTCATGAACTTTGGGTAATGACCGAAAGGACAAGATCGTGGATACAAGCGGCCGAAATGAGTTTCCTCCGCAGGGTGGCTGGGCGCTCCCTTAGAGATAGGGTGAGAAGCTCGGTCACTTCGGGAGGAGCTAGGAGTAGAGCCGCTGCTTCCTTTGCATCGAGAGGAGTCAGCTGAGGTGGCTTGGGCATCTTTTTCAGGATGCCCCCTGGACGCCTCCCTAGGGAGGTGTTCCAGGCATGTCCCACTGGGAGGAGGCCTCCTGGGGAAGACCCAGGACATGCTGGAGAGACTATGTCTCTCGGCTGGCCTGGGAACGCCTTGGGAGTCCCCCCGGAAGAGCTGGAGGAAGTGTCTGGGGTGAGGGAAGTCTGGGCATCTCTGCTCAGACTGCTGCCTCCAGCGACCCGGTCCCGGACCAAGCGGATAAAGAAGATGGATGGATGGATGGAAATCCCTACTTACAGAGCTTTGTTGGAGGCTTTGACCACTGGGCAGGCAGACCTCAGAAGAGCCTCCTCTGAAGCAGAGTATTTCTTCAGGTCAAAGACACATCCAGATCATTTTTCTGATGACAGCATAAGATGAAGACCAGAGCTGACCACTGAGCAGGAGAGAGTTTATCTGTGGAGATGTCTTCCTGAACTCAGGGACTTTTGGATCTCCTCCACTAGAGAACGATCATTCAGTTCATTCAGACAGTGGAACAGATTGATGCTTTTCTCTGCAGAGGGAGTCTCGTCAATCTTCTTCTTGATGTACTGGACTATATCCTGTGAGTCACTTCCTGTCTGTGGCAGCAGACCTCGAAGGAGAGTCTGATTGGTCTGCAGTGAAAGTCCCAGCAGGAAGCGAAGGAACAAGTCAAGGTGTCCATTTGGACTCTGTAAGGCCTTGTCCACAGCACTCTGGTAGAAGTGTGTCAGTGCAAATTCATTTTTTCTTGTTTCAGACTTCTGGGAGGTTGATTGTTCTTCTGACAGCAGATTGACTCCAGAGTTGATGAAGGTCAGATGGACATGAAGAGCAGCCAGAAACTCCTGAACACTCAGATGGACGAAGCAGAACAACCTTGTCCTGGTACAGTCCTCTCTCCTCTTTAAAGATCTGTGTGAACACTCCTGAGTACACTGAGGCTGCTCTGATATCGATGCCACACTCTGTCAGGTCTGATTCATAGAAGATCAGGTTGCCTTTCTGCAGCTGCTCAAAAGCCAGTTTTCCCAGAGACTCAATCATCTTCCTGCTCTCTGGACTCCAGTGTGGATCTGTCTCAGCTCCTCCATCATACTTGATGTTCTTCACTTTGGACTGAACCACCAGGAAGTGGATGTACATCTCAGTCAGGGTCTTGGGCAGCTCTCCTCCCTCTCTGGTTTTCAACACATCCTCCAGAACTGTAGCAGTGATCCAGCAGAAGACTGGGATGTGGCACATGATGTGGAGGCTTCGTGATGTCTTGATGTGGGAGATGATTGTGCTGGCCTGCTCCTCATCTCTGAATCTCTTCCTGAAGTACTCCTCCTTCTGAGGGTCAGTGAACCCTCTGACCTCTGTCACCATGTCAACACACTCAGGAGGGATCTGATTGGCTGCTGCAGGTCGTGTGGTTATTATCCAGAGGCGAGCAGAGGGAAGCAGTTTCCCCCTGATGAGGTTTGTCAGCAGCACATCCACCGAGGTGGACTCTGTAACATCAGTCAGGATCTCATTGTTGTGGAAGTCCAGAGGAAGTCGACACTCATCCAGACCGTCAAAGATGAAGACAACCTGGAACTCTTCAAACCTGCAGATTCCTGCTTCTTTGGTTTCAGTAAAGAAGTGATGAACAAGTTCCACCAAGCTGAACTTTTTCTCTTTCAGCACATTCAGCTCTCTGAAAGTGAATGGAAATGTGAAGTGTATGTCCTGGTTGGCTTTGTCTTCAGCCCAGTCCAGAGTGAACTTCTGTGTTAAGACTGTTTTCCCAATGCCAGCCACTCCCTTTGTCATCACTGTTCTGATTGGTTCATCTCTTCCAGGCGTGGCTTTAACGATGTCTTCTTGTCTGATTATTGTTTCTGGTCTGTTTGGTTTCCTGGATGCTGTTTCAATCTGTCTGACCTCATGTTCATCATTGACCTCTGCAGTCCCTCCCTCTGTGATGTAGAGCTCTGTGTAGATCTGGTTCAGAAGGGTTGGGTTTCCTGCTTTAGCAATCCCCTCAAACACACACTGGAACTTCTTCTTCAGGTTAGTTTTAAGTTTATGCTGACAGACTGCAGTAAGATGTTCTGAGTGAACACAGCAAATAACATCAATAAGTCAATGAAATATGACAATTTAAATAAAACATTTATAGACATATTTCCCTTCATCTCTTGAGACATGAAATGTTCCATTTATCCAGCATGTTAAATCTTTAGAGAAATACTCTTACTGCTCTGCAGACAGTCAGCCAGCTCCTCCTGCTTCATCCTCCTCAGGAAGTGCAGTGTGATCTTCAGAAATGCCTCTCTGCTGCTCCTCCTCTGCTCTTCATCCTCACCGTCCAACACCTCCTCATCCTCCCTCTGACTCTCTAAGCATTCTGGGTAATCTGAAGTCAGAAGCCTTCTGGATCTTCTTCAGCTCGTTCTTCACAAAAGTGACAATGTTCTCCTCCAGCAGCTGGAACAGAAGATTATATGAACGACACCATCAGACTAAAATCATGGAACAAACATCAGATCCATGTTGGACACACTGACAATCCACTGGTCTACAAAGTGCAGCATGGAGATTATTGTGAACACAACAGATGGAAAAGTAGTTGTTGTACATGTACAGACCATAAATATGGAGTCCAGGTGTGTTTGATGCTGCTGGGCAGACTGACCACAGGGAACCTCTGAGCTCTCCTGGTGGACTCTGTGGAGGAATCATGAAGAATTAGCTCACATGATGTCTGTCCACACAGAGACAAACACGAGCTAAAGGTCCTCTGAGTTAAAGTGTTGATTACAGACAGACAATGTTGACAGAGGCTGAACTGCAGCCTGATGTGACGCCGTGATGCAGCCGTCAGCTGTTGAACTTTACTTTTTTAAATCCATCAGCAGCATCAATAAGAAACAAACTGTGTGTTTCAAAGTCAAAGTCAAAGTCAGTTTTATTTGTCAATTTCTTCACATGTGCTTGACATACAAAGGAATCGAAATTACGTTTCTCACTAATCCTATGCGTTACATGGACAACAGTAAAGTGCAGATGCACAACAAGACAAGTTCTAAAGAAAAATTTAGCATAAATAAATATTTAAAGTGCAGTAACTTAAGGCTACTTTTACCTAATGCTGCTAAACTAACTAAGATATGACAAGACAAGATATAGAGTACACAAAGTCCGCTGCTAAACATAGCAGGGAATGACAGGACAGGACAACACAGTGTTTCAGCTGTATGCATTTAGAGGTAGTTGTTGTTGTAAATGTAGGGTTTTAGTGCAAAATGTTTCCTTATAGACAGTACTTGGATGGTAGTGGTAATAGTAATATGGGTAGTGCAAATATAAATATAAGTATAAATAACAGTTAGCAGCAGATGAGTGCAATTTGCATATTTAGAGTCTCAGTTGGGTGGGGAGGGAGGGTGGGGTCCAGTGTTTAGAGTCTCAGTTGGGTGGGGAGGGAGTGGGGGGGGGTCCAGTGTTCCTAGACTCCTCCTCCCAGCCTGGTGCTCCTTCTGGCTGGGGCTGGGAGTGGGGAGGGGAGAGAGTTCAGCAGCCTCACAGCCTGGTGGATGAAGCTGTTCGTGAGTCTGGTGGTGCGGGAGCGGAGACTCCTGTACCTCTTCCCAGAGGGCAGGAGACTGAACAGACTGTGTGCAGGGTGACTTGCATCGTTGACGATTGTGATGGCTTTTCGGGTAAGGCGGGTGGTGTATAGGTCTTGCAGGGAGGGGAGGTGGTACACCAATTATCCTCTCAGCTGTTCTCACGATGCGTTGTAGAGCTTTTCTGTTGTGGACAGTGTAGCTCCCGCCCCAAACAGTGATGCAGGTGGTAAGGATGCTCTCAATGGTTCCTCTGTAGAATGTGGTCATGATGGGTGGTGGAGCACTTGCCCGCTTCAGTTTGCGCAGGAAGTAGAGACGCTGCTGTGCTTTCTTGGCCAGTGATGCAGTGTTGGTGGTCCAGGAGAGGTCATCACTGATGTGCACACCCAGGAACTTGGTGCTGCTCACCCTTTCCACTGCAGCACCGTCGATGGTCAGTGGGTGGTGTTGGGTGTGGCCACTCTGGAAGCTGACAACAATCTCTTTGGTCTTGCTGACGTTTAGCAGGAGGTTGTTGTCTTTGCACCATCTGGTCAGCAGCTGCACCTCTTTCCTGTAGTGGCTCTCGTCGCCTTTGGTGATGAGGCCCACCAGTGTCATGTCATCTGCAAACTTCATCAGGTGGTTGGAGCTGTGGGTTGGTGTGCAGTCATGTGTCAGCAGGGTAAAGAGGAGAGGGCTGAGCACACAGCCTTGTGGGGCCCCTGTGCTCAGGGTGATGCTGCTTGAGATGTTGTTGCCAACACGCACCGCTTGAGGCCTCTGGCTGAGGAAATCCAGCAGCCAGTTGCAGAGGGAGGTGCTGAGGCCCAGTTTGTCCAGTTTGCAGATAAGTTGTTGTGGTATTATGGTGTTGAACGCTGAGCTGAAATCAATGAACAGCATTCTCACATATGAGTCTTTCTTGTCCAGATGGGTGAGCGCTGGGTGGAGGGCAGAGCAAATTGCATCGTCTGTGGATCGTTTTGCTCTGTATGCGAACTGGTACGGGTCCAAGCTGGGGGCAGGGTGGATTTGATGTGTGACAAGACTAGTCCTTCAAAGCACTTCATGATAATGGGTGTCAGTGCCACAGGATGGTAGTCGTTGAAGCAGGATGGGGATGATTTCTTTGGCACAGGTATGATAGTGGCAGCTTTGAAGCCTGATGGCACAATGGCTTGCCTCAGGGAGGTGTTAAAGATGTCTGTGAAGACATCTTTCAGCTCCTCTGCGCATGCAGTCTTTCAGCACACTACCAGGGATGTTGTCTGGACCCGCTGCTTTCCGGGTGTTGATGGCGGAGAGTGTCCTCTTTACGCTGACAGCAGACAGGCACAGGGGCTGGTCGTGTGAAGGTGGTGGTGTTTTCTGCGGGCAAGTGGTGTTTTGTTCCTCAAAGCGAGCAAAGAATTTGTTCAGGTTGTTGAGCAGAGTGATGTCGCTCTCACAGCTCCGTGGTGCAGGTTTGTAGTCCGTAATGGCCTGAATGCCCTGCCATAGGCTCTGTGCATTCTTGCTGTCCTTGAAGTGGGAGGTTATCTTGTTTGTGTAATCTTGTTTTGCTTTCCTGATGCCACGGGACAGGTTGGCTCTCGCTGTTCTCAGAGCTGATTCATCCCCAGCTTTGAAGGCCTTGTCTCTGGCCTTCAGCAGCCTGTGGACGTCTCCTGTCAGCCATGGCTTTCGGTTAGCTCGAGTGGTGATGCTCTTGATGTGGGTCACGTCGTCTATGCATTTGGTGATGTAAGAGGTCACAGTGTCTGTGTACTCTTCAACATCTATGAGATTGTTGTAGGTAGCTGCTTCCTCAGACTCTCTGTGATGCTTCATTCTGAGTTTTACAGCAGCTGATCACAGTCCAGCTGTTCTCACTGACAAGTTTCTATTTCTGCTGTCACATGACTGAAGACTGCTGATACTGCTGATACTGGTTATACTGGTTATACTGGTTATACTGCTTATACTGGTTATACTGGGCAGCTTTCACATGTGAGAATATAAATGCATGTGAAGAAGAACGATGCTGAAAATAAACAAACAGCTTTAATAAAACTTCTCTGGATAAATAACAGTTAAAACATGAATCAGTAATATTTGATCTGATTAACAGCTGACCTCTTTGCAGCAGAGCGTTGTTGTTCTTTAAAATCAATGAGACGACCAAATGACCGGTCACTCTTGAAGGACACACAGCTGGGCTCAGGTCCAGGTCCAGGCTCAGGTCCAGGTTCAGGTTCAGGTCCAGGTCCAGGTCCAGGACAGTCTGGTCTCTGGCTGCTCTGGCCTTCAACACAACACACACAGAGCTTTGAGTGTGAATAATGATGGTGGAGTGATTTGAGTGGTGGATAGTTGGAGATCCTCATCTCACCTCTGAGCTTTGGTCTGGCTGTCATGTTCCCCACACAGACTGGTTTTAGAGGGAGGGACTCTCCTCCTCTCTGTCCTCACACTGATCCATGCTGCTCAACTCACATCCACATCAGCTCACACACACTTTCATCTGGAGAGGAAACACAAATCATTCATCTGCACATCAACTGAAATCCTCCTTTCCATCATTTCTCCTGTAAAAAGATCAGCTGCTCCTCCAGTGATTGGCTCTTATTTTCTCTTTCATATCAGGCTCAGCTGAATGCCGTCAGAGGAAGCTGCCATCAGCTGCTCTACTTCTACTATCAGTCCACTAGATGGCGTCATGAAGCTGCAGTGAAGTGAAGAGCAGCATGGAGGAACACTTGATGACTTTTCTTCCTTTAGTGCTGCTTTTCTATCACTTTTATTGTCAATCCTGTATAAAGACAATAAAGCTGAACCTTGATCAGGAGCCCAAAGCTCCACAGAGGCAGCGCTTGTTAAACTGTCCAATAAAACATCAGAATCAGAATCAGATTTATTGGCCAGGTATGTGTGCACATACAAGGAATTTGACAAGGAATTTTTATAGGAGGTGCCAGTTCACCTCCTAAGCACTGCCAAGGAACTCTTTAATCTGATTATTGATTAAAGGTAACTGATCACATCTCAGTTTAAAATGGCGGCTGTTTGTCCTCCTTCGTTCCGAGTTTCCTCTTCAACCTGTGACTTTGGAGAAATGAATGAATTCTGCTGTTTCTAGCTGAACTAAGCTAACGACAGCTTGTGTTAACGAGGAAAACATTTCAAACTTGTTCCATTACCTTCAGCTGGAGCTTCACATGGAGAAAACTATCTGAGACACGACGATCCGAGAAAGTGAAAGTAAAGTTTAAACAGGAAACAGCTGTGGGGGAGGGGTCATTTCAGCTGTCTGATGTCATTTTTTATTATCAGAGATGCACAATAGACAATATTACAATCAGTCGTGTGTGTTTGCTGACATGTAGACAAAGAAAGGTTGCGGTTGAAAAGTCATTTAGTGTGTTTCCTGTAAATCTGGGCCTGATTCCTGCTGTGTTCACACAAACTGATGGAAACAAATGAAAGTTGAACAGCGTCAGAAAACCTGATGTGACTTTGATTTCGTGCTGAAAAGAAGAAGAAGTCAGGAAATATGGAAATGATGAGGATTCTCCTGAAGCAGAAGAGAAATCAACATTAAAAACATTCAGCGTCTCTTCTTCACGTCTCATGAAAGAAAAAGCTTTGACAGTGTTTTAAAAACTGTGACAGATTCAGAAGTGAAATATTCATCACGTGTTTGTTTCTGTTCATGTCAAAGTGAAATAAAGTGCAGCTCATGATCATGATGATGATGTGGCGCCCTCTGCTGGTAAAATATGAACTGAACAATGATTCACAATAAAACACCCAAATGCTGTCATTAAAATTGTTTTAATGGCTGATGTTAAGCTCACTGACAATGTAAGAAATGAAAACTCGGATACGCTATAAAAATTACTGCTCAGGACAAACTGTTAAATATAAAATGAAACCACTAGAGACACCACACAAGCAGAAGGCTCATAGTAATCAGTGACAGCCAGGAGAGTCAGCTGTGTGGGCAAAATGTATGAAGGGATACTGAGGGATGGTAATCAGTACCAGAACAGATGACAACATCCCCTAAATAGTTTTAAATTGTCTTTAATGAGCAGTGTTGTTGTTGAGGGTGGGTTATCTAAACGTCAGGCCTTTCTGATGATCGAGCTCACCCTGAAGTTCCCTCCTGCTTCAAAACCCTCCATCACAGGATGAACTGACTACAGGCCCGTCGCTCTGACCTCTGTGGTCATACAATCCTTTGACAGGCTGGTGTGAGCCTGAAGGACATCACGGCCCCCTGCTGGGCCCCCTGCAGTTTGTCTACCAGGCAAACAGGAACAGACGACAACAGACAGTCAGGACTGCAGAGAAAATCATCAACCTGCCCTCCATCCAGAGTCAGGAAACAGACAGGAAACATCACAGCAGATCATCACACTCTGAACATGTTCACCTCCTCTCCTCTGGGAGGCGCTGCAGAGCTCTGAAGGCCAAAACAACCAGACACCAGAACAGTTAGTTTCCTCAGACTGTGACTCTGATGAACATTTAACACCAGTCACAGTGTGTCAAGAACAATCACCTGTGATAAGAAACACTGAAACACAAACATCCACTGGACCTGTCAACAATTTAATATATTCTCATTTTTAATACAGTTGTTCACATGTGGATATCTCCCCGTCAAACATAATCTATGTTTGCTGTATATACTGTACATACTACACCTACGTCTTGTATATAAGCTACCTGTTGTAATAATTATATCTATCACAAGCATCCTTTGCACTCTTACTATTAGACTGTTGTTACACGTGTACATTTTTAATGTTAATGTTTATTTTTTTACCTTTTCGATCTGCTGTCCTTTTTTGTATTCTGTACGTTCAGAGAGAGGGATGTAAAACTGGAGTCAGATTCCTTGTATGTGAACACATAGCTGGCCAATAAAACTGATTCTGATGAAGTTGATTAATGTTTGTCACATTTCAGGATTCACTGTTTAAAACTGTGTTTTTTATGCTGCTGTACTCTGTGATATCAGACTTTAATAAATGAAACTGAAACTGAAGAGCACTTTGAACTCTTTACAGGGGAAATACAGAAAACATATTTAATCTTTTTCAAGTCAGGAAATCCAGCTGAAAGGTTTCTATCATGTGTGGAAAAACTTTACATTCAGCAGCAGTAAAGTGACTCCAAGGTTTTTATAAAGTACTCAGATTAATGTTTAGTGAAGTAAAAGTATCAAATTATTATAGTATTAGTCTAATCTGAACCAACAGACCTGAAAATGTATTTTTTAATTCAGTGACTTGCACTTTCAGAGGATATCATTATCTCCAAAACTGTCCATCATGAATATATGACCATAAATCTGATTAGAAATGTCAGAAAAAATACAAACCTGGCTGAGAATCTTGCTGTTTTTGAGTTTCCTTCAGTATCACAGTAACCCAGTGATAGTTGTCTGAACATTCATGATCCACTGCAGACAGGAGCTGCTAACAGCTGATTCAGATACTTTTAATGGTTTAAACTGAAGTATTATCAGCTCCATGTAGTTAAAGTAGGACTACAGAAGTACTGTGACCAACATCTCCTTTAAATGAGTAGCAGGTCTCTTCTCTGATGTTCATGTGGTGCCCTCTGCTGGTGGAAGAATAAACTGCACAATGAAAAGATGTGTTTTTAATGAGAAAAATACTTTAATCTTATTATTGGAATTATATTAATGGCTGTTGTAAAGCTCAATGACACCAACAGTGATGTCTTCAATACAAACATTCACTCAAAATGAAAATACATTCAACAACTAGTTTAAACACAATGACAATCAGAGTTTTCAAAGTAAAAGTTGCAGAGTATACACTGCAAAAATAACAATCAGAGTAATAAGTTAAAACAAGGGTATACACTGCAAAAAATGACTACCAGAATAGTACTAAATATAATATCTGATAAATTAAACACAGCAACATCACACAGTTTGTTGTTAGTTACTAAGTCTCTGGATCAAACCCCTGATTTTTCTCTTTCTGTGATCTTCTTGTCAGCAGTGTGAACATTTGTAGAGATAAAGAGATGAAAAACAAGCCGCTGAACATCCTGACAGAGAGACGAGGAGGACGAGCTGCTGAAACATGTGACCGACTCAGTGTGGCTTTGACTCCTGCTGGACTGGTTCTCAGAGCTTTTCAGTCTTTGCTTTGGACATCGACCTTCAAAATTCAATGTCTGCTCACCGATGAGTCCTCACTTCAACATTCCCTGAGTCACCTGAAGATTAAACCCATGACTACAAAGCACCTGAAGCTATTTGGTCAAAGACTCTGAGGGTGTCATTTCTAAAAGATTTTCACTCTTTCCTCTGGGCGTTGGACTTGATAACTTTTCTGGCATATCCATGATCACCTCAAAATCTTCTGAGGAGCGATTAAAGAACTCAAACTACAGGATCTTTTTTTCCTGACAGGTTCTCTTTGAGAGCTGCTCAGTCTTTCCACGAGATATAGGACTGCAAAACTCTAATTATATTTATCTTTAGTGTTTACGTTTTTTCAATGTGCAAACGGAAATGCAAATAATGGCAATGAGGAAACTTTTGAATGATTTATCTACAAGAACCTCAAAGATTTTTGACACTGACAGACTCAACTGATCTGTTCGGCAGTGAGATGTTTCTCTAACAGGAGGAGACTCTCCCTCCTACAGTGAACACAGAGACACTGAGGAACCAGGTTTGTACCAGAACTCAAACCCAAATCCAGGATAAAGAGGTTCAGTGAATGTGGTGTTGAAGGTGTGGAGGTGGATCAGTGTGTCAGAGGAGACTCTGTAGAAGGACAGAGTGCCAGCAGGACAGTCCACATACACTGCTACTCTGTGAGAGACGGAGGAGGAGGAGGAGGAGGAGGAGGAGATGGATGTTCCTCTGTTATTGTGATAGACAGTGTTTCCATCATCAGAGCAGCTCAGACTCCAGGACTGATCATTCCTTCCAAACAAACAGTCCTTACTGTCTCCTCTCCTTCTGATTCCTCTGTAACTCACTGATATATAAACTCAACTCCTCTCCACTCGACCTCCCAGTAACAGCTCGACCTCCCAGTAACAGCGACCAGTCAGACCAGTTTCACACAGCAGCTGAGGCCACCACTCAAATCTGTCTGGATGATCAGGATATGACTGATCCTCTTTCTCATATGTCACTTTCTTCTTGTTGTTGTCAGACAGTTTAATCCATCTGTGTACTGTGTTTGTGTCGACTGTGAGTTCACAGGAATCTGATGAGAGAACAAGACACAATAGAGCTGCAGAAAGTTATTGTTATTGCCAATCAATCTGTTGATTGATTGGCAGTTTGATGATGACATCAGATATTTGAATGAGTGCTGTCACAGTCTGAAGATGGTTGAATGTGTGCTGCTTTGTTTTCATGAATGAAATGAAAAACACACTTACACTTCCTCAGACCTGGTGTCAACCATCGGACTCCAGCAGGCTCCACCCTGAAAGGAGGAGGGGGGGTCAGAGCAGCACCATGCAAACATGGACATTACATCACTCTCATACATTTTTTAAGGTGCTGTTGTTCACTCAACAAAAAGATCAGTGACTGAATTAAGAAGATTTTTGTGGCAAAATCAATTTTCATAGTTCATGTGAAGTTTTAAAATTCAGGAAAACAAAGTGAAAAACTCTGAGAGAAGCAGTGAGGTCACACTAATGTAAAACAAGACTAGGTCAAAACTTAGCGTATGGCTAGACAATGTAATGTCGATGGTATGTCATCACTCACTCAGTCACACTTGAAAAGCTTAATCTCTGCAGCTGAAACAGCTTATTGGATTGCTGCTTTTTTGTCTTGTGTCATGGTTCTGATCAGAGAACTCCTGAAAATGGATGTTACCCACATCTCTATAGTGTTTCCCATTAAAACTGTTTCTGAATTAAAACTTTACTGTTACATCCAACTATAATATGTTCTGAACATTTGAAAAGACTGTTAAGACAGTCCACAGTAATGTAAATGAATGATTATCTCTTCTGTTTTTATTGATCTTTCCACAGTCATTAAAAAAACTCTTTCTGTGTCTCTGTGTCACTTTAAGTCAGTTTAGTGTGTCAAGGCCAAATGACACAGACTAAAAGTGTGACAGAGAAAATGTTTCAAACTCTTCCTCCTCTATCAGACTGACTGTCTGTGGCTGCAGCAGGCCTCTTCATACCTGAGAGTGTCCAGTCTCCAGTGTTGAATCTCCAGTCCAGCAGACAGCAGCTTCACTCCTGAGTCTCCTGGATGATTGTAGCTCAGGTCCAGCTCTCTCAGATGGGAGGGGTTGGAGCTTCAGAGCTGAGGCCAGAGAAGCACAGCCTTCCTCTGTGATCAGACAGCCTGACAGCCTGCAAAAACACAAAACAACACAAATGGCAGATCATCTGAGGGTTAGAGTAGAGATCAGATTGGGAGAGAGTCACATACCCCCAAAAGTGCTCCTTCACGTTAAAGAAAGTTAGCTAAAATGGTTTTGGCACATAATTCGGGTGCCTCCCAGTGGAGGTATTCCAGGAATGTCAAACTGAGAGGAGACCCTGTGAAAGACCTTGAAGATGAACCTATACCTTCCATTGAATGAAGGGTGTAGGACACATTGCTTAGCCTGATGCCACCGAGACCTGAGTGGATGAGTGGACATTTTGACCTGAGAAAGGTTGTTGAAACTGTACAGAACAGATAAAATAATACCACAAATCAGTCACAGTAAACCATAACTTCCATACCATAACTATCTGACCTGAGTGTTTTCAGAGTACAATGTGCCTTTTTCAGTCCAATAGTCAGCAACGTCAGTCCTGAATCCTGCAGGTTGTTGTTACTCAGGTCCAGCTCTGTCAGAGTAGAGGATTGTAAACTGGGAGCTGAGAACTGAGGACAGAGCTTCACAGCTTCTCTTCTGAGAGGTTACAGCCACTCAGTCTGGAGAGAAAATAATGGAAAAAGAATAACCAACAAATCATTATTACTGAACTTTAATACTAAACACTAAACCGATTATAACATTTATTGATCTGTGAACATTAGTAAGACTTATTCACCATCTGTTCGCTGTCATGTTTATAAACCAATGTTTGTGCTCAAGATGTTCACAGATTGTACTGTGTACAGATGGAGCTCATACAGCCATGTCTTTGACTCTTATTTTTACTTATGTTATTTGGCATGAAATTCGTTTGTGAAACATTTAATTGTGAGCTGCCAGTTTGAATTCAGTTCCTGACAGGTGACAAATTGGCATTGATTCTCCTAGTGTGTGAACTCTCCTGGAGGGATGAACAACCATTCTTCCAAAGATTTTCCCTCATTTGGTGTTTTGATGATGTTGACGTGTTAGACAGCGCTCTCCATCACCATCTCCCACAGCTGTTCAGCTGGGTTGAGATGTGGTGTCTGTGAAGGCCACAGCATATGAGTTCACATCATTTTCATCCTCATCAAACCATTCAGTTTTTCTGTGTTTCTAAGTTTTTGAGAAAGCCCAAGAGCATGCATTTAGTTTTTTAAGGATTTAGTGCCACAGTTCTATTAAAGTACCTGACATTTCTCTGCTTTGCTTAGAAGTCAAGAATTGTATCATCTGCATACATATTTGCTCAGCACTTGTTTAGGACTGAGGCCCCTGTCCTTGACGTGCCTGGGACCTGAGTGGGCCATGTTCACTGCCTTCATTGTGGAGACAGCTGTTTGGAGTTGTGGTCAGAAGTTCTTCGTGCCCGTCATGAAGCAACTTAAGAAACTGCTGGTGGACAACGGTGGTAAAGGAGGTCATGAAGCCCAGGTGTTTCCTGAAGCCACAGGGAAGTACTGGGAGGCTAGAAGGGCTGTGACTTTGGCGGTTACTGAAGCAAAAACCTGGGCATGGGAAGAGTCCAGGCTATGCAGAAGGATTTTCAGTTGCCAGACATTTGGTTCACAGCTTTAAAAGGTGGGACCAGATGGAGTGCCTACACTGCTTTGCCTCCCTGCAAATGTTTATTCCAGTGTGCTGGAAAGGATTCTCAAACTGTTTTGTAGATTTGTAGAAGGCCTACCCATGGAGGGTAGTGTGAGATTATGGGGTACTGGAGCTGTTTCTACTGGTGAGATTTGTAGCAGAGTGTGAAGTGGTTTGGATGAGAGTTAGTACCTTCAACTCTGAGGCCACGGTTCTCAACCAAAAAAATGCTCTTGATTCATAAGGCAATCTAAGTTCCAATCCTAACCTATGATCATGGGCTTTGGGTAGTGACAAGAAGAATGAAACTGCATATACAAGCAACTGAAATTAGTTTGCTCCATAGGGTAGCTGGGCTCAGCCTTAAAGATGTGATGAGGAGCTTACACATCTTGAGGGAGGCATCTGGGACTCAAAATCCCACCGGAAGATGGGGGAAGATGAGGAGAAGAGGGCATAGAATACCATGCTAAGCCTGCTGTTACTGTGACTAAGACCTGGATGGATGGAAATTATGACCTGAGGAAGCTTGTTGAAATGGCATAGAACTGCTTAAGAAAACCACAAATACAAACAACAAACAATACTTAAATCTTACCTGAGAATTACAAGTTTACAGTATGGATTCTCCAGTCCAGCAGACAGCAGCTTTCAGTCCTGAATCCTGCAGGTTGTTGTTACTCAGGTCAGGTCCAGCTCTCTCAGACTAGAGGACTGTGAGCTGAGAACTGAGGATAGAGCTTCACAGCTTCTTTCTGAGAGGTTACAGCCACTCAGTCTGGTGAAACAATGTAAGTTAAAACAGCAAATAACTGTTTTCTCCTGCTAAAAAGACAGTTGTGTATTTAAAATATTTTTAGCATATCCAAATATCTATGTGCTTACAGAGCTTTCGTGGATGCTTTGACCACTGGCATAAGAAACAGAAGAGCCTCCTCTAAAGACTCTGAAGCAGAGTATTTCTTCAGGTCAAACACATCCAGATCTTTTTCAGATGACAGTAAGATGAAGACCCAGAGCTGACCACTGAGCAGGAGAGAGTTTATCTGTGGAAAGTCTTCCTGAAGTCAGAGACTTTTGGGTATGCTCCACCAAAGAACAATCCTTGAGTTCATTCAGACAGAGGAACAGGTTGATGATTCTTTGAGGATGCAAGTTCTCTTCGATCTTATTCTTGATGTACATTGTTACTTGACTGGTTTCAGATCCACTTCCTGTCTTTGTCATCAGGCCTTGTAGCAGAGTCTGATTGGTCTGCAGTGAAAATCCCAGGAGGAACCGCAGGAACAAGTCCAGATGTCCATTTGGACTCTGTAAGGCCTCGTCCACAGCACTCTGGTAGAGATGTGTCACTGCCAAGTCATGGTTTCTTGTTTCAGACTTCTGTGAGGTTGTTTGTTCTTCTGACAGCAGATTGTCTCCAGAGTTGATGAAGGTCAGATGGACATGAAGAGCAGCCAGAAACTCCTGAACACTCAGATGGACGAAGCAGAACACCTTGTCCTGGTACAGTCCTCTCTCCTCTTTAAAGATCTGTGTGAACACTCCTGAGTACACTGAGGCTGCTCTGATATCGATGCCACACTCTGTCAGGTCTGATTCATAGAAGATCAGGTTGCCTTTCTGCAGCTGCTCAAAAGCCAGTTTTCCCAGAGACTCAATCATCTTCCTGCTCTCTGGACTCCAGTGTGGATCTGTCTCAGCTCCTCCATCATACTTGATGTTCTTCACTTTGGACTGAACCACCAGGAAGTGGATGTACATCTCAGTCAGGGTCTTGGGCAGCTCTCTCTCCCTCTCTGGTTTTCAACACATCCTCCAGAACTGTAGCAGTGATCCAGCAGAAGACTGGGATGTGGCACATGATGTGGAGGCTTCATGTGATGTCTTGATGTGGGAGATGATTCTGCTAATCTGCTGGCCTGCTCCTCATCTCTGAATCTCTTCCTGAAGTACTCCTCCTTCTGAGGGTCAGTGAACCCTCTGACCTCTGTCACCATGTCAACACACTCAGGAGGGATCTGATTGGCTGCTGCAGGTCGTGTGGTTATCCAGAGGCGAGCAGAGGGAAGCAGTTTCCCCCTGATGAGGTTTGTCAGCAGCACATCCACTGAGGTGGACTCTGTAACATCAGTCAGGATCTCATTGTTGTGGAAGTCCAGAGGAAGTCGACACTCATCCAGACCGTCAAAGATGAAGACAACCTGGAACTCTTCAAACCTGCAGATTCCTGCTTCTTTGGTTTCAGTAAAGAACTGATGAACAAGTTCCACCAAGCTGAACTTTTTCTCTTTCAGCACATTCAGCTCTCTGAAAGTGAATGGAAATGTGAAGTGTACGTCCTGGTTGTCTTTGTCTTCAGCCCAGTCCAGAGTGAACTTCTGTGTTAAGACTGTTTTCCCAATGCCAGCCACTCCCTTTGTCATCACTGTTCTGATTGGTTCATCTCTTCCAGGTGAGGCTTTAAAGATGTCTTCTTGTCTGATTGTTGTTTCTGCTCTGTGTGGTTTCCTGGATGCTGTTTCAATCTGTCTGACCTCATGTTCATCATTGACCTCTGCAGTCCCTCCCTCTGTGATGTAGAGCTCTGTGTAGATCTGGTTCAGAAGGGTTGGGTTTCCTGCTTTAGCAATCCCCTCAAACACACACTGGAACTTCTTCTTCAGGTGAGATTTTAGGTTAAGTTGGCACATGACAGGAGATTCTGCCAGAACAAGTATCATCACTCAGTATAATGCAGAGAAATATAACCACTTCTTCTTTCTTCACTTTTTAATTAAGGTCTTTGTTATCAATATTTGGTTGCAAAGATTTGTCGCCTCGCTGGTTTTTGATAATTTCACATTATTTACCCCCTTGCAATAAAAATCCAGTAAGTAAATAAGTGTATTTATACTTTTCTTTGATTTCAATTTTGTATTTTGCCAAGGAAATAGACCTTTGAGATCAACACCTTTTTGTTTATAAAAGTTGGATTGGACATTACTGATTATGGGCATTAAGAAAAACTAAAACCGACTTTTGTTTGGTTGACTGATCTGTTTCTTTTTTAATCCATGTTTTGACACATTTGATTGATTGACTGACTTCTGGGAAAACTAACCCATAACTTATTTGTCCAAGTGACCATGAAGCATCCCATGAAAACAGTGACTGTCAAATCACTACAACATTCAAAATCCAGACACCAAAATGGCAGGATCCCAAATGACAGAGAGTCTGCAAGAGTCTGCAAGACATGCCTTTCAATAGACTCAGTTTTTGAATCATCTGGTTTAGTGATCATTTGATGAGAATATAAAAACTTTATACTATAATACTATAAATAGTTATGAATACCAAGACAAAGTGTGTTCTCACTGACTGAGAAATGTATAGCATGCAGTGGGAACCAATCAGGACAGATTTTTTTTTACTGTATTTACATAGTCAGGAATAGTTAAGGACAAAACAGAAAGTAGACCAAATGGGTGATCCTCTTACTGCTCTGCAGACAGTCAGCCAGCTCCTCCTGCTTCATCCTCCTCAGGAAGTCCAGTGTGATCTTCAGAAATGCCTCTCTGCTGCTCCTCCTCTGCTCTTCATCCTCACCATCCAACACCTCCTCATCCTCCCTCTGACTCTCTAAGCATTCTGGGTAATCTGAAGTCAGAACCTTCTGGATCTTCTTCAGCTCGTTCTTCACAAAAGTGACAATGTTCTCCTCCAGCAGCTGGAACAGAAGATTATATGAACGACACCATCAGACTAAAATCATGGAACAAACATCAGATCCATGTTGGACACACTGACAATCCACTGGTCTACAAAGTGCAGCATGGAGATTATTGTGAACACAACAGATGGAAAAGTAGTTGTTGTACATGTACAGACCATAAATATGGAGTCCAGGTGTGTTTGATGCTGCTGGGCAGACTGACCACTGGGAACCTCTGAGCTCTCCTGGTGGACTCTGTGGAGGAATCGTGAAGAATTAGCTCACATGATGTCTGTCCACACAGAGACAAACACAAGCTAAAGGTCCTCTGAGTTAAAGTGTTGATTACAGACAGAAATGTTGACAGAGGCTGAACTGCAGCCTGATGTGACGCCGTGATGCAGCCGTCAGCTGTTGAACTTTACTTTTTTAAATCCATCAGCAGCATCAATAAGAAACCAACTGTGTGTTTCCTCAGACTCTCTGTGATGCTTCATTCTGAGTTTTACAGCAGCTGATCACAGTCCAGCTGTTCTCACTGACAAGTTTCTATTTCTGCTGTCACATGACTGAAGACTGCTGATACTGCTGATACTGCTGATACTGCTTATACTGGTTTATACTGGTTATACTGCTTATATTGGTTATACTGGTTATACTGGGCAGCTTTCACATGTGAGAATATAAATGTATGTGAAGAAGAACAATGCTGAAAATAAACAAACAGCTTTAATAAAACTTCTCTGGATAAATAACAGTTAAAACATGAATCAGTAATATTTGATCTGATTAACAGCTGACCTCTTTGAAGGAGAGCGTTGTTGTTCTTTAAAAGTAATCAGGTGACCAAATGACCGATTGCTCTTGAAGGACACACAGCTGGGCTCAGGTTCAGGTCCAGGTTCAGATCCAGGTCCAGGTTCAGATCCAGGTCCAGGTCCAGCAGAGGCTGGTCTCCCAGTGATCCTGTTAGACAGAGAGGAAGACCACCAGCGATGAAAATTCACTTTTTAGTCTTCAGCCACAGAAGCTGCTGGAGAAACGAGCAGCTCTCAACAAGAAAAGGATCAACACACCAAAGTTCAATAAAAGGTGAAGCTTTGGAAGATCCTCACTTGATTTGTGTAACTCAGACTGCTGAAGGCTTATATTATCCTCAGCTCAACTTTACAAGGGATTTTTACAAGGAAGCAGGACTGTGGATTTTGTCGTCCATCACTTCCATTGAAACCACCTTAGGAAGAGATCTCTTCATGGCCAGTGTGCACAGGAGGAACAATTACAGCCACCAACAACTCTTTCAATGGACAAATGGGCATGTCACTGTTGTTTAGGGACACACTAGAAAACATGTCAGCCCGTCCTTTAATACTAATCTTGCTCTAACTTTCATCATCTTTCCAGCAGAACATGAACATTATAAGGACAACTGTTCAGACTGGATTTAATGAGGACAAACATCAGCAGTGAGCAACATGAGGAGGGAAACATGAACATTTTAGGTCAGACTGCCCATTTTAATACTGAAAATACTTACTGCCTGTCAGAGGAAGGTTGGTCTTTAAAATCAATGAGGTAGTCTTTTGACTGGTCAGTCTTTAAGGACACACAGCTGGGTTCAGGTTCAGGTTCAGGTCCAGGTCCAGGTCCAGGTCCAGGTCCAGGTCCAGGACAGTCTGGTCTCGGCTGCTCTGGCCTTCAACACAACACACACAGAGCTTTGAGTGTGAATAATGATGGTGGAGTGATTTGAGTGGTGGACAGTTGGAGATCCTCATCTCACCTCTGAGCTTTGGTCTGGCTGTCATGTTCCTGTTCCCCACACAGACTGGTTTTAGAGGGAGGGACTCTCCTCCTCTCTGTCCTCACACTGATCCATGCTGCTCAACTCACATCCACATCAGCTCACACACACTTTCATCTGGAGAGGAAACACAAATCATTCATCTGCACATCAACTGAAATCCTCCTTTCCATCATTTCTCCTGTAAAAAGATCAGCTGCTCCTCCAGTGATTGGCTCTTATTTTCTCTTTCATATCAGGCTCAGCTGAATGCCGTCAGAGGAAGCTGCCATCAGCTGCTCTACTTCTACTATCAGTCCACTAGATGGCGTCATGAAGCTGCAGTGAAGTGAAGAGCAGCATGGAGGAACACTTGATGACTTTTCTTCCTTTAGTGCTGCTTTTCTATCACTTTTATTGTCAATCCTGTATAAAGACAATAAAGCTGAACCTTGATCAGGAGCCCAAAGCTCCACAGAGGCAGCGCTTGTTAAACTGTCCAATAAAACATGAAGCTTCACTTCAGACAAACTCATGTGGCAGCAACAAATATTGGATTTCATCTGTGAGAGCAAAGTTCATCTCAGTGTGTCACTGTTGTGTTATTGTGTGATTGTATCATGAACACATGAACACACTGATGTGGAACTAGTACTTTAATGTTGGAGCTGGTTGAGCTGGAGACACTTTGAGCTGCTTTCATGGAAAACACTCAATCAGATTTTACAGACTCATCTTTTGTTTTTCATTTACAATCTTCATCTGAAAAGGAACTAAATGTAGTAAAAAGTCAAATATCTCCCTCTGAGATGTACTGCAGTACAGGTAGAAAGGAGCAGAGCAGACAAATACTCCAGTAAAGTACTTCAAGATTGTACTTCAGAACAGTACTGAACAGATGGATCCTTTCAAAATAAAAGTTCAGTTCAACGTGACGTCAAACAGTTCAACTCAGAACTGTGACTTTGGAGAAATGAAGCATCGAGCTGCACATTTCTGCTGTTTCTAGCTGAACTAAGCTAACGACAGCTTGTGTTAACGAGGAAAACATTTCAAACTTGTTCCATTACCTTCAGCTGGAGCTTCACATGGAGAAAACTATCTGCGAGACACGACACTCTGAGAAAGTGAAAGTAAAGATGAACCAGGAAACAGCAGTGTGTGTGTGTGTGTGTGTGTGTGTGTGTGGTAGGGGCATGTTTGGCTGTGATAAACGTCACAGTTTAATGGCTGCAAATAAAGATAAAACACCATCAGAGACTTTAACTGACAGTTGGTTACCATGGTAACTTAGATGCAGCACATTAACATGTGACTAAATGTGAACATACATGTGCAGCTGAAACTTCACTTTGAATAAAAGAGCTCAGTGAGACAACTCTTTAAAAATATAACATCAAAGTGTTGATATTCAAATATATTTTACAGAATCAGACAAATCTTTTTTAAAACTCTTGAGTATGAAGGTCTGAGCTGCAGTTCCTCTCACGTCCACTAGATGCTGCTGTGATAAAACTGGATTGAAATGAAAAGAGAAAACCTCAACTTCTCTCTGCAGGTACAAAATCAGCAGTTTGTACATGACAGATTCAGCTCTGAGGGGGTCAAACAGTTCTTCCAAAATCTGTAGATATTAGATAAATGTTTGACAGTTACTGTCTTTATGATAATTTGGTACATACATGAATATTATAAGAGACAAAATAACATTAAGGAAGCACCCAGACATAAGCAAACACCATGAGCTCCAGTAGAAACGTCTCAGAAACAGCAGGTGAGATAAAGTTTACGGTCAGTCTGTGAAACTTTTATATTTTAAACCGTATGAACAGTAAACTGGACTATAGGGAGCTTCCCTCCAGGAATAACAGAGATCTCTATGTGGGTCAGGTACATGAGCTATCAGGGATTTTGGGCCCCATTAAAGAAATCACATTGGGCCCCACCACCACAGGCCAAAACAACCACAAACAAATACTGTAATCACCCAACCCACTCACCCATTCAAAGCTTTAAATAACTGTCCCTCTACAGGCCTGCAGCTCTCTTATAGTCCAACTCTTAGTGTGTGATATTTACTGACAGTGAGCTGTGAAAATACGACACTGAGCAGACAAACATCCAACATCCCGCAGACAGTGGAATTCACCATTTGATGCAAGACTGAAGACCTGACTGAAGACTGAAGACTGAAGAATCAAAGACTGAGGAATATTACTGAATAAATATATATATATAACAATGAAAATAAACATTATAATCTATAGAATGATATAATAAAGAACACAACACGTATTTAAATTATTATAATGAAAAAGAATGAAAACATTTTTATTTCTTTCATAAAACACATTTAATCTTTTCAAATTAGGAAATGTTCAGAAAGAAAAGTCCAGCTGAAAAATTTCTATCATGTGTGGAATAATTTTACATTCAGCAGCAGTGAACTGACTCCAGGGTTTTTATAAAGTATTCAGATTAATGGCTATGTATAATAATCAAAATATATAACTATGCAATGATATCATCATAAGTCAGTCGAATCTGAACACACAGACATGAACTAGTTTCTGAAGTACTGAAGTATTATCAGCTCCATGTAGTTAAAGTAGTACTACAGAAGCACTGTGACCAGCATCTCCCTTAAACAAGCAGCATGTCTCTTCACTTATGATGATATGGCACCCTCTTCTGGTGAAAGAATGAACTGCACAATAATGACAAGAAGTGTTTTCAATAATAAAAAGACTTTATTCTTATTAGAATCATATTAATGGCTGCTGTTAAGCTCACCAACACCAGCAGTGATGTCTTCAATACAAACATTCACTCAGTAGTGTTACCGCCTGGTTCAAGGGGTGATAACAAGAAGGGAAGCAACACACAGCTAAGGCCATTAAAGAATAACATTTATTTAACACAGTGTTCAACATTATGATGTAGAGGTGGAGTGTGGAAGGTGGAGAGGAATCGGTTGTATCAGCAGAGTATGGATCAGTGGAAACATGTGAAGTGGGTGTTAGAATGTGCAGCAAACCAAACAAAGAGGAGGATAGTTGTTGATAGCTGGTTGATGCAGGCCTTGCTGAGAGAAAGAGTGAACTCCAGGAAAAGCAGGTCATTGTCCTTTCTGGAGGCCACACCCAGATGGATGGTAAACAAGGTGACACTCCCAGCTCCACCCTGTAACAGCTCCCAGAGGAGAGTGAGACACATGCAGGGGGAGAGGGAGGAGTTGTCACATACCTAGCTTAAGATGGGGGTTCAGCCCAGGAACACAAGAAATACCACCACAGCCAATAACCAAATAAGATAAGAGCACTTTTGTCTGCCCTGAGGACAAAACACCCAGACATAAGCAATGTGGTGTATGCTGTTCAATGCAGTGAGGAATGCTCAGGGGGGTTTCCATCAACGTAGCTAAAGAAAGCCAGGCTAACTGGAGAAAGCCTCGCTGTTACTAACGCCATCTCCCGAATTAAGCCTCAAGTCGTTCCACTAACACATTTCAGCCTCATCTAATCGAGGCTAATTCAAGCGAAGGCTTTCACAGTCCGGCTATGTGCGAAAAGTGCCCGAGGAACGTAAGAAGCCCTGACGAGTCGATGGGAGAAAAGAGGATGGTGCAAGAGGAAAGTAGAGCGAGAGCTTCTTCTCATCAGCAGAAACACTGCTGCAATTAACAAAGTGAGAGAGATCGCATGGAATGAAGAAAAGAAAAGAAAAGAAATATATAATAGCTGACAGACTAAATGTGCAAGCAAGTTGTACAAGCCTAATCCTATTGTTTCATGTTACATGTTCATTTCACTTTCATCTTATTTCTCTTTGCTCTTTTCTTTCATTTGTTTTATTTAAAGCATGTCTGTTATGACCCAGGGTCATAAGATTATGTTTCAGTGTGTCTGTGTGAGTGTCTTCCTCAGTGTGTGTTGTTTGTCTCTCCCTGCCTGAGGGAGGTGCTGTTTTCTTTGTCCTTCCCCTCCTTCCCTCTTGTGTTCTGTCTAGGTGGTGGCCGGGGAGTGCCGGCCAGCTCTCTCTCTCTCATTCATTCCCGACTCCCGACCAGATAGTGGTGTGCTGTGTGCTCCTGTTAAGAAAACTGTTGTGTGTGGTGCTGCATGTGTGCAACGATGCCACCTTTGAGTTTTGTTATTTCTTTGGTGCAGTCTGGGTTCCTGTAGGGGGGAGAAGCTGTTTTATTTCCTTAAGTTTTCTCTTGTTTCTGTTTAAGGGATGCAGGTAAATATTTTCATTGGACTGCAATTCTGTATCTTCTGGTCACCCTTGGGAGCAGGGAGAGAGGGAGTCACATCCCTTTATGTTGTGCCTTAGATTCCCCTAGGCTGAGGCATTACATTATCACATTACAAAATAGGTCACTGAAATCTACCTCTGTACACTAACCTCCATCGTGTTGGTTGCATTACAGAACCCCCTATGAAAGGTGAAAATCCGCATAGAAACCATATGATTATATAGTTATTTTAATATATTTTAAGCCCTTATAAACCCTCCTACACTCTTATAAACATTTCCCACACAGTTATACAGTATAAACCCTTTATATTCTCTCAGATATTAGGTAAGATTCGTCCGCAGAAATCCACGAACCAGCAAAAAATCCATCCGCAATATATATTTATTTAATCTGTGATAGAGTGAAGCCGCGAAAGTCTAAGCGCGATATAGTGAGGGATTACTGTATTCACATAGTGGGATGCTATGCCCTAGGAACATTTTCAAGTTCATTATTTATTATGAATTATATATATATTTCTCAGATCTCTCTGATTAATTTTTTTAAATCAACCATGTTCTTTTTTTATTTCAATTCAATTTTCAGTACCTAGTTGCAATTGATGTGTGAATTGTGCCATATAACTGAGGTTTCATTGACTGATTGATTGTGGAAACAGTGAAAGTGGGGAGACGTGATTTTCACAAGTTTTTCAGTTTCTTTTTATAAGACATAAGCGGCATGAGCAGATGGAGCAGGCAAGTTACCATGGTTACTCAGTAGGGATTCAAATAAACCATTATGATGGAACGCAACTCTCTCTCTGAGCCAGGCTTATCGAAATAAGCCAAGCTTTCACTTAATCCAGCTTCATGGAACGCCACACAGGTCTTTACATTGGGTAAACAAAACAACTGCTCCACAAGTGTACGGCCCAACACGGGAGAGCTGAATCCTCAAGTCAGGATTCAGCAGTCCACCTACATTTGAAGGAAAAGGAACACTCTTTCCAGGACAGCAATGTGCACGTTTTTGCCAGAAAAGACAGATGGTTTGAAAGAGGAGTGAAATAAGCCATCTACAGGTCAAACTGGAAAGACCATTCCCAGGGGGAGGTGGCCTACAACACCAGTTGTCAGCAACTTAGAATGCAGTCCTGAGCTTCCTCCCCAGACAGCACCTCACCCATTCACATCTCAACTCATGTGACCTGAACAACTTACATGATGGCCGGGCAGGTCATCAACCCTACTAGAGGTTAAAATCCGCAGACTCTCCACCGGTCAGTCAGAACTGATGAAGCCTCTTGGATGAGAGGTGAAACACCTTCAAGAACTTAAAGCAAGTCCAGCTGACTTTTGTCTAACTCTTAAGTCATTAACAAAAATATTTACAACAGAAAGTACTGAATAAGTCACTCCAGTATAACAAAGTTAACATGTGAAATTTCTTCAACCTGCAAGCAGTCCCGTTGATCGACCACTAGAACCACCAACTTAGCAATCTGGGCACCTTAGGAAGCAACTTTCACTGCAGACATCTGCCCAGGGCCAATCACTTTATCAAGGTAGGTGACTGTTGCCTGGGTAAACTCACACTTTACCAGGTTGCTGGTCAAAGATGCTGCAATCTCCAGAGCTCTAGGAGTTAAAGGGACTTGCCAGTAATCTTTCAATAGATCAAATTTGCTGACAGACTTGGCAGGACCAACCTGATCCATACAATCCTCAATGTGGGGAAGCGGGGAAGAAAAATCAGGCTTTGTTACCTAATTCAACTTACGCAAGTCAAGAAAGGGACTTAAAGTCCCATCAGGTTTCCTAACAAGCAGATAAGGGAAGGACAAACTAGAAGCACATGGCTCTGCTATGTTATTTTCTAACATGTATCTAACCTCTGCTTTTAGATACTCGCACCTGTCAGGCAACATATGATAAAAGCATTGTTGAATCAGCTGGGCATCTCCTACATCAGTGTTTCCCTCAATGAGATGGGTATGAGACAGAGTATCTGCAAACAGATACAGCCAACTTCTGATTAAATCAATCACTTTTCTTTGCTTTATTTAGGGTAAATTTTTCAGCATCATCAAGCTCATCAAACTTGGCGAGCGACTGTGAGTTGAGTTTTTAAGTTGCCCTCCCAATATTCCATCATCTGGAACTTCCAACGCTTCCTCAGTGCCTGCTGTGAGCCGGGGAAGGAGGATCCATTGGAGCAGCTGTTGCAGTAGAGGAAAGTGAAGGACCAGGATCTGAAGTAGAGGAGCGAGAATAAGAGGGCTTCACCAAGTTAATGTGACACATTTGCATAGATTTGTTCCTTTCATGAGTTGAGACTAAATAGTTCAAGTCTGACATCTTGTGCACCACTGTGTAGGGGCCAGACAACTTAGGAGAAGAACAAGCTAAAGGCAGAAGAAGAAGAAGTTGATTACTGGGGCTTAATTCATGGCACTCACCACAACAGTCATATAGACTTAATTTTATTTGCAGATTGTTTTTCACCATTTTATTTGCCTTGTGCAGTTGTTGTCTGAAACTATTCACCGAGTTGATCAAGTTTTTAGGGGCCTCCTCAACCTTCCTCTCATTGCATAGGGAGGCCAAGGAGCCATGAACTATGTGGCAGAAAACAAGGACATCCGAACTAAAGCCCACAGTCTTCTGGGAAACCTCCCTAGCAGCTAACATCAGCCATGGCAACCGTTCCTCCCAGTCCTGGTCCAGTTCAGTGCAGTCAGGCACGAAGAAGAGACTTTAGAGTTTGGTGGAACCTCTCTAAGGCTCCTTGGCTCTGTGAATGGTAGGCGGTGGACTGGGAGTGTTTAACATTTAACTGTTTGAGCAACATCTTTGAACAGAAATTAGACTCCTGATGAGACTTTCTAGACACCAAAGATGGACATGAACTGCAAAATCACCAGAGACACAGCGCAGGGCATGTGTCACCACACAAGTGGGAAGCACCCCAGGTAAGACTAAGAAACGTCTATCCAGGAAAGGAAAAGGAGTATCAGGCTACGATCTCGCAGCAGCCAGGTATTTCCCAGGATCACCTGTATTCCTTGCATGGGTAGAGCTGGATACACAACCATGGCCACGTCACCCTGAAGCAGCTCTGAAGACAGTGTTGATATATGCTGTGGAGCAAAAAAAAAACCCATTCCTTGTACTGCAATACTGGTACCATTGTCTGAATCATGAGAGAAATATAACAACCAAGCCCAAAATAAATTAATCCAGGACCCCCAGGTCTCCTAAGATCTTCACCGGTACAATCTTCTCACTCCCAACCAATGAAACATAACCATCAGACACAAATGGAAGGTAACAAAGGTCAATCTCATCTGTTGAGAACTCTTCCTGCTCTGGACTTCGAACAACCACAGACTCTGAAGAAGGTTTGGTGTGTGCCTGTATGGCAGCAATGACCCTCACTTCAACTTTTTACTTTAAGACTGGACACATTTCTCCAATAGCCTTTACAAGACAGTAGTTACAAACGCAACTGGAGTCCAACTTGGCATGTACACCACAGTCTCCTTAAACTGGAACTTCAGTCCCTTTTTTTTAATTAATCCAAGGTCTTAATATGGGAAGAAGCACACCAGCATTGAAAATGAACTGCTAAATTGCAAGCAAACTCAGTATGGGACTGCTTCTCCCTCCTGGAACTGGACCGGAAGCGCTCTCACAGAGAGATTTTGAGTCTTAACTTTTGGTGTTAGGCTTAAAAATCCATGGAGCACCTGAGGATTGAACACGTGAACCCATGCTTTGTGCCACTGGGACAGAAACATTGAGACAATAATGTCTAAATGATTTACACTGTCTTTAAAACGGCATGGCTTCCCACACTTGACAAAGTAAGGACATGACCAGACTCAAGATTTCACTCGTTCGATTTATTTAAACCAGAAAACATGAAGAAATGAAGGAAGGTGAAAAACCTACATACATACAAAAAATAAAACCAATGTAAATAAAATTCACAATTTTCCATCAAACAAGGTAAGTACATTTAATTAAGCATTGGATTAACAGAAACCTAGTTCTACATTTTATAACCATTTAGTTTTAAATTAACCCGTTTTTTTATCTTCTGCTTTAGTGTGAATTATTTTATACAGATTTATATTTTACACATACTTTAGACATGTATTTCCATCACAATTTTAACTAAACACTCATTTTTTAACTTACATGAAATCAAGTATTTAAACCGATTTTACTGTAGATTTTAACATGACTACTTTTAAACAGAAATACTAATATTTTATTATATACATAAGTTAAATATTTTTAATTTGCATTTTAATAAAGCAAAATTTGCTAGATTTTAACCAATACTATTTATACATTTTATCAACTTAGCTCAAACAAATTCAACTCAAATCTTTAGACAAGGTTTTAAGAAAACTAATTGGGCCACTGCTTTATCTTACAATTTAATATTTTGTGGTAAATAAACAAATGAAACATAAGATAACATAAAATTGTTTCTTCAGCAATAGACAGTAAACTCCTTTTGCTCAAACACATAGGCTACAAAGCCCGAGATCATATTTTAAACAGAGAGTCCAGTGAAGACACGTGAGCTTACAGGTAGCCCCTTGTGTGAAGTGCTTTTTTCACGACTGCTTCTGCCGTACTCAGCTCCGTTGCACATGACTGGTGCGTCGCTTACATTGTTTGTTTGATTTCGGTGTGGGCTGCTGATTAGTCTTGATTAGCTCACTCAAGTCTGATTGCACACGCACACAGCGTCACCTGCTGCTCCAAGCCACGGCTCCATTGCCGTCGCACGCGCAGCAGCACAGCCGCCGTCACATGCAGGTGCACTTTCTCACACACACAGCCACACCTCCACTGGGTGCCCTCTTCTCAAAAAAACAATTCAGATGTTTCTGACAGATTTTTATCTTCACTTTGGTTAAACTTCCTAGTGTTCACAAAAAAAAATTCAGACATGTTCCTGAGGATTGAAACGAAAACTTCCTAGGAGCCATCAACTGATGTTTATTGACTGACGTTTATCTACAAGAACCTTAAAAGATTACAGAGGACACAGAGACACTGACATTGAGATCCTGAACAGACTCAACTGATGTATGTTTCTCTAACAGGAGGAGACTCTCCCTCCTACAGAGGACACAGAGACACTGTCCAGGATAAAGAGGTTGAGGTGTGGAAGGTGGAGGTCAAAAGGCCAGACTGCAAAGACTCTGTAGAAGGACAGGATAAAGAGGTTCAGTGGAATGTGAATGGTGTTGAAGGTGTGGAGGTGGATCAGTGTGTCAGAGGAGACTCAGAGTGTAGAAGGACCAGGAGACATACACTGACTCTGGAGGAGGAGGAGGAGGAGAGGAGGAGATGGGTGTTCCTATGTTAAGGACAGAGTGTGAGCAGGACAGTCCAGACAGTGTAATCACTCATCTGAGCAACTCAGTCTCCTGTCACTGTGAGAGACAGAGGAGGAGGAGGAGGAGGAGGAGATGGTGATTCTCTCCAAACCTGCAATCAACTCTCCTTCCTCTCCTGCTGATTTCTCTGTAACTCACTGAGCAACTATATAAACTCCTCCTCTCCACTCGTCTCCACCTCCCAGGACTAACAGCGACCAGTGATTCTCTCCAAACCTGAATCAACTCTCCTTCCTCTCCTGTTTCACACAGCATTTCTCTGTAGGACATTGGTCAAATCTCTCTGATATATAAACTCCTCCTCTCCACTCGGACCTCCCATGTAACTGATCCTCCTCCACACGACATCATCTTCTTGTTGTTGTCAGACAGTTTGATCTTTCTGTTTACTGTGTTTGTGTCGAGCTGTGAGGACATTCCTGGATCAAATGATGAAGAACTGATCCTCCTCCACATACATCATCTTCTTGAGAACAAGACACAATACAGCTGCATCCTCCTCCACATACATCATCTTCTTGATCCTTGTCAGACAGTTTGATCTTTCTGTTTACTGTGTTTGTGTCGACTGTGTTTATCAGACACTGTGAGTTCACAGGAATCTGAAGAGAGAACAAGACACAATACAGCTGCAGTTATTGATCGATCATCTGTTGATTGATTGGCAGTTTGATGATGACATCAGAGATTTGAATGAGTGATGTCACAGTTTGAAGATGGTTGAATGTGTGCTGCTTTGTTTTCCATGAATGAAATGAAAAACACACTTACACTTCCTCAGACCTGGTGTCAACCATCGGACTCCAGCAGGCTCCACCCTGAAAGGAGGAGGGGGGGTCAGAGCAGCACATCCTCTTTCAGCATGCAAACATGGACATTACATCACTCTCAGACACATCAACACAATATGTGCATCCGGCCTGCTTCTCCCTGCTCCCCCTGAACCTCTTCAGCTCTGCCACTCTCCTCATACACTGAGAGTGACCCACAGGATGTTGGTGTGTGTGAAAGAGGAGGACAACACACACAAAGCTCTTTTTGGATCATCCCGTCTCCATTAAGAGTCCCGCTTCAAAAGCAGTCCTTGTTCCAGACCTCTGCCATCAAACCAAGTGACACACACTCCCAGACTGTTTCCCTCCAAAACCTCACAAGTGTCAGAAAACCTCTTTCTGAGAGAAACAGCATCATTTCATGTGCTGGATGTTTTCTGCGTCTTCATGTGACTGTGCTTTGGTGTTGAGCTGATATCTGTGATGTGTATTACAGCAGTAAGAACGACTGTCAGGATAACTCGTATCTCCACTGAGCTGCACACCTCATGTTTGATGACACTTTTATTTACTTACATGCAAATACAGATAACTAATAATAATTATGTTTACTTGCTTATGTGTCCCTCCAGGAATCATGATTATGTTTTTTCTTCTTTCTGAACAAAAAACATAAACACGATTCCTCGAAAAACTCAACAGTTGAGCCAAGATAGCTTCATATTGCTGTTTGACATCAGTTCAGATGACAGCTAATACATGTGCTATAAATCATATCATGTATATACTTATATTTTTATATTTATGTATATGTTCATATACCTTTCACAGTCAAAATGGATATTACACATACATTATACAACATATCTTCTCTATCTATTAATAGATCTATGTCTATGTATGTATATTATATTATATAGAAAACAACACAACATTAGACATAAATACTTAGCTGTCACTGTTTAAATACTGATTTAAATTAAATTTAAATTTATTATTATTATTATTATTATTGCATCATCATATATTAAAATCATACTTTTTATTATGTACCCTTATACCGTTGTCAGCATTATCACCATTTCATCAATATTATTACCATCATCACCAGCTGAGGTCAGTCTGCACTTTGTCTATCTTTTTGTTACCTCAGTTCTGTTCTGTTCTGAGCAAAGGAAAAAGGCTTCCTACATGTGTGATTGTTCATATAACACTCTTATCCTCCACCAACTAAGAAGTCCTCCTCTATCAGACTGACTGTCTGTGGCTGCAGCAGGCCTCTTCATACCTGAGAGTGTCCAATCTCCACTGTGGGTCCTCCAGTCCAGCAGACAGCAGCTTCACTCCTGAGTCTCCTGGATGATTGTAGCTCAGGTCCAGCTCTCTCAGATGGGAGGGGTTGGAGCTCAGAAACTGAGGCCAGAGAAGCACAGCCTTCCTCTGTGATCAGACAGCCTGACAGCCTGCAAAATCACAAAACAAATCACATGGCAGATCATCTGAGGCTACTGGAAAGACTGGGGTACTGGTATTAATGCCTAAAAAGCTATATAAAGTGGGAAATCACACTTTTTAAGAATTTTAACATTTAAAATAATACAAATATAACAGTAATATAATACTACTGTTATTATCACTATCTGTCACAAAACACCTTGGTCATTTTAATCACTTTACTCATTCCATGTGCAAATTTTATTTCTCTCCAATGCAATATGTTTAAATGTATAGAGATTATACTTCAATATCTAAAGACATTCAGGACAAAGAAAACAAAAAACTTGATCTGACCTGAGAGTTTCCAGTGTGCAGTGTTGGACTTCTCTCAGTCCAGCAGACAGCAGCTTCACTCCTGAATCCTGCAGGTTGTTGTTACTCAGGTCCAGCTCTCTCAGACTAGAGGACTGGGAGCTGAGAACTGAGGACAGAGCTTCACAGCTTCTCTCTGAGAGGTTACAGCCACTCAGTCTGGAGATGAAATGTAAAAGTTAAAACAGAAATATAATTGTTTTCTCCTACTGAAAAAACCCAAATATTTATACACTTACAGAGCTTTGTTGGAGGCTTTGACCACTGGCAGCAGCCTCAGAAGAGCCTCCTCTGAAGCAGAGTATTTCTTCAGGTCAAACACATCCAGATCTTTTTCAGATGACAGTAAGATGAAGACCAGAGCTGACCACTGAGCAGGAGAGAGTTTATCAGTGGAAAGTCTTCCTGAACTCAGGGACTTTTGGATCTGCTCCACCAGAGAACAATCATTCAGTTCGTTCAGACAGTAGAACAGATTGATGCTCCTTTCTGGTGAGGGGTTCTCCTCAATTTTCTCCTTGATATACTGGACTATATCCTGATTGGTCTGAGAGCCACTTTCTGTTTGTGTCAGCAGACCTCGTAGGAGAGTCTGATTGGTCTGGCAGTGAAAGTCCCAGGAGGAAGCGCAGGAACAAGTCCAGGTGACCATTTGGACTCTGTAAGGCCTTGTCCACAGCACTCTGGTAGAAGTGTTTCAGTGCAGATTCATCTTTTGTTTCAGTCTTCTGGGAGGTTGTTTGTTCTTCTGACAGCAGATTGACTCCAGAGTTGATGAAGGTCAGATGGACATGAAGAGCAGCCAGAAACTCCTGAACACTCAGATGGACGAAGCAGAACACCTTGTCCTGGTACAGTCCTCTCTCCTCTTTAAAGATCTGTGTGAACACTCCTGAGTACACTGAGGCTGCTCTGATATCGATGCCACACTCTGTCAGGTCTGATTCATAGAAGATCAGGTTGCCTTTCTGCAGCTGCTCAAAAGCCAGTTTTCCCAGAGAACTCAATCATCTTCCTGCTCTCTGGACTCCAGTGTGGATCTGTCTCAGCTCCTCCATCATACTTGATGTTCTTCACTTTGGACTGAACCACCAGGAAGTGGATGTACATCTCAGTCAGGGTCTTGGGCAGCTCTCCTCCCTCTCTGGTTTTCAACACATCCTCCAGAACTGTAGCAGTGATCCAGCAGAAGACTGGGATGTGGCACATGATGTGGAGGCTTCGTGATGTCTTGATGTGGGAGATGATTCTGCTGGCCTGCTCCTTATTTCTGAATCTCTTCCTGAAGTACTCCTCCTTCTGAGGGTCAGTGAACCCTCTGACCTCTGTCACCATGTCAACACACTCAGGAGGGATCTGATTGGCTGCTGCAGGTCGTGTGGTTATCCAGAGGCGAGCAGAGGGAAGCAGTTTCCCCCTGATGAGGTTTGTCAGCAGCACATCCACTGAGGTGGACTCTGTAACATCAGTCAGGATCTCATTGTTGTGGAAGTCCAGAGGAAGTCGACACTCATCCAGACCGTCAAAGATGAAGACAACCTGGAACTCTTCAAACCTGCAGATTCCTGCTTCTTTGGTTTCAGTAAAGAACTGATGAACAAGTTCCACCAAGCTGAACTTTTTCTCTTTCAGCACATTCAGCTCTCTGAAAGTGAATGGAAATGTGAAGTGTATGTCCTGGTTGGCTTTGTCTTCAGCCCAGTCCAGAGTGAACTTCTGTGTTAAGACTGTTTTCCCAATGCCAGCCACTCCCTTTGTCATCACTCTTCTGATTGGTTCATCTCTTCCAGGTGAGGCTTTAAAGATGTCTTCTTGTCTGATTGTTGTTTCTGGTCTGTCTGCTTTCCTGGATGCTGTTTCAATCTGTCTGACCTCATGTTCATCATTGACCTCTGCAGTCCCTCCCTCTGTGATGTAGAGCTCTGTGTAGATCTGGTTCAGAAGGGTTGGGTTTCCTGCTTTAGCAATCCCCTCAAACACACACTGGAACTTCTTCTGCAGGTTGGATTTAAATTTATCCTGACAAACGGCAGCAGGAGGTCCTGGATGAACTCAACAAAAAAGATAATGAATGATTGGTTTTGTAATATGAGAATTTATTTCCCCAAACAATGCATATATAAAAATATTTTCCCTCCATCTCTTGAGACATCAGTAAATGTTCCATTTATCCAGCATCTTAAATCTTTAGAGAAATCCTCTTACCTGCTCTGCAGACAGTCAGCCAGCTCCTCCTGCTTCATCCTCCTCAGGAAGTGCCAGTGTGATCTTCAGAAATGCCTCTCTGCTGCTCCTCCTCTGCTCTTCATCCTCACCGTCCAACACCTCCTCATCCTCCCTCCGACTCTCTAAGCATTCTGGGTAATCTGAAGTCAGAACCTTCTGGATCTTCTTCAGCTCGTTCTTCACAAAAGTGACAATGTTCTCCTCCAGCAGCTGGAACAGAAGATTATATGAACGACACCATCAGACTAAAATCATGGAACAAACATCAGATCCATGTTGGACACACTGACAATCCACTGGTCTACAAAGTGCAGCATGGAGATTATTGTGAACACAACAGATGGAAAAGTAGTTGTTGTACATGTACAGACCATAAATATGGAGTCCAGGTGTGTTTGATGCTGCTGGGCAGACTGACCACTGGGAACCTCTGAGCTCTCCTGGTGGACTCTGTGGAGGAATCATGAAGAATTAGCTCACATGATGTCTGTCCACACAGAGACAAACACAAGCTAAAGGTCCTCTGAGTTAAAGTGTTGGATGACAACATTGAATCAGATGGTTTCCTCTGACATTAAAGTGTTGCTCGTGCTGCTGATCCCACTGTGAATCAACAGTCCAGTCTGCATTTCTGAGCAGCTTTCAGTTCACTGTGCTGGTTCAGCAGCTTGTCTGGTTTAGTCCCTCCAACTCTTATTGACCCTATAATACTGTGGACAGCAACACACAGCTCACACAAGCTAACTGGATGCTACCTGTCCAGTGCAAAGTGGTACTGAGCCCTAATAAACTTGAAGCAGGTGAAGTGAAACATCAGAGAATATTGGACCAAAACTGTCAGTGGAAACTTTCAGTCAATAACTTACCTTGTTTAATCACTGATTTCACCTGTTTCCTAACATATATATATACATATATATATATATAAATGTACCTGTTTGTGTCTTCTGGTTGCTGAGTCTTAGAAATTGTCCTTTCATGTGTGAGTAGAGAAGAATTATCTTAATTCTGTTTCTTGTTTTCTGTGTCACACATTGATGGTTGCCGAGTGTGATAGTTAGAAAACCTTGTTGGCTGTAGTGTTTCACAAAGACAATGGATTTCATAAACTCTGCTCCCATTGACAGGCCACAGATATTTGTTTGAGATGGTTTGATCGATGGTGGAAGCTGCTTAAATGGCTTCACCTGTCTGACTGTTCTATCAGGTGTCTGAAAAAGACAATAAATTTGCCACCTGCAAGCTTTGTCTCAAGGACACTCCTCATGGAGGAACGTGATCGAACATTTCAACACCACAAATGTCATCAGACAGTTGAAGGTGCTGGCTAGCTTTGAAAACTCGTTATATTCCTCCATGTGATGAAAGCAGACGGAGAGTCGGACTATTTAGCAACTCAATCAACACTCACTCAGCTGCTGCAGCAGAACGAGGCTCCGAACTTTTTTATTCCACGTGAGGAAATAAAATTCTCTCAGTTCACATAATCCAGCTGAAATTCATGAACGTTTTTAAGTGACTGAAGATTTAATCATCACTAAAGTGTCTGTCTGTAAGAGAGCCAATAAAAACAAAGGAAATGATCAAAGTCGCCATGTTGATATTTAAAGTGTGTTGACTGATTCATGACATCAACTCATCCATTGAGTAAGATGAAAACTTTCCACCATAACAGTTGCAGGTAGCTGGCGGTGAAGCTTTGAGTAAACTGGATT
Organism: Scortum barcoo; assembly: GCA_023238725.1. Taxonomy (NCBI): domain Eukaryota; kingdom Metazoa; phylum Chordata; class Actinopteri; order Centrarchiformes; family Terapontidae; genus Scortum; species Scortum barcoo. The sequence continues at coordinate 13,749,151 of CM041541.1, read as the reverse complement.
ATTTTTCTCCAGGCTGTAACTAGCTAACATGAACTAGTGTGCTCACTTATAGTTGACTAATGTCTGTAAACTGCCCACCACAGAAACAGACAAAGTGATCGGAGATCAGAGTGACCGATAACGCTTCCAGCAATCGGTGATCGGCTCCAAAATGAATCACTAAACACATCTTCAGTCTCCTGCTTCTCACTGAACTTGGGTCTTCACTGCTTTCTTATAAAATGAGGCTAAAACAGCAGAGAACAGTTCATCACATCAGACCAGCTGGGAGGCAGCGCAGGCCTTCAGGTTAGAGAGGGACGCTTAAAGGTCACCAGTCCAACTGCTGAACTGTGAGCTAAACAGAAATGTGAGACTAAAACTCGACTCTCCTCAGTGTACACTGCTAAAGAACAGCTGAACGAAGCCCCTCCAGTGGAGCTGCTCAGTGTCTGCTTGGTTCACACTGGTTGTTCTGGGCAGCTCCCACTGAGACGCTGCTGAACAACAACACTGCTGCTCAGAGAGGTTAAATATGAACCCATAAAGCTTTAAAAACTGGACTGAAGACTGCTTATGCTGGTTATACTGGTTTATACTGGTTATACTGGGCAGCTTTCACATGTGAGAATATAAATGTATTTGAAGACATCAAACAGCTTTAATAAAACTTCTCTGGATAAATAACAGTTAAAACATGAATCAGTGATATTTGATCTGATTAACAGCTGACCTCTTTGAAGGAGAGTGTTGTTCTTTAAAATTCATGAGACGACCATTTGACCGGTCACTCTTGAAGGACACACAGCTGGGTTCAGATCCAGGTCCAGGTCCAGGTTCAGGTTCAGGTTCAGGTTCAGGTCCAGGACAGTCTGGTCTCGGCTGCTCTGGCCTTCAACACAACACACACAGAGCTTTGAGTGTGAATAATGATGGTGGAGTGATTTGAGTGGTGGACAGTTGGAGATCCTCATCTCACCTCTGAGCTTTGGTCTGGCTGTCATGTTCCCCACACAGACTGGTTTTAGAGGGAGGGACTCCCTCCTCTCTGTCCTCACACTGATTCATAGCAGAGCCCACACCTTCACACAAACACAACAACATGTTCATTCATTACAACAAGCTTTACATCACAGGACACATCACTTCTCATTACTGTCAATAAGTTGAGAGCTGGACTGTGCTAAAGGCTGTTGAGTGAAACCAGATCAGTGTCAGTGTTGGAAGATGGCTGTATTTGATCACTTCACTTCAGAGTATTAACAGTTCAAAGAGAAACCTGAGCCAAGTTGATCCAAACTGTCAGACCAGTTCAGACTCTTCCTGCATTCTTCACTGATGATGAGAGTTCAAACTGCTCATTCTTTTGACAAACTCAAACAGTATTACATGTAAATCTTTCTAAAATATACAAGAACAACTGTTGGTACTGATTATTGATAACTACACAGAGGTCAGAAGTCAGTGCTCACCTTAGAGCAGGATTATCCCTCAAATACAAGTAAGAGGAGTTCATGAATCCTTTACTATGAACAGCTTTTAGTCAGTTTATCTTTTGACATTATTGAGACTCTGAGTGTCTCATCAACATGGTTCTTATATTCCTCAAACACTGAGTCTCCCCTCTGTCCATTCATAGTCAGATATTCGTGATGTAAACTGTGGACATAAACGATCAAACTATTGAAATAGTGGGATTGACTGGTCTCAGAGAAATGCAGGACATGAATATGTGCAAAACACAAACCTTCAGTGACTAAAGACAAAGCCAACTTACAGTTTCTTTAAAGAGTGAAGAAGAGGACTCTCACTTGCCGCCTGCAGATAGCTGAGCTATTTCGTGGAAAGAGCTGCATCTTTACTGGAAGCAGCCTGACAGGAAGGGCAGAAACAGCAAGAGATTTTCACAATAAGATGACATTTTACAGGATGTTGTTGAGCCATTTGTTTGTTGCTGCTAGTTGTCATGGTGATGTTCAAGAGGTACATTTATAACTAGTTTGTAAAATACGTTGCAGGAAAATGAATAAACAATGAGCCAATCATTTGACTTTTCAATGTCACTCTATAACCCATCATGTCACCCATGATGACCCACATCAGTCTGGACAACAGCAGCTTCTGTGGTGAAATGTTGAACTGTAAAACTAAAGTAAAAAATCATAAATATTCAAAAATTATAAACAAACATGCAAAAGAATATCTGTTTGTATGTGGCTGCTGTAATCAAAGTGACAGCTGCAGTTTGTCTCTGCAGCCACCAGATGGTGCTACGCCTCTGCTGTCACCTGCTCCTGCTCTGCAGATGTGCTGCAGAGAGAAGCACCAAAACAAGAAGATGTCTTTTCTTTGGTACTTGAATCTTTAGGTAGAAAGTAAACAAAGCATAAGTAAGTATAGCATAAAGTACTCAAGCAGAGAAGAAGACCCTAAAAGTGATCGTGTGTGAGGTTTTGAGTTTATATCTTTTACACATTTATCCTCTGACTGCTGCAGTTGTGAATATAAACTCTTTCTTATTTTAAAATCTTAAAAAAGCTTGAAAATTCTGGATCTTTATTAGATAAAATTACAGAAAAGGTGTTGCAATCAAGCTATAAACAAGCTGACAAGTTTCAACTTGAAACAAAAACATAAAACTGAAAGAAATGAACCTGTTGACCTGATTATGAAGCTTGATGAATTCAGAGGATCAGCGGTGGTTCATCCTGAGGGGAACATGAACGTCTGAAGCACATTTATCATTTATGTTTGTTTCCTCCTGCAGGTCAGTGATGGAGACGACCCAGACTGAAGCCTGACAAAAAAACTAAGCATAAACTACAGGCATGGCCTCTTTAAGGAGCCCATGTGTTTGTGTGACGTAGTACACCAGTGTTTTATGGGAAGAAGAGTATTGTAGTGTGAGCCTGCGGGAAGCGCCCATGTGAACTACCAACAGAGATGATGGGGAGTCAGGAAGGCCAGAAAGTATCTAGATTAGTTTATAATTCAGACCGCATGTTTGCTGCTGGTATAAAGTAAAGCACTTGAACGCCTCCTCCTCATCTGTGTGTGCTGCGGTGAGGCTGCTTACAGGCCTGAAACAAACTACAAATACATTAATGCCTGTGAGTTTCCCAGCTACGAGATACTGTCAAAGAAAGAAAGCAAAAGGTGAAAAGGTAACACTGCCATAAAATCCTGCTTCATGGTGCCTCAGGAGTGTGACTCCTGTTGGTCCAGTACGAACCCGGTTTAAGACCAGATCCAGATCCAGGTTCAGATTCAGGTTTAGTGTGAGAAGCTCAGACAGAATAATCATCGTTCAACATCTCCTGGATTCAAGAGAGCGAACAGACATGTGTTAATGATGAACACACACACACACACACAGCAGCTGCTTCCTGTTTAAACTTTACTTTCACTTTCTCGGATCGTCGTGTCTCAGATAGTTTTCTCCATGTGAAGCTCCAGCTGAAGGTAATGGAACAAGTTTGAAATGTTTTCCTCGTTAACACAAGCTGTCGTTAGCTTAGTTCAGCTAGAAACAGCAGAATTCATTCATTTCTCCAAAGTCACAGGTTGAAGAGGAAACTCGGGACGAAGGAGGACAGCCGCCATTTTAAACTGAGATGTGATCAGTAACCTTTAATCAATGATCAGATTAAATAGTTCATGTTTTAATGTTCTGTCGGTCTTTTATTTTGAAAGGATCCCTCTGTTTATAGTACATTTACTGCAGTACTGTTTTGAAGTACAATCTTGAAGTACTCTACTGGAGTATTTGTCTGCTCTGCTGCTTTCTACCTGTACTGCAGTACATCTCAGAAGGAGATATTTGACTTTTTACTACATTTAGTTCCTTTTCAGATGAAGATTGTAAATGAAAAACAAAAGATGAGTCTGTAAAATCTGATTGAGTGTTTTCCATGAAAGCAGCTCAAAGTGTCTCCAGCTCAACCAGCTCCAACATTAAAGTACTAGTTCCACATCAGTGTGTTCATGTGTTCATGATACAATCACACAATAACACAACAGTGACACACTGAGATGAACTTTGCTCTCACAGATGAAATCCAATATTTGTTGCTGCCACATGAGTTTGTCTGAAGTGAAGCTTCATGTTTTATTGGACAGTTTAACAAACGCTGCCTCTGTGGAGCTTTGGGCTCCTGATCAAGGTTCAGCTTTATTGTCTTTATACAGGATTGACAATAAAAGTGATAGAAAAGCAGCACAAAAGGAAGAAAAGTCATCAAGTCAAAAAATCAAAATCAAATTGATTTATTTATTTAGAGCCCAAAATCACAAACATTGTTTGCCTCGGAGGGCTTTACAATCTGTACAGTTGTGACACCCTCTGTCCTTAGACCCTCGAACTGAGTCAGGAAAAACTTCAAAAAACCCTTTATGGGAAAAAGAAGAAACCTGAGGAAGAGCCACAGATGAGGGATCCCTCTCCCTGGGACGGACAGACGTGCAATAGATGCCACATGTACAGAGAACATCATCATCAGTCATATATGGAGTTATACATGCTGAGTTCATGGGTTTAGTCCACGTATGAGGTATCACAAGTAATGGAAATGAGTCCGTGAGTCTGTTGTACCCTTCAATTAGGGAGAATAGCGAGGGGAAAGCATGAAAAATACGCCACACGCAGCTCTCGCTTCCACTCACTTGTATTGAGTTATAATTCACAGTGCAACAAAAATCACATTTTACCTGTCTCTAAACAATGTAAATAATGTAAATTATGTTCATATTAAACAAGCGTAAAAACGGCGCAACGGCAGTCAAAACCATGGCAACAGCAGCAGTTAGCTTAGTCTCACACAGTGACGGAGTTAGCTTAACTCGTTTGTAGCATAAAAGTATAAAATTCAAGTTACTTCACTCGCAACAACAACAATAATTAAACAGTAATTATTAACAACATGTGTCGCTAACTTTACAGTGCTTTGTATGGTAATTACCTTCAATTAGGGAGAATAGCGAGGGGAAAGCATGAAAAATACGCCACACGCAGCTCTCGCTTCCACTCACTCACACAGGAGGGAGAGGAGCGCGATTCCCTCTGCTGGAGCCCCGAGGCATCACCAATCGTCGTCGCACAATTCACCCAACTAGCGACACTCTGGCTGAACAATCCCCACACCAATAATGTAATAATGTAATAAAACAAATGACATCGACCACATACTCCCCCTCAAAATAGATGTTGTCCCCATCCCCACATCCTGACCATTTTGAACCCATAGTGCAAATGAGGAGTGAACTACATACCACCAATAATCATACAGTGCAGCATCACATCCCATACTGTTCCTGTACCTTGCCTTATGCTCTATAAGTGAGCTTTACAGACTGGAACTTTTTCATACATTTCTTCATGTGGGTTGATACCCAATAAATGCAGTTTTACAGACTGGAACTCTTTTCATACATTTCTTCATGTGGGTTGATACCCCATAGTCTTTCTCTAGTCACTTTTAGTCTGTTTGGCCTACAAAGTCCATTTACTTACACACACAGGTAACACAATCCATTGCTGGCTTGCAGCATAGTTGTATCAGTGCATCATGTCCAAATCACCTACACTCTCCCTTAATAAATGTCCATGAGTGATATGTGATGCAAGGTACTTTAGATGTGTATATTAAGCTGTAATCACAGTCCATAAATGTATCTGGTGTTCAACAGTCCCTTTGAATGTGGATTCTGTGTTAAACAGTCCATTTGCTGTGTCCTGAGTGTAGTGTATGCGCATTTACTCAGTTCAGTCATGTGTGGTGTGTGTGATCTACCACCCATGTCCATAGGGTTGCTGGTAGTAAAATGGCTGAATAGCGTGTGTCCATGGCACCTTCAAGTGTTTGTGATGTGGTAGTGTCCTCATGTTGTAGCAAACTGGTGAGCCGAGTCGATCATATGTGAAGACCTTAGGTCGCCTGTGCTGTCGTCTGGGTCGCTGATACTCCTGCTCACTGGTCCTGCTGTGCTCGCTTGAGACAAGTGAAGGAACAGTCTCCTCTGCAGGTTGGTCCTCAATATGACTGTCCTCTTGCTCAGGTAAGTGCCCAAGTTGGTTTATCACTCCATGTTCACTTTGTGGCTCATGTGACATGTTTTCCTCCGAACTGTATGTGTTCAGCAGGTTCATCAGTACTCACAGGACTTCAATGCCTGAGGTTGGCACGGCTGCAGTTGTTGCTGGAGTGGCACTGAATAATATTCATCATCATCATCATCCACTTCATCATCAGCCTGCTCCATTTCTTCAGTTGTCTCCACAGTTCTTTTCTTTGCTCGTGGGCGTACTTGTGTTTCAAGTGGCAGATGGTCACATGGTAGGAGAAGATTGCGATGCAATATCCTCGATCTTCCTTTTCCTTTCTCAGGCCGGAGTTCATAAACAGGGATGTCTTTACTGACTTGGCGGACAACTGTGTGAACCACATCCTCCCAGTGGTTTCTCAGCTTGCCTGGACCACCACGAGGTGTCATGTTCCTGATCAAAACTCGATCACCCTGGATGTAAAACTGAGCTTTTCACTTTACTGTCATAATGTCTTTTGCTTCTTGTGGCCGCTTTGTGAGCATTTTCCCTTGTGATCTCGTATGCCTCTTCCATACCCTGTTTCCACTTCTCCATGTAGTTATGATGATTACTGTCTCCTTGTTCTGAGGTCAAGTTGAACAGCATGTCGACTGGCAACCGTGGAGAGCGTCCATATAACAAGTAAAAGGGAGAGAAACCAGTCACTTCACTGCGAGTACAATTGTACGCATAGATCAGTTTGTTCAGTGAGTCTTTCCAGTTAGTTTTTTGTTTCTCTGTAAGTGTCTTCAACATCTGGAGTAGTGTTCGGTTAAACCGCTCTACCTGTCCGTTCCCCTGGGGGTGGTAGGGAGTAGTTCTTGACCCTGAAACTCCACAGTAGTTTTTCAGTTGTGCAAATAGCTGGTTTTCGAATTCACCTCCCTGATCATGGTGTATTCTTGTTGGGAAGCCAAATCTCAGAGCATAGTCATTAAATATTTTGTCTGCAGCTGTTCTGCCTGATTTAGAAGTCGTCGCATATGCTTGGGCAAAACGTGTAAAATGGTCAATAATTACAAGAATATATTCATAACCACCCTTGCACTTGTCAAGGTGGAGAAAGTCAACAGAGACAAGATCGAATGGTTGAGTGGTGACGATGTTAGTCAGTGGTGCTCTTGTCTCACGGCACGGCTTCTTGTGTTTAAGACAGACACATTTTCTCAGGACATACTCCTCTATCTCACGCTGCATATACGGCCAGTAAAACCGGTCTCCGTATCAGCGACGTCGTCCTGTCTATCACCTTGATGGCCCATTTTATCGTGGAGTTCCCTCAACACGGTACTTTTGTGTTTTTCTGGCAGAACCAGCTGTTTTCTTCTTGCGGTTTTCCTATACAAGACTCCATCCTCACTTATCTCTAATTTGTCCCATTCTCTTAGAAGACAAGTGATCTGTGAGCTTAGTTGTTTCAGTTCTTTTCCTGATGGCTTTCGATCAGCTAGTTTACTATGAACTGCATGTCCAATGATCGGATCACTTCTCTGATCCTGTTTGATCTGCTTCTGTGGTCAGAGGAATGATGGATGTGTCTGCACTTATGGCTGCACACTTGACTGAGACTCCCATTGACCATGACACACTGGATTCATCCTGATTTTCCACTGCCTGTGTAGCTGCTCCAATCACATCATATGACATTTCCTCCGAAACACTCTTTCATGAACGTCTCCATATCCACGGGCATCCTGGACAGACTATCTGCGTCAATATTTTCCTTACCGGGGCGGTATTTAATAGTGAAATGGAAATCTGCCAATTCTGCCACCCAACGGCATCCGGTTGCGTTCAATTTGGTGGTGGATAGCACATAGGTAAGTGGATTATTATCGCTATAGACTGTGAAGAATGGTGCATAATAGAGGTAATCACGAAACTTTTCTGTGATTGCCCATTTGAGGGCTAGAAACTCTAATTTGCCTGAATGCAAATTGTAATTTTTCTCAGCTACACTCAGAGTGCGAGAGCCATAAGCGATCACATGGAGCTTCCCATTCTGCTTTTGGTATAATACTGCACCTAAACCCCGGTTCGACGCATCAGTATATGGAGTATAAACGGCTGCGAGAATTCTGGGAAGCCTAGAACAGGAGGCTGAGTTAAACAGTCTATCAACTGCTCTAATACTGACTGATGTATGTCGGTCCACTGGATAGGTGTACTGGAGGGAACACCTCGGCTGTTTTGTTTTGTCTGCCATTTTTTCCTTTTATTTTGCAGAGTCTCAGTTTCCACAGGTCCCTTAAGTAGGTCATACAGAGGACTGGCAATCCGTGAGAAATCCTTGATATACTGTCTGTAATAACTCAACAGTCCCAGCACTGCTCTTAACTCACCAACAGTACTTGGCTGCTTGTTTTTCAATGCTGTCACTGCAACAGTATCAGCGGGATCAATCCTGTTTCCCTCTGCCGACACAATTCTGCCGAGGTACCGCACTTCTGCTTTAAACAGGTCACACTTCTTTGGTTTTAATTTTATCCCATGCTCCCTTAGTTGTCGCAGCACCTTTCTGACATCGTTGACATGATCCTCGAATGTTCCACTAAACACTAGGACATCATCAAGGTAAGGCACACATACTTCGTCCCTTAATCCCTCTAAGCACTCTTCCATGCAGCGTGCTTGGAATGCTGCAGGCGCATTCATGAGTCCAAAAGGGGATCCGGATCCACTCATACAGGCCCCAGGGGGTCACAAAGGCTGTTAGGTGTCTACTGCTCTTACCCATGAACCCCTGGTGGTACGCCTTACCCTGATCCAGCAGTGAAAAGATGGTGTTTCCGCCCAAATTGTCCATAATGTCCTGTACTCTGGGAATGGGGTGGCGATCTGGGTGAGTTTTCCTGTTAAGTTCTCTGTAGTCAATACATAAGCTCAGAGTACCGTCTTTCTTTCTCACACAAACTACTGGGGAGGAGTAGGACGAAGTGGATTTCTCCACCCACCCCTGTGCTATCAGATCCTGCAAGTAGTCTTTCATTTCTTGATACAATGGTTTTGGGACAGACTGATATGTCCGTGACACTGGCTCATTGTCTTTCAGTGAAATGTCCATTTGCAAATTTTCCACACAGCCTATGTCATCATCTGACCTCGAGAATGACTGTGATTCTTCCCTCAACATCTGACTAACAACTTGCTTTTGGTGTTCATTCAGGTGAGTCAGGTCAACAGGGGGATCCCATTGCTCACCTGTAGGTGTGTCCTCACCGGGGCTTCTCGCCTGTACTTCGTAAACTGACGTAGTAGGTAGGTTGTCTGACTTGAATATGCTAGCAGGATACACTGCTCTGACAGACTGCACCATTCCAATAACAGTCCTTGCTGGTAATGTGATGTCATGGCTGGTAGGATTTTGCACACTGACAACAATCTTTGGGGTCATGCCTGCCTTGCCTGACACAAGAGTGTCGCAAAACTCGAGTCCTTCAGGCCACTGTGGGTTCTCATGAGGCTCAAAAATCAGAGTCTTATCCTCCTTGAAAGGTGGAGCCTGTACTCGACATTCAATTTGAATGGAGCTGTATTTAGGCACATCGACTCTCTCATTTGCTGTTCTCACATTGTGTTCACAGGGCTGCCCTACACTCACTGCATTAATAAAAGGCATTTGCTCTATTCTTTCTCTTCAGGTGAGGAAAAGCTATTTTTACTGTTTTCATGAGTTTTTCTCTGTCCCTGTCTGTTGTCTGATCCTGTACTCTGTTCACCACTAAGTACTCTATGACATTAAAGCCAATGATAGGACATGGTTGCCGACTTGCCTTTTAGCACTAGCATGGGTATTATCAGTTCTTCATCATTAGCAGTCAGTTTAAAACTCACCTCAAGCCATCCAACATACGGCATTTCTGTTCCATTGGCTGCTTCAATTTGCAAAGGGTCAAGTGGGTCAAACAGCTCTGCTACATCCCTTAGCTTTCACATCAGGTAGGTTGCTCTCTTTCCAGACCTCATCTATAGCACAAATTTGCGAGCCTGTGTCCCAGAGTGCCTGGATTCTCTGTTTGTGCAGGAAACAGTTGATGATACATTTCTTCCCTACTAGCTCCCTTACAGTAGGCGTGTTCACAGGGTCACTAATTTTTCTGCACTTGGATTTCTCACATAACTGTGTTTTTTGTTTCTTAATGCCTGAACATGTGCATGGCTTACAATGTCTTTTGTGTGTAGGCCAGTGAATCTCTTGGCATTCTTTTGAGCAGTACAGTATTGCCTTACAAACAGAACAACATTTCAGTTCCTTACTTTCTCTCTCTTCTTTGCAACTTGCACAGCAGTGGGACCCATCTATGTTGCCGGTTGCTCCATGTCCCGTGTGGGCAACCCCCTTTAGTTTAAAGGGCTCTCCCTGGCTGGTTTTGTCAGTCTCTGTTCTTTACAGCCTGCTCGAAAATGCTCACCACTTCCACACCTGAAACAGTGCTGACAGTATTCCTCACCTGCCTGAGTACAAGCAAAACACCTAGGGCGTGGGGCGTGGTGCTGAGTAGTATCGCTGTGGGGCGAACCTCTGTTGAAACTGTGTTGTTCCTCGCACATGTCCAGGTTCCAAACGCTGGTTGGTACTCTTGCACCATAGCTGGTGGTTGCTGTTGGTAAAATTGCATACCATTTTGTTCAGCCTTAAGAGAGGGTGGCTGCGGGGGTATGAACACTGAAAAAGGGGCAGACAAACTTTCTGGCTCTCTGCTTAGTGGAGGATACTGTGGGGGTGCAGGTGTTGACTTTTGAATAGTTTCTCTGATGTGGGAAACCTCAGCTCTCAGGTCTTTCAGCAGCACCATGTCAGAACGTATTTCTTTAATTTCTGAGAGGAGACTGGGAGGTAGAGAGACTGTGTTTTGATGGGTGGTGCTTTTCTTTTCCACGAGTTGTTCACTGGACTGGACAGTATTTACATTGGTTACTCGTGGTGGAGCTGAATGTTTCTTTTTGTCTTGCCTCTCTTTTTCATTTTTCATTTTTTTGGTGCATGCGATGTTCAATTTCTCCAGCAACAGCTCATCTGATGTATTTGTTTGCAGGAGGTACGGCTGCATAGTCACTTTTAATGTTGTCGTTCTGCAGACCCGTCAGGACAGTATGCATGAAAAGACTCTGGACTAGCGCTGGGTCATATTTTAGACTCGACTCAACTTCCTGAGAGGCAAACAAGATTTTCTGCCTCAGGTTCATTGCTCTTATCAGGAAATTTTGGGTGTCTCTTTACTAATTTGGACCTCTGAGGTGAGTTGCTTATACAACTCTGTGGCGCTTCTTTCCTGATAATGAGATCTGAGAATTCTCCTAAGCGCAGGTAATGTGAGGTTTTCTTTTCCTTCAAGGTAGCTCCTTAATTGCAAACCTGGTGTGATGGCGTGAACAACTGCATCAGTGATCTCTGACTCTGGGTAGCCTTTACTGAGTCCATTTTCAATTTGCCTAGCCAGACTAGAAAAGGTGAGTCTATCTTTTTGTCCAGGCTCTCCTATTTGTCCAGAAATTTTAAAGTCTTTGCGCCATATAGAGCCAGTTGGGAGTGCTGGAGCCACATTCTTAACTGGGGTGCTAAAACTCAGGGGGACGTTAATGCTGCATTTTTCATCAGTTTTTCTCTTTTCCAGTAATAACAGCCTAGTGCTGCTACCTCCTTCTGGAGGTTCTCCTGTTCCTCAGCTTGACCTGGAGTTTCACTCACACTCAGTTCTTTGGCCATTTGTATTCTATCTATAATATCCTGAACATTAAGGAGGTCAGACATGCCTTCATCCTCTAGGTCGGCCAATTCTTCTCGTCCGAGATACTTTGTGACATGTGAGACTTAGTTGGCCACGTGTTTTACCAGTTACATGTTCTTTCCCGGGTCCTAGATTTGAAGTCCATTACATACTTTAATCAGTTGCTCTACAGTCAGTTTATACAGTGTTCCTTTGATTTCCAGTTGCAGCTTCTCTAATTAAGATTCCATCTTATCAGGGGAGTTAGCATAAGCAGTAAAATGAGGATGTATCAGACCTAATTGGATTTCGCTGCTCCTTAGTGGTCACTCTGCTCACTTCAGGATACAAGACACCAATATTTGTCGGAAGATCACATCTGCTGCTTTGCTGGGTTCCTTTCTGATGTCTGGGTCGTTTTGGAGGGATGAGCGACGGGAGGATTTCTCTTGCTGATTAGGGACGGTCCTCAGGTCGAAACATCCCAGCGGTGCCTCCAAATGTTGTGCCCTTCAATTAGGGAGAATAGCGAGGGGAAAGCATGAAAAATACGCCACACGCAGCTCTCGCTTCCACTCACTTGTATTGAGTTATAATTCACAGTGCAACAAAAATCACATTTTACCTGTCTCTAAACAATGTAAATAATGTAAATTATGTTCATATTAAACAAGCGTAAAAACGGCGCAACGGCAGTCAAAACCATGGCAACAGCAGCAGTTAGCTTAGTCTCACACAGTGACGGAGTTAGCTTAACTCGTTTGTAGCATAAAAGTATAAAATTCAAGTTACTTCACTCGCAACAACAACAATAATTAAACAGTAATTATTAACAACATGTGTCGCTAACTTTACAGTGCTTTGTATGGTAATTACCTTCAATTAGGGAGAATAGCGAGGGGAAAGCATGAAAAATACGCCACACGCAGCTCTCGCTTCCACTCACTCACACAGGAGGGAGAGGAGCGCGATTCCCTCTGCTGGAGCCCCGAGGCATCACCAATCGATCGTCGCACAATTCACCCAACTAGCGACACTCTGGCTGAACAATCCCCACACCAATAATGTAATAAAATAAAATAAATGTAATAAAATAAAATAAATGACATCGACCAGAAATGAACAAAGAATTATTAATTATTAAGTTGATGCTACACAATCTGTAAATGTAAACCAGACATCAAGTGGTATTTATTTTCCTTCTCTGTGATCTCTAGATGTTTTTAACAGTTTGTGTTTTCAGCCCAGAAGAATTCATAGATGTGATTCATGTGTGCATCATATTAACAGGAGTTTTAAATGAAAACTTCTCCCATGTTGCCTCCATTTCCTCTTTCCATCATGTTAAATCTGTTCAAATCCTCTTACTGCTCTGCAGACAGTCAGCCAGCTCCTCCTGCTTCATCCTCCTCAGGAAGTGCCAGTGTGATCTCGACCTTCTCTCCCTCCTCTGCTCTTCACAACACCTCCTCATCCTCCCTCTGACACAGATCATCACAACTCTCTGTCCCCTCCTTCTTCACAAAACAGGCCAGCAGCTGAACCTCAGAAGAAAATGTGAACTTTAACTGGTAGACAACATCAGATCATCTGGACCACAACCTGCTGGTCTAGAGTGCAGCATGGAGACTAGATCACAATGAGGCCAGTAGTTAGTCTGAGCTCAGCCCAAAACATCATGATGGCTGGATTACATTTTCTTCTGGGTGTAGAACAAGCAGAGTTGAATTTTGTTTGGGAACAAATCACAAGGGAATAAATGTAAGGTGTCCGAGTAAAATAATTAAAGAGTTAAAATCCAATCTTGTTCAGTTTGACACACACACACACACACGTAACATTCAAATTTATTTATTTAGCACTTTACAGGACATAAGAGTATTCACATTAACCGCTTTCATCAATCATATTATGACACTTTAGCCAATTTAACTACTTTAACCAGTTTAGCCACTTTAACCAGTTTATAAGGTGACTCCAGTTTGCACTACTACCATAATATGAGTAAAGGAAGCAGAGGAAGAGGAAGCAGAGAAAGAGGAAGCAGAGACAGAGGAAGAGAGAGAGGTGCCCGATGCATGGGATGGGAGCCCCCCGGCAGTCTAAGCCTATAGCAGCATAACTAAGGGCGAGCCTGTGCCCACCCTAACTATAAGCTTTATCAAAAAGGAAGGTTTTAAGTCTATTCTTAAACACTGACACTGTGTCTGCCTCTCGGACCCAGACTGGGAGCTGGTTCCAGAGAACAGGGGCCTGATAGCTGAAGGCTCTGCCCCCTAGACTACTTCTGGAAACCCTGGGAACTACAAGTAAGCCTGCGTTTTGGGAGCGCAGCGCTCTAGTCGGTTGATAAGGAGTTATCAATTCATTAAGATATGATGGTGCCAGACCATGTAGAGCCTTATATGTGAGGAGGAGGATTTTAAAATCCACTCTAAATTTTACAGGGAGCCAATGCAGAGAAGCCAATACTGGAGTAATATGGTCTCTTTTCCTGGTTCTTAGTCAGCACCCGAGCAGCGGCATTCTGGACCAGCTGTAGAGTCTTTAACGACTTGTTTGGGCAGCCTGATAAAAGTGAATTACAGTAATCCAGCCTGGAAGAGACAAATGCATGGACTAATTTTTCAGCATCGCTTTGGGACAAAAAGTGCCTGCCGAATTTTTGCGATGTTGCGCAGGTGGTAAAAAGGCAGACCTTGAAATGGTAAAAAGCAGACCTTGAAATATGCTTAATATGGGTGTCGAAAGGACATATCCTGATCAAATAAAACACCCAGAGGTTCCTTACAGTGGTGCTGGAGGCCCAGTTAATGCCATCCAGCAAGGCTATCTTAGGAGAAAGCGTGTTCCTCAGGTGTTTCGGACCTAATAGGATCACTTCAGTTTTATCTGAGTTCAACAAGCAGGAAATTTCTGGTCATCCAAGCCTTTATATCTTTAAGGCAGGCCTGGAGTTTCAGGAGCTGATCAGTTTTGTCTGGCTCCATTGATAAATATAATTGGGTGTCATCAGCATAACAATGGAAATCTATGGAGTGCCTCCTGATGATATTGCCAAGGCAAGGCAGCATATACAAAATAAACAGAATTGGACCTAGCACACTGAACCTTGTGGAACTCCATGACAGACTTTAGTATGCACAAGAGGATTCATTATTAATATGGACAAACTGAGACCGATCTGATAAGTATGATTGTGTTTCCTCCATGCCGCTCTTCACTTCACTGCAGCTTCATGACGCCATCTAGTGGACTGATAGTAGAAGTAGAGCAGCTGATGGCAGCTTCCTCTGACGGCATTCAGCTGAGCCTGATATGAAAGAGAAAATATGAGCCAATCACTGGAGGAGCAGCTGATCTTTTTACAGGAGAAATGATGGAAAGGAGGATTTCAGTTGATGTGCAGATGAATGATTTGTGTTTCGTCTCCAGATGAAAGTGTGTGTGAGCTGATGTGGATGTGAGTTGAGCAGCATGGATCAGTGTGAGGACAGAGAGGAGAGAGTCCCTCCCTCTAAAACCAGTCTGTGTGGGGAACATGACAGCCAGACCAAAGCTCAGAGGTGAGATGAGGATCTCCAACTGTCCACCACTCAAATCACTCCACCATCATTATTCACACTCAAAGCTCTGTGTGTGTTGTGTTGAAGGCCAGAGCAGCCGAGACCAGACTGTCCTGGACCTGAACCTGGACCTGGACCTGGACCTGGACCTAAACCTAAACCTAAACCTGAACCTAGACCTGAACCTGAACCTGAACCTGAACCTGAGCCCAGTTGTGTGTCCTTAAAGACTGACCAGTCAAAAGACTACCTCATTGATTTCAAAGACCAACCTTCCTCTGACAGGCAGTAAGTATTTAGTAGTAGTTGTTGGTGGCTGTAATTGTTCCTCCTGTGCACACAGGCCCTGAAGAGATCTCTTCCTAATGTGGTTTCAATGGAAGTGATGGAGGACAAAATCCATAGTCCTGCTTCTGTGTAAAAACCCCTTGTAAAGTTGAGCTGAGGATAATATGAGGCTTCAGCAGTCTGAGTTACACAAATCAAGTGAGGATCTTCCAAAGTTCAAGTGTTTTTAGTCTGAAACTTCTTGTTTGAACTTTGTATTAAAATGCTTCACCTACCAAAGTCTGTCAATAACAGTCAGGATATTTGAGCTGAGTCTGCTGATGTAAACGTTAGAATACAGAC
The DNA here is from genome assembly GCA_023238725.1 of Scortum barcoo. Taxonomy (NCBI): domain Eukaryota; kingdom Metazoa; phylum Chordata; class Actinopteri; order Centrarchiformes; family Terapontidae; genus Scortum; species Scortum barcoo. The sequence continues at coordinate 13,733,186 of CM041541.1, read as the reverse complement.
CAACAGTGTCGCTGCTGATGGACCCACACTGAAGTTTGTTATCTGTCAATAACAGCCCAACCTGCTCAGAAACCAGCAGGTTTAGTCCTGGTTTGGTCCAGTTTTTAGAGAGAAATGAAGCCATGATACACAGACTGAAATCATTCAGCTTCACCTTTTATTGAACTTTGGTGTGTTGATCCTTTTCTTGTTGAGAGCTGCTCGTTTCTCCAGCAGCTTCTGTGGCTGAAGACTAAAAAGTAAATTTCCATCGCTGGTGGTCTTCCTCTCTGTCTAACAGGATCACTGGGAGACCAGCCTCTGCTGGACCTGGACCTGAGCCCAGCTGTGTGTCCCTCAAGAGTGACCGGTCAAATGGTCGTCTCATGAATTTTAAAGAACAACAACGCTCTGCTGCAAAGAGGTCAGCTGTTAATCAGATCAAATATTACTGATTCATGTTTTAACTGTTATTTATCCAGAGAAGTTTTATTAAAGCTGTTTGTTTATTTTCTTCTTCACATACATTTATATTCTCACATGTGAAAGCTGCCCAGTATAACCAGTATAACCAATATAAGCAGTATAACCAGTATAAACCAGTATAAGCAGTATCAGCAGTATCAGCAGTATCAGCAGTCTTCAGTCATGTGACAGCAGAAATAGAAACTTGTCAGTGAGAACAGCTGGACTGTGATCAGCTGCTGTAAAACTCAGAATGAAGCATCACAGAGAGTCTGAGGAAACACACAGTTGGTTTCTTATTGATGCTGATGGAAGAACTCAGATCTGCGAGTGTTGACGATCAGACGTCAGCTCACTTTGTTTTCTCCAACATGAGAGAAGAGTTTGTTGTTTCACTGTGTTCTGGGTGCAGATTAGATCCTGTTTTTATGTGTTTCTATCAGGAGGAAGCTGGAAACAGCAGAACCCAGCAGTGTGTCCGCAAAGGAGGAGAAGAAGAAGAAGAAGAGGAGGTGAGGATTTAACACAGAGAAGAAAGACTAACCAGTGTGTTTGTATCAGACTCTGCTGTGAGATCTCCAGTTTTTAAAGCTTTATGGGTTCATATTTAACCTCTCTGAGCAGCAGTGTTGTTGTTCAGCAGCGTCTCAGTGGGAGCTGCCCAGAACAACCAGTGTGAACCAAGCAGACACTGAGCAGCTCCACTGGAGGGGCTTCGTTCAGCTGTTCTTTAGCAGTGTACACTGAGGAGAGTCGAGTTTTAGTCTCACATTTCTGTTCAGCTCACAGTTCAGCAGTTGGCCTGGTGACCTTTAAGCGTCCCTCTCTAACCTGAAGGCCTGCGCTGCCTCCCAGCTGGTCTGATGTGATGAACTGTTCTCTGCTGTTTTAGCCTCATTTTATAAGAAAGCAGTGAAGACCCAAGTTCAGTGAGAAGCAGGAGACTGAAGATGTGTTTAGTGATTCATTTTGGGGTCGATCACCGTTATCGGTCGCTCTGATCTCCGATCACTTTGTCTGTTTCTGTGGTGGGCAGTTTACAGACATTAGTCAACTATAAGTGAGCACACTAGTTCATGTTAGCTAGTTACAGCCTGGAGAAAAATAATCCAGTTTACTCAAAGCTTCACCGCCAGCTACCTGCAACTGTTACGGTGGAAAGTTTTCTTTCATCTTACTCAATGGATGAGTTGATGTCATGAATCAGTCAACACACTTTAAATATCAACATGGCGACTTTGATAATTTCCTTTGTTTTTATTGGCTCTCTTACAAACTAACACTTTAGTGATGATCAAATCTTCAATCACTTAAAAAACGTTCATGAATTTCAGCTGGATTGTGTGAACAGAGTATTTTATTTCCTCACGTGGAGTAAAAAAGTCGGAGCCTCGTTCTGCTGCAGCAGCTGAGTGAGTGTTGATTGAGTTGCTAAATAGTCCGTCTCTCCGTCTGCTTTCATCACATGGAGGAATATAACAAGTTTTCAAAGCTAGCCAGCACCTTCAACTGTCTGATGACATTTGTGGTGTTGAAATGTTCGATCACGTTCCTCCATGAGGAGTGTCCTTGAGACAAAGCTTGCAGGTGGCAAATTTAGTGTCTTTTAAGCAGCTTCCACATTGATCAAACCATCTCAAACAAATATCTGTGGCCTGTCAATGGGAGCAGAGTTTATGAAATCCATTGTCTTTTTGAAACACTACAGCCAACAAGGTTTTCTAACTATCACACTCGGCAACCATCAATGTGTGACAAAGAAAACAAGAAATAGAATTAAGATAATTCTTCTCTACTCACACATGAAAGACAATTTCTAAGACTCAGCAACCAGAAGACACAAACAGGTACATTTATATACATATATATGTTAGGAAACTGGGACCCAGCCGGGCTCAGCCCGAAATAAATGGAGCCGTGGGTCCACCTTCCAGTAGGCTCACCACCCATGCAGGAAGGTCCAAACTCTGGCCATATAGGGACATGGAATGCCTCCTCGCTGGGGGGGGAAGGAGCCTGAGCTCGTGCAGGGAGGTTGAGAGGTACTGGCTAGAGATAGTCGGGCTCACCTCCACGCATCGCTTGGGCTCTGGAACCCAGCTTCTTGAGAGGGGCTTGGACCCTCCACTACTCTGGAGTTGCCCAGGGTGAGCGATGGCGAGCTGGTGTGTGGCTTGCTTATAGCTCCCCAGCTCAGCCGCCATGTGTTGGAGTTCACCCCGGTGAACGAGAGGGTTGCTTCCCTGCGCCTTTGGGTTGAGGGATAGGTCTCTTGCTGTTGTTTGTGCCTACGGGCCGAACAGCAGTACAGAGTACCCGGCCTTCTTGGAGTCCCTGGGAGGGGTACTTGATAGTGCTCCGACTGGGGACTCCATTGTTCTACTGGGGGACTTCAACGCTCACGTGGGCAACAACAGTGATACCATGTTCGAGCATAAGGGTGTCCATCAGTGCACGTGGCACCAGGACACCCTAGGCCGGAGGTTGATGATCAACTTTGTTGTTGTTTTTCATCTGATCTCCGGCCGTATGTCTTGGACACTCGGGTAAAGAGAGGGGCTGAGCTGTCAACCGAATCACCACCTGGTGGTGAGTTGGATCTGCTGCTGGCAGAGGAGGAAGTTGGACAGACCTGGCAGACCCAAACGTATTGTGAGGGTCTGTTGGGAATGTCGTCTGGCTGAGCCCTCTGGTCAGGGAGGTCTTCAACTCCCACCTCCGGAAGAGCTTCTCACAGATTCCAGAGGGAGGCTGGGGATATGTGCTTTGTGGATCTGGAGAAGGCATTCGACCATGTCCCTCGTGGTATTCTGTGAGTATGGGGTCCGGGGGCCTTTGTTAAGGTGATGTTGTCCTGTTGGCTTCATCAAGCCAGGACCTTCAGCATGTACTGGAGCGGTTTGCAGCCGAGTGTGAAGCGGCTGGGATGAGAATCAGCACCTCCAAATCTGAGGCCATGGTTCTCGACCGGAAAAGGGTGGCGTGCCCTCTTCGGGTGGGTGGAGAGGTCCTGCCTTCAAGTGGAGGAGTTCAAGTATCTCGGGTCTTGTTCACGAGTGAGGGAAAGATGAAGCGTGAGATTGACTGCAATGGATTGGTGCAGCGTCCGCAGTTATGCGGTCGGTGTACCGGACCGTCGTGGTGAAGAAGGAGCTGAGTCGAAAGGCGAAGCTCTCGATTTACTGCAGTAAGTCTCCCACCCTCACCTTTGGTCATGAACTTTGGGTAATGACCGAAAGGACAAGATTTCGGATACAATCAGCCGACATCAGTTTCCTCCGCAGGGTGGCTGGGCGCTCCCTTAGAGATAGGGTGAGAAGCTCTCGTTCACTCGGGAGGAGCTCGGAGTAGAGAGCCGCTGCTCCTTCACATCGAGAAGGAGTCAGCTGAGTTGGCTTGGGCTTGGGGATCATCTGTTTTGGATGCCCCCTGGACGCCTCCCTAGGGATGTGTTCCAGGCATGTCCCACCGGGAGGAGGCCCCGGGAAGACCCAGGACACGCTGGAGAGACTATGTCTCTCAGCTGGCCTGGGAACGCCTCGGGGTCCCCCCGGAAGAGCTGGAGGAAGTGTCTGGGGTGAGGGAAGTCTGGGCATCTCTGCTCAGACTGCTGCCTCCATGACCCGGTCCTGGATCAAGCGGATGAAGATGGATGGATGAATGGATGTTAGGAAACAGGTGAAGTCAGTGATTAAACAATTTAAGTTATTGATTGAAAGTTTCCACTGACAGTTTTGGTCCAATATTCCCTGATGTTTCTCTTCACCTGCTACAAGTTTATTAGCACTCACTACCACTTTGCACTGGACAGGTAGCATCCTGTTAGCTTGTGTGAGCTGTGTGTTGCTGTCCACAGTGCCAACACAGTGAACTGAAAGCTGCTCAGAAATGCAGACTGGACTGTTGATTCACAGTGGGATCAGCAGTACGAGCAACACTTTTAATGTCAGAGGAAACCATCTGATTCAATGTTGTCATCAACACTTTAACTCAGAGGACCTTTAGCGTGTGTTTGTCTCTGTGTGGACAGACATCATGTGAGCTAATTCTTCATGATTCCTCCACAGAGTCCGCTTTTGAGTCCACACTTTGGGTGGCAGACTTCAAAAATGCTTAAGGAGTCGTGGAGTCACACAGGGATCGAACCTGCGTCCTCAACATACCTGAAGCACCATCTAACACACTGAGCCACCACCCAGAGACAACAGCACTTTACATTTAAGATCTTTTCACACTTTTTTTCTCAGTGTTGGACCTTAAAAGAGTAGCTGGGGATCGAACACATAACCTCAAAACTACTCATGAAGCATCCACCTCACTGAGCCACTCACGTTTTAGTCCTATGTCAGAGCACTTCTGAGTCCACACTTTGAGTGGCAGCCCTCAAAATACTTAAAGAGCCATTGAGTGACACAGGGATCGAACCTGCAGCCTCAACATACCCGAAGCACCATCTAACTACTTGTGCATCTTCTATCACACTGAGCCACAGAGTCTTTCCCCTTTCAGCCTTCTGTCAGAGCACTTCTGAGTTTACATTTTGGGTGTTGAACTTGAAAATGTTTTGAGTCAGCTGGGGATCGAACCCATGTCTTCAAAACACACGTTGGGGTAACTATCATGCTGAGCCACTCAGCCAAAGACAGTATTGGTCTGATTTTGAAAACTTTGAGTCCTCTCTCGGGATGTTGGTCCTGAAACCTTATGAAGTCACACAGGGATGAAACACACACCTTCAAAACTACTCGTGAAGCTTCTAACGCACTGAGCCACACAGCCCTTCCTCTTCTGAACTTCTCTCAGACTGCCCTGGAGGCGACACTTTGGGTGTTGAATTAAAGGCTATGATTTGCAGAGGAATTGAACCAGGGACAACACCTGTTTAATTTGAAAAACTTTTCAGTCCTTTCTCTCGGTGGTGAACTTCAAAATCCTGACGGTCATACAGGGATCGAACTTGTGTCCTCAAAAGACCTGAAGCACCATCTAACATGCTGAGCCACCATCCAGACACAGCAGCTGTTTAAATTTAAGCTTTTTTTACACTTTTCTGGGTGTTGAACATCAAAACTTAAAGGACTACCTGCGGATCAAATGCAAAACCTCAAAACTACTCCTGAAGCTTCTATCACACTGAACCAGAGTCCTTCCTCTTTCAAACGAGGAGTCAACACTTCAGCTGTTGGACTTCAAAATACTTGAAGAGTTAACCAGGGATCAAAAACCACATCCTGGAAACACCTGAGGAGGCCTCTAACACCCTGAGCCATTGGATCAACACACTTTTTTCTAGGTCTTTTCATTCTTTTCTATGAGTTGGAGCACATAGTTGTAATTACCTGAAGATTGAACCTCAAACTTTTTGGAGTAGTCCTCAAACACGTTAAGCCACTGGACCTCTTTTTTAAAGTGTTTGAATCCTTGTAACGTTGGCTTGCACACTAACGTCTTTCTTCTTTTTGTTTCCAGGAGCAGTTTGAGTTCGCCCTGAGAGCCGTCGACAAAGAGGTCAACGTCATCCTCAGATCAGCCCCCGTCTGCCCCCCTCGACCCTCCAGTCCTCGCTGTCAGACTCCAATCTTTCTCTCTGTGGTGCTGATGATGATGGTTATCATGATGAAGGTTGATGTTGTGCTTGACGATCTGCCCGTGTGGTGATTCCTTCAAACATGAGGGTGATGTCAATAAATGAAAAACAACTTACTCTCAGACGACGTTACGGTCAGAAAGGATTCACACAGGCAAAGCTGTCTGATCTTTAAGTGTTTGTGGCACAAATATGATGTGTTCAGTTCACCCTGCATGTGAATGAGCCACAGATGACTTAGACATCAGATCTGACTTCAGCCTTTGAAAATGCAGTCTGAGGTCCAGGTAACCAATTCAAGCCAAAAACTGAATTTTTCCTCTTATATGTGCCTCTAGTTTTGAAATTGTGCTGTTGATGTTGGTTTCAGGAAGGAAGCAAATTTGTAAAAAGAAAAAAGATTTTAATGCATCAGAAGGCTCCAAAAAATATTGAATGATATGATTTCTAGAACATCAAGTGGACAAAGACACAGATCCTGGTGAGGAATAAGCTTTTTATTTGCGAGGCGGTTGGAGATGAACTGTGATTGTTTCCCAGGTCCGTTCTGCTATTCTAATCCAATGCACTTTTTCTCAAATTCAGCAAATATTTCCGCACAATCTGGTCTTCATAAAGCCCAGACTCTGAAAATGGGAAACAAACTCATCACAGGTCATCTGAATTAATCTGGTTTATGACAGAGTTTTGACCCCAAAATAAACCAATAAATAATGTCAAAATTATAATACCGTCTTGGAAAAAGTCTGAATTCATGTTTTGTCCTGTGCAGAATGACAAGCAAACAACTTTTAAAAAGTTTTCTGAATTCAGTTTGACTCTTCAGAAATGTAGACTTTAACAATGGTTAAATTAACACACAAAATGAATTTTTATTGTAGGTTTTCTTTTTAAGCAAGGTTTCTCTGCGATTTTATAATAAACTCAATCCATCCTTGTAAAACAGAGAAGTTCACATGTGAATGGTGATGCATTTATGTGCCCAAAATATGAGATCAAAATAGTAATACTTAATGATACACCAGCCACAGGGAAGAAACGAAACGGAAGAATGATTTCTGAAATTAAAAGAAGGTCAGAAGGTCACGAGAAAAAAAAACATATGCAAAAAACAGGTATTTGTAATTACTAAATTAAAAAAAAACAAAGTGTTTTCTCACAGCTTCTCTTCCTCTCCGGTCGTAGCCTGGAGTTGTGCACGCAGTCGATTGCAAACAAAAATGGTAAGCTGACCTTGTTGCTTCTGTCACCACAGAAACATCAAAAGTTGAGGCTGCATTGAATGACAGCATGATTTGCTCACAGTGAACAGAACTACTGATGTACTAGGTGACAGATAGAAAAGATCAACCAACTTTACATTGACTGTTTACTGTTAGTTTCATGTAGGTGACAAAAAAATTATCAGATGAGATTATAGGAACAATACAGTGTAAAGGCAAAATCCTACAAAAGAGAGTAGAAAGGTTTAGTTTTTAGCAGACATGAGACTTGAACAGACTCCAACTGTATTGTAATGTGACAGGTTTTTCTTTGTGCATGCAGTCAAACATTAGAGTGTTAAAAATCTGATTACTTCTCTGACATTTATGTTTATGACCTTCTTCTTCATCAGTGGAATGATGCTGCCCTCTGCTGGACTGGAAGAATTTAACCTGCACAGTTTCATCAAAATTTCATAGATTCACAAAATGTAAAGACAGCAGGTGTCTTAGGCTGTAAGACGCAATATGGCCAAAAGTATGTGGACAGTTGATCCTTCACTCAGTATGTGACAATGGAACATGTGATCAGGACACCATGTTCATTAGTGTGCTGCTATAACAGCCTCCACTCTTTGGTTTCAGTCTTTCCAGCAGATGTTGAAGCTGCAGCAAGGATTTTCTCCTATTCATACACTAGAGCATCGGTGAGGTCCAACACTGATGTTTGGGATCAGGTCTGGCTCATAGTCCAGTTCAAGGTCATCCAAAAGGAGCTGGATGCCATTTTTCCACATTTTTCAGGATTTTGTTGAGCCATTCATTTGTTGCTGTCTAGGGCTCATAATGACAATCAAGCAGTACATTTATAACTAGTTTGTGAAATGAGTCCAGTGCGTCTCTCTGGTCCAGGTGGGAGAGGGCAGTGATGGAGGGTGAGGGCGATGGGATCTTCAGTTGACACCCATGCTGGACAAACTACAGACAATTAGACAAGTCAGACTGACTGGAAAACTGACATGTGGAGTTCCCTGAGGTACTAACCCAATCCTATTCTGTGAACTCTACTCCAGCATTGGTGTCAAGATTAGTAAAGCTGTTATACCGAATCCCTACCCTGTCTGTTATGATGTCTGACAATTGTTTTTTCTCTTTTCAGTGGCAGGAGTGACAATTAGTCATCCTCAACATTTGTTGCTGATGTACAGATGTTTTTTCAGTCTATTATCTCAAATGGCTTGAAAGATTTCTGCTGTTTCTAGCTGAACTAAGCTAACGACAACTTGTGTTAACGAGGAAAACATTTCAAACTTGTTCCATTACCTTCAGCTGGAGCTTCACATAGGAGAAAACTATCTGAGACACGACGCTCCGAGAAAGTGAAAGTAAAGTGTCAAACGTGATTGATTTATTATTGTAGCTGCACAATAAACATTATTATAGTCAGTCATATTTGGCTGTTCACATGTAAAAAATTAATTACCTGAAGTTCCTGATTGAAAGTACTTTTGTATGTTTACTGGAAATATGGGCCTGATTCCTGCTGTGTTCACACAAACTATTACAACTAAATATCTAACAATAACTTCATCAATTGTTGATGCATGTTTGTTACACAGAGCTGAGACAGAACTAATGATGAGGATTAGCAGGATAAAGTCTTTGTTTGTGTTCATCCCTCCAGGAGAGTTCACACACTTGGAGAATCAATGCCAAGGAGACCTGAAGCTGCTCTGGAGGTGTGTTCCTGTTCAGTCAGAGGACACAGAGACACTGAGGAACCACACGAACAAGACCAGAACCCCACTCCAAATCCAGGATAAAGAGGTTCAGTGAATGTGGTGTTGAAGGTGTGGAGGTGGATCAGTGTGTCAGAGGAGACTCTGTAGAAGGACAGAGTGCCAGCAGGACAGTCCACATACACTGCTACTCTGTGAGAGACAGAGGAGGAGGAGGAGGAGGAGATGGATGGGCATTCTTCTGTTATTGTGCCTGACAGAGTAATGACCGTCATAGCACCACAGACTCCAGGACTGATCATTCCATCCAAACAAACAGTCTTCACTGCCTCCTTTCCTGCTGATTCCTCTGTAACTCACTGATACATCCACACTTCCTCTCCACTCGACCTCCCAGTAACAGCGACCAGTCAGACCAGTTTCACACAGCAGCTGAGGACACCAGTAGTCAAATCTCTCTGGATGATAAGGATATGACTGATCCTCCTTCACACGTGTCATCTTCCTGTTGTTGTCAGATAGTTTGATCTTTCTGTTTACTGTGTTTGTGTCGACTGTGAGTTCACAGGAATCTGATGAGAGAACAAGACACAATAGAGCTGCAGTTATTGATCTATCATCTGTTGATTGATTGGCAGTTTGATGATGACATCAGAGATTTAAATGAGTGATGTCACAGTTTGAAGATGGTTGAATGTGTGCTGCTTTGTTTTCATGAATGAAATGAAAAACACACTTACACTTCCTCAGACCTGGTGTCAACCATCGGACTCCAGCAGGCTCCACCCTGAAAGGAGGAGGGGGGGTCAGAGCAGCACATCCTCTTTCAGCATGCAAACATGGACATTACATCACTGTCATACAGTATTTTGTATGATGCTCACTCACACATAAGTCAACACGTTACATATAATTAGACCATGTAATGTCAATAATACATTGTCACTCACTCAGTGAGAGACTTTAATGTTTATAAGGCCATTTATACAGTGAAGCTAAACATAACAGCTTATTGGATTGGTGCTGATGGTTCTGATCAGAGGACTCCTGCAAATGCCACCTCTGGTTCAGGCTTTTGACATTTGACAAGACTATTAAGACGTCTTAAGTATGCAGTAATCTGTCTCTTTATATTGGTCTTTCCACAGTAATTTTAGAAACCTATTTGTGTTTCTCTGTGTCACTCTGGAATCAGCTTGGTGTTTCAGGGTCAAATGGCCCAGGATAAAAGTGTGACAGACTGACTGTCTGTGGCTGCAGCAGGCCTGTTCATACCTGAGAGTGTCCAATCTCCAGTCCAGTCCAGCAGACAGCAGCTTCACTCCCTGAGTCTCCTGGATGATTGTAGCTCAGGTCCAGCTCTCTCAGATGGGAGGGGTTGGAGCTTCAGAGCTGAGGCCAGAGAAGCACAGCCTGATCCTCTGTGATCAGACAGCCTGACAGCCTGCAAAAACACAAAACAAATCACATGGCAGATCATCGGATGGTTCTGCTGTGTCAGTCAAACACAAGAAGAAAGTAAGCTCCCATCATTCCTCTCTACAGTAAAAGTTGCTTGGTCTAATTCTGTCTTTATAGCTTGGTTGTTGTTTATCTGCCATTATGTTCGCTCCAAATTTATTCATGTACTGTAGAGTGAAGCCTGAGCAATTGGAATTCAGATTGTTTTTTTTTTATTTGTTGGTGGTTCTTGCCAAATGGCAGCAATTGGAGCAATAGGAGTCTGATTCTTATCAGAAATTATGTGTCTCATGTTCTACTGTCCCCTCCTTGAACCGCCACCTTACTGTGGAGCTATGTTGTCGGGGGCATTACGCCCCTGGTAGGGTCTCCCATGGCAAACAGGTCCTAGGTGACGGGCCAGACTAAGAGTGGTTCACAAGCCCACCATGGAGAAAGAAACAACAAGGACCAGACTGTTACGTCCGCCTCGGAGGAGCCAGGCCTGGGGTTGGGGCTCGCATGGCTGAGCGCCTGGTGGCCAGGGTCTTTGCCGGCCAGGCTCAGCCCAAAAATGGTGACGTGGGCCCACCTTCCTTCCAGTAGGCTCACCACCCATGCAGGAAGGTCCATGAGGGGCCGGTGCAATGTGGTTTGGGTAGCAGTCGTGGCGGGGGCCTCGGCGACCCAATCCCTGGACCAAAACTCTGGCAATAGGGACATGGAATGTCACCTCGCTGGGGAGGGAAGGAGCCTGAGCTCGTGCGGGAGGTTGAGAGGTACCGGCTAGAGATAGTCGGGCTCACCTCCACGCATAGCTTGGGCTCTGGAACCCAGCTCCTTGAGAGGGGCTGGACCCTCCACTACTCTGGAGCTGCCCAGGGTGAGCGGCGGGAGCTGGTGTGGGCTTGCTTATAGCTCTCCCAGCTCAGCCGCCACGTGTTGGAGTTCACCCCGGTGAACGAGAGGGTCGCTTCCCTGCACCTTCAGGGTTGGGGATAGGTCTCTTGCTGTTGTTTGTGCCTACTGGGCCGAACAGCAGTACAGAGACAGTACCCGGCCTTCTTGGAGTCCCTGGGAGGGGTACTTGATAGTGCTCCGTAAGGGTGTCCATCAGTCCAAACTGGTAAAAGTGGCTAAAAGTGGTTAAACTGGTTAAAGTAGGTTAAAGTGGTTAAATTGGTTAAATTGGTTAAAGTGTTAAGAGGTTAAAGGGTTAATGTGAATACTCTTATGTCCTGTAAAGTGCATGTTACTGCCCCAGGAGCCCCGGTACTCTTTGTTCTCTCCAGTCTTGCAGGTTCCTCACTGATTCTGGTTGTGGTCCATCTGTCTGAGGTTCACTGGCCTGGTGGGGACATGATCTGTGTCTGTGTTGTGGAGAGAAGGTCGAGTGGCCCAGAGCTCCATATGAGGACATCTAGAGATGCACCTGGACTCACTGGACTCATTTTCCATTACCTGTGATACCTTCACACATGGACTAAACCCATCAACTCAGTTTATCTACAGCTTTATTACGACCCATGTTTAACTCCATATATGACTGATGATGATGTTCTCTGTACATGTGGCATCTATTGCACGTCTGTCCGTCCCAGGGAGAGGGATCCCTCATCTGTGGCTCTTCCTCAGGTTTCTTCTTTTTCCCATAAAGGGTTTTTTGAAGTTTTTCCTGACTCGGTTCGAGGGTCTAAGGACAGAGGGTGTCACAACTGTACAGATTGTAAAGCCCTCCGAGGCAAACAATGTTTGTGATTTTGGGCTCTAAATAAATAAATTTGAAATTTGAAATCAGTGCACGTGGCACCAGGACACCCTAGGCCAGAAGTCGATGATCGACTTTTGTTGTTGTTTCATCTGATCTCCGGCCGTATGTCTTGGACACTCGGGTAAACCTGGTGGTGAGTTGGATCCGCTGGCAGAGGAGGAAGTTGGACAGACCTGGAAAACCCAAACGTATTGTGAGGGTCTGTTGGGAACATCTGGCCGAGCCCTCTGTCAGGGAGGTCTTCAACTCCCACCTCCATGAGAACTTCTCACAGATTCCGAGGGAGGCTGGGGACATTGAGTCCGAGTGGACCATGTTCTCTGCCTCCATTGTCGACGCGGCAGTTCGAAAGTTGTGGACGCAAGGTCTCTGGTGCCTGTCGTGGCGGCAACCCCCGAACCCGGTGGTGGACACCGGAAGTAAGGGATGCCGTCAGACTGAAGAAGGAGTCCTATTGGGCCATGTTGGCCTGTGGGACTTCCTGACACAGTTGACAGGTACCGGCAGGCCAAGCAAACCGCAGCCCGGACGATCCTGGAAGGCAAAAACTCGGGTCTGGGAGGAGTTCGGTGAGGCCATGGAGGAGGACTATCGGTCGGCTTCTGGCAAACCGTCCGGTGCCTCAGAAGGGGGAAGCAGCACTCTGCCAACACTGTTTACAGTGCGGGTGGGGAGCTGTTGACCTCAACTGGGGACATTGTCGGATGGTGGAAGAAATACTTCGTGGATCTCCTCAATCCCACTGACTTGCCCTCCAATGAGGCTGGGGACTCTGAGGTGGACTCGAACTCCATCACCCAAGCCAAGAAGTCACTGAGGTAGTTCGCAAGCTCCTCGGTGGCAAGGCACCTGGGGTTAATGAGATCCGCCCTGAGTACCTCAAGTCTCTGGATGTTGTGGGGCTGTCTTGGCTGACACGCCTCTGCAACATTGCATGGAGGTTGGGGACAGTGCCTCTGGAGTGGCAAACAGGGGTGGTGGTCCCTCTTTTTAAAAAGGGGGACCAGGAGAGTGTGTTCCAACTACAGGGGGATCACACTTCTCAGCCTCCCCGGGAAGGTCTACACCAGGGTACTGGAGAGGAGAATTCAGCCAATAGTCGAACCCTCAGGATTCAGGAGGAACAATGCGGTTTTCGTCCCGGTCGTGGAACACTGGACCAGCTCTATACTCTCTGCAAGGTGCTTGAGGGTTTATGGGAGTTTGTCCAACCAGTCCACATGTGCTTTGTGGATCTGGAGAAGGCATTCGACCGTGTCCCTCGTGGTATTCTGTGGGTAGTGCTCCATGAGGCTAGGGGTCCGGGGCCTTTGCTAAGGGCTGTTCGGTCTCTGTACGACCGGAGCAGGAGCTTGGTTTACGCATTGCCGGCAGTAAGTCAGACCTGTTCCCAGTGCATGTTGGACTCCGGCAGGGCTGCCCTTTGTCATCGGTCCTGTTCATAATCTTTATGGACAGGATTTCTAGGCATAGCCAGGGGCCAGGAGGGAGTCCGGTTTGGGAACCACAGGATTTCATCTCTGCTTTTTGCAGATGATGTTGTCCTGTTGGCTTCATCAAGCCAGGACCTTCAGCATGTACTGGAGCGGTTTGCAGCCGAAGTGTGAAGCAGCTGGGATGAGAATCAGCACCCCCAAATCCGAGGCCATGGTTGGCCACAGGCGGATTGGCGCATGGCGTCCGCAGTGATATGCGGTCTGTGTACCGGACCGTCGTGGTGAAGAAGGAGCTGAGTCGAAAGGCGAAGGCTCTCGATTTACTGGTCAATCTACACTCCCACCCTCACCTATGGTCATGAAATTTGGGTAATGACCGAAAGGACAAGATCGCAGATACAAGCAAGTGGCCTGAAATGAGTTTCCTCCATGCGGGGTGGCTGGGCGCTCCCTTAGAGATAGGGTGAGAAGCTCGGTCACTCGGGAGGAGCTCGAGAGTAGAAACCGCTGCTAGGGAGGTGTTCCAGGCATGGCCCACCGGGAGGAGGCCTCGGGGAAGACCCAGGACATGCTGGAGAGACTATGTCTCTCAGCTGGCCTGGGAACGCCTCGGGGTCCCCCCGGAAGAGCTGGAGGAAGTGTCTGGGGTGAGGGAAGTCTGGGCAATCTCTGCTCAGACTGCTGCCTCCGCGACCCGGTCCCAGATCAAGCGGATGAAGATGGATGGATGGATGGATGGATGTTCTACTGTGAGGACAGAGTAACATGTTTAGCAAATACAACGAAATGTCATTTTTAAACAAGTTACCAACTTCTACTGTAGGTCTGCCTCATGGCATTATGCCACCAGACAGAAGCAGCTTGTCTGTTATTTACACTTCAACCAGAACCTGAGGAGCCCTCCGTGAGTACTTTGCTGTTTTTTATGTGTTTACTTTTTGTTCAGGTGAATCTTGTTCCAGATACAAATTTTAAAATATATCTGCATTACCTAAAAACTCAACAAAAACAAAAAAAGATTAAATTATGAAACAAGGAAGGTACTTCTCTGTGTTTAGAAACGTCTGCTGAAATGCAGACATCCTTTGACAAATCATATCAGCGGACAGTCATACATGGATCAGCTGTTTATTTGCTAAATCAGATGGTCAGATGATAATCCTTTAAACTAACCTAAGAATTCCAAGTCTACAGTGTGGACTCTGCAGTCCAGCAGACAGCAGCATCACTGCTGAATTTTGTAGGTTGTTGTTATTCAGGTCCAGCTCTCTCAGATTAGAAGATTTTGAACTGAGAACCGAGGACAGAGCTTCACAGCTTCTCTCTGAGAAGTTACAGCTACTCAGCCTGGAGAAGAAATACCAAAAAAAAAATCAGATAACTTTTGTGTTTGGATTCTTTGTGATACAGGATATAAAGTATAACCTCCTCTTGGCACATGTTGAAACTGCAGCTGTTTGACTTGGTGATGTGACCATTAATCAAAACTGAATCAGGAATAAACTGTTCCTGTCATCAAAAACATTTGATGTCAAAACAAAAATTACAATTCATAACATTTCATGTTATTCAGTATTTGAATCTGAAAAAGAATTAAACAAATAAAAATCAGAGATTTTCCCTACTGTGAAATTTTAAATCCTGGTCGAAGAGAGAATAAAATCCAACTTAGACATGGTATAATTACATGAAATGGTGTGTACAATTTATAGAAGTATCTCACATCATTTCAAATCATTTTTTAACTCTGACCAACCTAAACTTTTCCAGTGGACAATTTCGACTCTTAGGTCCTGCAAAAAGCATCTTCATTCCTGAATCCTGCAGGTCGTTGTTACTCAGGTCCAGCTCTCTCAGACTAGAGGACTGGGAGCTGAGGACTGAGGACAGATTTTCGAGACTTTTCTCAGAGAGGTTACACCCACTCAACCTGGACAGGAAATCATGAATTAGAAGACATGTGAGATTTGTGGTAAAATGTTGATTTTGGACTCTTTGTGAAACAGTAAATATTATCTTATCCCAGCTCTTGGTAAAAAGCATTACTGTTTTATAATGTTAGAGATATGACAAACAATCATGACTGGATCAGGAAAAAAAAGAGTACTAATATGAAAACATAAATCAGTTTCTCAATCTAAATCGAAGTTAACATTTCATCTTTTCCAAATGAATCTAAATCAGAATAAAATTCATTGGATATTGGAGAGAGGAAATTCAGAAATTCTGAGGCTGTTTAAAAGAAACTGAAGTTAGAGTTTCAAGAAATAACTTGAATAATTAAAAAAAAAGACTTCACCTGACCTGAGAGTTTCCAGTGTGCAGTGTGGACTCTCCAGTCCAGCAGAACAGCAGCTTCACTCCTGAATCCTGCAGGTTGTTGTTACTCAGGTCCAGCTCTCTCAGACTAGAGGACTGGGAGCTGAGAACTGAGGACAGAGCTTCACAGCTTCTCTCTGAGAGGTTACAGCCACTCAGTCTAGAAAGACATTGCAGTAAATAAACAAGTGTTATGTTACTTTATTATGAAGTTGGAAACCAGTAGAATAATTATTGATGAATAAATCTTACTAACAGGGCTTTCTTGGAGGCTTTGACCACTGGCAGCAGCCTCAGAAGAGCATCCTCTGAAGCAGAGTATTTCTTCAGGTCAAACACATCCAGACCTTTTTCTGATGACAGTAAGATGAAGACCAGAGCTGACCACTGAGCAGGAGAAGAGTTTATCTGTGGAGAGACTTCCTGATCTCAGGGACTGTTTGGATCTGCCTCCACCAGAGAACAATCATTCAGTTCATTCAGACAGTGGAACAGATTGATGCTTCTCTCTGTAGAAGGAGTCTCTTTGATCTTTTTCTTTATGTATTTCACTGTTAATTGATTGGTTGTCGATACATTACCCGTCTGTTTCAGCAGACCTTGAAGGAGAGTCTGATTGGTCGACAGTGAAAGTCCCAGGAGGAACCGGAGGAACAAGTCCAAGTGGCCATTTGGACTCTGTAAGGCCTTATCCACAGCGCTCTGATAGAAGCATGCTGATTTGCCTCTTATCACATCAGACCACCAACATGTTGGTTGTTCTTCTGACAGCAGATTGACTCCAGAGTTGATGAAGGTCCAGATGGACATGAAGAGCAGCCAGAAACTCCTGAACACTCAGATGGACGAAGCAGAACACCTTGTCCTGGTACAGTCCTCTCTCCTCTTTAAAGATCTGTGTGAACACTCCTGAGTACACTGAGGCTGCTCTGATATCGATGCCACACTCTGTCAGGTGTGATTCATAGAAGATCAGGTTGCCTTTCTGCAGCTGCTCAAAAGCCAGTTTTCCCAGAGACTCAATCATCTTCCTGCTCTCTGGACTCCAGTGTGGATCTGTTCTTAGCTCCTCCATCATACTTGATGTTCTTCACTTTGGACTGAACCACCAGGAAGTGGATGTACATCTCAGTCAGGGTCTTGGGCAGCTCTCCTCTCTCTCTGGTTTTCAACACATCCTCCAGAACTGTAGCAGTGATCCAGCAGAAGACTGGGATGTGGCACATGATGTGGAGGCTTCGTGATGTCTTGATGTGGGAGATGATTCTGCTAGACTGCTCCTCATCTCTGAATCTCTTCCTGAAGTACTCCTCCTTCTGAGGGTCAGTGAACCCTCTGACCTCTGTCACCATGTCAACACACTCAGGAGGGATCTGATTGGCTGCTGCAGGTCGTGTGGTTATCCAGAGGCGAGCAGAGGGAAGCAGTTTCCCCCTGATGAGGTTTGTCAGCAGCACATCCACTGAGGTGGACTCTGTAACATCAGTCAGGATCTCATTGTTGTGGAAGTCCAGAGGAAGTCGACACTCATCCAGACCGTCAAAGATGAAGACAACCTGGAACTCTTCAAACCTGCAGATTCCTGCTTCTTTGGTTTCAGTAAAGAACTGATGAACAAGTTCCACCAAGCTGAACTTTTTCTCTTTCAGCACATTCAGCTCTCTGAAAGTGAATGGAAATGTGAAGTGTACATCCTGGTTGTCTTTGTCTTCAGCCCAGTCCAGAGTGAACTTCTGTGTTAAGACTGTTTTCCCAATGCCAGCCACTCCCTTTGTCATCACTGTTCTGACTTGGTTCATCTCTTCCAGGTGAGGCTTTAAAGATGTCTTCTTGTCTGATTGTTGTTTCTGGTTTCTTTGGTTTCCTGGATGCTGTTTCAATCTGTCTGACCTCATGTTCATCATTGACCTCTGCAGTCCCTCCCTCTGTGATGTAGAGCTCTGTGTAGAATCTGGTTCAGAGGGGTTGGGTTTCCTGCTTTAGCAATCCCCTCAAACACACACTGGAACTTCTTCTTCAGTTGAGATTTAAGTTTATGCTGACAAGCCTGTGCAACATGTTCTGAATGAACACAACAAAAAAGATCAATAAGTCAAAGTATGACAATGTAAAAATGCAAATATAAACATATTTCCCTTCATCTCATGAGACATCAGTAAATGTTCCATTTATCCAGCATGTTAAATCTGTTCAAATCCTCTTACTGCTCTGCAGACAGTCAGCCAGCTCCTCCTGCTTCATCCTCCTCAGGAAGTCCAGTGTGATCTTCAGAAATGCCTCTCTGCTGCTCCTCCTCTGCTCCTCCTCTGCTCTTCATCCTCACCGTCCAACACCTCCTCATCCTCCCTCTGACCTCTCTAAGCATTCTGGGTAATCTGAAGTCAGAAGCTTCTGGATCTTCTTCAGCTCCTTCTTCACAAAAGTGACAATGTTCTCCTCCAGCAGCTGGAACAGAAGATTATATGAACGACACCATCAGACTAAAATCATGGAACAAACATCAGATCCATGTTGGACACACTGACAATTCACTGGTCTACAAAGTGCAGCATGGAGATTATTGTGAACACAACAGATGGAAAAGTAGTTGTTGTACATGTACAGACCATAAATATGGAGTCCAGGTGTGTTTGATGCTGCTGGGCAGACTGACCACTGGGAACCTCTGAGCTCTCCTGGTGGACTCTGTGGAGGAATCATGAAGAATTAGCTCACATTATGTTCATCACATCATCACATTCTCAGTTTTACAGCAGCTGATCACACTCTACATAAATCATCAGTCTCTCTTTCCCTGTTTCACTGTGTTGCTGTTCAGTGTCTTTGAGCACTGTGAAATGTATTTAAATGTAATGCATTATAATTATTATTATCATTAAGAAACCAACTGTGTGTTTCCTCAGACTCTCTGTGATGCTTCATTCTGAGTTTTACAGCAGCTGATCACAGTCCAGCTGTTCTCACTGACAAGTTTCTATTTCTGCTGTCACGTGACTGAAGACTGCTTATACTGGTTTATACTGGTTATACTGCTTATATTGGTTATACTGGTTATACTGGGCAGCTTTCACATGTGAGAATATAAATGTATGTGAAGAAGAACGATGCTGAAAATAAACAAACAGCTTTAATAAAACTTCTCTGGATAAATAACAGTTAAAACATGAATCAGTAATATTTGATCTGATTAACAGCTGACCTCTTTGAAGGAGAGCGTTGTTGTTCTTTAAAAGTAATGAAGAAATCAAATGATCGGTCACTCTTGAAGGACACACAGCTGGGCTCAGGTCCAAGTCCAGATCCAGGTCCAGGTCTCCCAGTGATCCTGTTAGACAGAGAGGAAGACCACCAGCGATGGAAATTCACTTTCTTCAGTCTTCAGCCACAGAAGCTGCTGGAGAAACGAGCAGCTCTCAACAAGAAAAGGATCAACACACCAAAGTTCAATAAAAGGTGAAGCTGAATGATTTCAGTCTGTGTATCATGGCTTCATTTCTCCTCTAAAAACTGGACCAAACCAGGACTAAACCTACTGGTTTCTGAGCAGGTTGAGCTGTTATTGACAGATAACAAACTTCAGTGTGGGTCCATCAGCAGCGACACTGTTGGCCTGTATTCTAACGTTTACATCAGCAGACTCAGCACAAATATCCTGACTGTTATTGAGAGACTTTGGTAGGTGAAGCATTTTAATACACTTGAACTTTGGAAGATCCTCACTTGATTTGTGTAACTCAGACTGCTGAAGCCTCATATTATAAATACTTACTGCCTGTCAGAGGAAGGTTGGTCTTTGAAATTATTAATAATGCCCTTTGACCAGTCACTCTTAAAGGACACACAGCTGGGTTCAGGTTCAGATCCAGGTCCAGGTCCAGGTCCAGGACAGTCTGGTCTCTGGCTGCTCTGGCCTTCAACACAACACACACAGAGCTTTGAGTGTGAATAATGATGGTGGAGTGATTTGAGTGGTGGACAGTTGGAGATCCTCATCTCACCTCTGAGCTTTGGTCTGGCTGTCATGTTCCCCACACAGACTGGTTTTAGAGGGAGGGACTCCCTCCTCTCTGTCCTCACACTGATCCATGCTGCTCAACTCACATCCACATCAGCTCACACACACTTTCATCTGGAGAGGAAACACAAATCATTCATCTGCACATCAACTGAAATCCTCCTTTCCATCATTTCTCCTGTAAAAAGATCAGCTGCTCCTCCAGTGATTGGCTCTTATTTTCTCTTTCATATCAGGCTCAGCTGAATGCCGTCAGAGGAAGCTGCCATCAGCTGCTCTACTTCTACTATCAGTCCACTAGATGGCGTCATGAAGCTGCAGTGAAGTGAAGAGCAGCATGGAGGAACACTTGATGACTTTTCTTCCTTTAGTGCTGCTTTTCTATCACTTTTATTGTCAATCCTGTATAAAGACAATAAAGCTGAACCTTGATCAGGAGCCCAAAGCTCCACAGAGGCAGCGCTTGTTAAACTGTCCAATAAAACACGAAGCTTCACTTCAGACAAACTCATGTGGCAGCAACAAATATTGGATTTCATCTGTGAGAGCAAAGTTCATCTCAGTGTGTCACTGTTGTGTTATTGTGTGATTGTATCATGAACACATGAACACACTGATGTGGAACTAGTACTTTAATGTTGGAGCTGGTTGAGCTGGAGACACTTTGAGCTGCTTTCATGGAAAACACTCAATCAGATTTTACAAACTCATCTTTTGTTTTTCATTTACAATCTTCATCTGAAAAGGAACTAAATGTAGTAAAAAGTCAAATATCTCCCTTCTGAGATGTACTGCAGTACAGGTAGAAAGGAGCAGAGCAGACAAATACTCCAGTAAAGTACTTCAAGATTGTACTTTAGAACAGTACTGCAATAAATGTACTTTAAACAGAGAGATCCTTTCAAAATAAAAGTTCAGTTCAACATGACATCACTACTTTCCGTTTATCTCACTTAGTGTTGCACTAACATTTGATATTTCTTTAAAGAATCAAAGATGAAATGTTGAAGCTCCTCGCCTCCTTCTGGATCAACTAACTCGACTTGTGCTCTTCTTCCATCATTTACACTCCCAAATATCAACAGGGCGGATATTTGACTGGCTGTTAAACAGTTCAACTCAGAGCTGTGACTTTGGAGAAATGAAGCATCGAGCTGCACATTTCTGCTGTTTCTAGCTGAACTAAGCTAACGACAGCTTGTGTTAACGAGGAAAACATTTCAAACTTGTTCCATTACCTTCAGCTGGAGCTTCACATGGAGAAAACTATCTGCGACACGACGCTCCGAGAAAGTGAGACTAAACTTTGACTCAGAAACATCCAGAGAGGCTCATGAGTTAAATATTATCTGCTCTGTCATATCTGTTCATAGGTTGATTGCAGCATATAAAGATAAAGTATGTTCAGCTGTAGTTCATTGGGTTTCAGAAAGCAGCATCAGTGACGTTAAAAATCACTTTAACTGAGTGTTGGTTTTATGGTAACTTTGGTGGTAAGTTAAAGAAAAGTGAAAAAGTGAAACAATCCCATTATTCAATGTACATTATGTAAAGAGACTAAAATCTCTTCAGGATGGTTTTATTGTGTGAATGTAACTGGGCGATTTTCAGTCACTATCTATATTGATGAGTTGACTGTAGCCAGCTGGGTATATCTGGTGTCATTACTGTCTCAGATGTTTGTAGCTGACCTCTCAGTTTTATCTCCTCTCTCATCCTATCATGGACAGGGGGTCCATGTTAGGATGGCCATCAGGAATGTCCCCTTTGTCTGGGACCAGCACATTTGATGGTGGACGTTGAAAGCCCATGTGGTAAAGGACCCAATCCAGGCACAGATTTTGGCCGAAGAGATTTTAATCAAATTACACAAAGAGATTATCAAAGGAGACTTCAGAAAACAACTCACTGGGTTCTACTCCACAAACTTCCTCATTCCCAAAGAAGATGGTGGCCTGAGCTCCATCTTGGACTTAAGACGACTAAACATCTTTGTGAAGGTTCTGCCTTTCAAGATGTTGACCACCGGACAGATGCCTATCAATAAAGTATATCTACCTATCTATCTATACTTCCATGTACCCATCTGCTCAGACCACAGACCATCTCTGCGGTTCACTTTACAGAGGCAGGCCTGCCAAGTCAAGGTCCTTCACATTTGGCCTTTCTCTCACAGAGTCTTCACCAGGGTGGTGCAGTTTAATCCCCCTTCAGATCTTTGATTTGATCCAGCCTTCTCTGGACGACTGGCTGATCTTTGCTTCAACTCTCAGTCATGTTGAGCAGGAAGGTCGTCGCTTACATAGAAGCCTTAGAGTTCAAGGTAAATATTAAAAAAAGCAATTTTGAACCAAGACAGATAAAAATTGTTTTGAGTCTGTGCCTGAATTCCCTCATGATGCCATCTTCCCTCACCCCACAGACGGCTGTGAAGACGTTCACCATGTCAGAATAGTGTTGGTTGGGCAGGTAACAGGTGATGACCCAGCTTCAGGGACTGACGGGTAAGATTTCAACAATGGCTGTGGTCTCTACTGTTTTTTCAGGGCTTGACCACTGCAGAGGTGGTGAATGATTTCAATCTCGATCCAAGATGGATGCGTGAAGCTCCATCTAACAAAATCATTTTTTCGGGCACTACATTCTGATTATTAGATATTGATCACATTTCAGTTTAACATGATGTAAAGAACCTTGACTAATTCCTGCTGGAGGAGCTCATTTAGTTAAGCACTTACATTTGATATTTATTTAATTAAAAGATAAAAGGCTGAAGCTCCTCACCACCCTCCGCTGGCAGCGATCATACAACACCTTCTGCCTGTCATAGTGTGCAGGTACACGGATGTTCGACTGCTTTTGTAAATGCAGCTCTCGATATAAAACTAGATTAAAAGAGAAGAAAAGGAGATGAATAATGACCCAGCTGGCTTTCCATACTGTTGCACAACCAGTACAGCCTCTCAGGTCCTCAGACACGAGTCTATTAGTTGTTCCAAAGTGCCGAACTAAAACCTTGGTGAAGCAGCTTTCAGCTTTGACGCTCTGAGTCACTGAAACAGTCTGAAGATCTGAGAGCTGCAGAAATTTCTGCAAACAAAAACTAAAAACTTACCTCTACAGAATGGCATTGGCTTTCTGTTGTTTTTTATCTGCTATTTCATTATTATGAACATCATTCTATATTTTTTAAAATCCTTTTATTAATTTTATTGGCTGTTTTTCCTATTTGTATTATCAAATTGTCAGTCATCTGAAGCACTTTGACCTGCACTAACATGTATAAAATGTGCTATACAATAAAGTTCAATACTTTCATTGATTGTATAAAATAAATTAATCATTTTTTACATAGTTGCTTCCTAATGACTTGGTGTTTCAGACAGTTTTGTTTCTTCCAACACAACTTTGAACCTTTATGTGCTTCCTCTTGATGAGAGGAAAGAGTGTGCGAAATGCACACTGTAGTGTAATGTGACAGTTTCTTCTTTGTGCATGAGTCAAATGTTGGAGTGTTAAAAATCTGTTTACTTCTCTGACATTCATGTTTATGACAATTCCAACTCACCTCCTTTTTCATTAGTGGGATGATGCTGTCCTCTGCTGGACTGGAAGAATTCAACTTTGACATTTTCATCAAGATGTCTTTCCAATGCTGGATGGGCTTCAGGTCTAGACTCTGTGCAGGACAGCCAAGTTCTTCCACAGGAAAATGGAAAAAAAAACTTTCTTTATGGACAACATCATCTACAGCATTTTGGCATCATACTGTAAGTTTGAGCTGAATCATGTCAAGTGTCCTGACCTGAGAATGACAACAAACACACTCACAGGAACATCATGCTTTTATTGTGAAGAGCCAGAAGTCAAAGGAAACACGACAGAAAGTCCAAGTCAACAACATTTCCACCATTTAATGATCAGAGCTTCATCTTGCAAGGCCTGGAAGTGGAAGACGTTTACAATGGAAATGAGGAATATTTTCAATCACCAACAATCAGTTTGGACAAAGTTCATTGATTCAATTTAGGACAAGAACCTGAAAGATTTCTGACACTAATGAACCAGACCGGGACTAGATTGTGTCCCCAGAAGGAGACTGGGGGGTCTCCTACAGAAGACACAGAGACACTGAGGAACCCAAATCCAGGATAAAGAGGTTCAGTGAATGTGGTGTTGAAGGTGTGGAGGTGGATCAGTGTGTCAGAGAGGAGACTCTGTAGAAGGACAGAGTGCCAGCAGGACAGTCCACATACACTGCTACTCTGTTAGAGACAGAGGAGGAGGAGGAGGAGGGGATGAATGTTCTTCTGTTAACCATCATCATCATCATCAGAGCAGCTCAGACTCCAGGACTCATCATAGATCCAAACACACAGTCTTCCACTGCCTCCCCTCTGTCTTAGTCCTCTGTAACTCACTGATATATAAACTCCTCTCTCTCCACTCGACCTCCCAGTAACAGCGACCAGTCAGACCAGTTTCACACAGCAGCTGAGGCCACCATTGGTCAAATCTCTCTGGATGATCAGGATATGACTGATCTTCCCCTGTATATGTTGCCTCCTTCTTGTTGTCAGCAAGTTTGATCTGTCTGTGTACTGTATTTGTGTCGAATGTGAGTTCACAGGAATCTGATGAGAGAACAAGACACAATAGAGCTGCAGTTATTGATCTATCATCTGTTGATTGATTGGCAGTTTGATGATGACATCAGAGATTTGAATGAGTGATGTCACAGTCTGAAGATGGTTGAATGTGTGCTGCTTTGTTTTCATGAATGAAATGAAAAACACACTTACACTTCCTCAGACCTGGTGTCAACCATCGGACTCCAGCAGGCTCCACCCTGAAAGGAGGAGGGGGGGTCAGAGCAGCACATCCTCTTTCAGCATGCAAACATGGACATTACATCACTCTCAGACACATCAGACACACAGACAAGTGTTAAACACAGACTTGTTGGAACTCCTCCAGCGCCGTGTCGGCCTCTCGGTTGGTCCGGGCAAACGAAGCAGACCTCCCGACACTGAACCTTCACCAGCAGAGACCCAGAGTCTCTCCCTCCTCTCCTGTGTGAGCCCAACTGCTTCAGCTAAGCTCTCCATCTGTTCCACATGGGATCACCAACACCTCCACAAAAATATGCTCTGTCTGACAAACAGCTGCAGTAAAAACTGCATCCAGCAGCAACATCTGGCCCAAGACTTGGTCTGCATGAAGGCTGAACACAACGTAAGCTGCAGGAAACCACCTCTGGATCACCCAGCCGTTATACATCAGCACACGCTGATGTGTAAGTACTGTCCACTCATCATGTGATGTTCATGGGACACCCAAAGTCTTTGAACCAGAAATAGTCTCATTCACTTCTGTAGGTAGTTGCATCACTAAACTGTCATAGCTGTCTTTATTATTCATTCTACCTTCATGACATCTTTTTGTAATTTGAATCTGTTGCCTAGTTTTAGTGTAGTGTAAATATTGTAAATCACCCTATATCTGAGATTGTGTGTAAATCTTTTAGTATCACAGTGCCCGATGTGCTCCAAGAATAACAAAAATGACTTTCAAAAATTTAATATACTTATAGGCCATGTTTGTGGTGAAGATGTTCACGACAATTGTGCCACACTGAAAAAGGAACTGTGGTCATCAGGTTCGAGTTTTGGAGTTACTGGAAGATTTATTTTTTATTTTCTCCCTACTTCCAGCCTTTGTGCTAAGCTAGGTTAGTCATGTTTTGTAAAGAGAAGAAACTTATTTGATGAAGAGGGGAGAAAAGAATATTTCTAAAACTACCAGACAGTTGCTTTAAGAAAGAAAGAAACAGCTGTCCAAACAGCACTGATAATTACCAACGGTTGATTATCATTTTTGTTCCTTCCCACAGAAATATCTCCTTCTTTGCTCAACCATTGCTTCTGTTCTGGGCTACGGAAAAAGGCTTCCTATATGTGTGATTGTTCATAGAACACTCATCCTCCATGAACATGTCTGTGGCTGCAGCAGGCCTCTTCATACCTGAGCGTGTCCAGTCTCCAGTGTGGATCCTTCCAGTCCAGCAGACAGCAGCTTTACTTCCTAAGTCTCCTGGATGATTGTAGCTCAGGTCCAGCTCTCTCAGATGGGAGGGGTTGGAGCTTCAGAGCTGAGGCCAGAGAAGCACAGCCTTCCTCTGTGATCAGACAGCCTGCAAACACACAAAAAAAAACACACAACAGATCATCTGTTCTGATCATCCATCCCCCCCCACCCCAACACATACACACACACACACACACACACACACACTTGTAGCATGCTAACATGCTCATGATGACAAAAGCAGCATGTTTAACAGATATATTGTTTACAATAATCAGTTCTATGTGTTAGCATGCTAACATTAATTAATTAGCAATAAAAACAAAGGACAACTGGGGTGGATGGGAATGTAAAAGAGTGACAAAAATAGTAGGCTCCAGCTGCTGCTTGGAGCCCGGGTATGAATCATGCATATTGAAAGTAATTCTCTGAGCATAAACACATCTGCGAAGGTTTAGTTAAAGGTCTTTAGACAAATCTTAATAACAGACACAGTCATACACAATTTGGTTGATTATCCCCCAAATAAGATATTAAATGGTCACCATTTGAATTGGTTAATGAACCCTGACCTGGGAGTTTCAAGTGTACAGTGTGAATTCTCCAGTCCAGAAGACAGCAGCTTCACTCCTGAATCCTGCAGGTTGTTGTTGTTACTCAGGTCCAGCTCTCTCAGACTAGAGGACTGAGAGCTGAGAACTGAGGACAGAGCTTCACAGCTTCTCTCTGAGAGGTTACAGCCACTGTATGCTGTGACCCTGGATGCTGGAAGGTTGGTCTTTAAAATTAATAATAATATCCTTTGACCGGTCACTCTTGAAGGACACACAGCTGGGCTCGAGTCCAGGTTCAGATCCAGGTTCAGATCCAAGTCCAGGTCCAGGACAGTCTGGTCTCTGCTGCTCTGGCCTTCAACACAACACACACAGAGCTTTGAGTGTGAATAATGATGGTGGAGTGATTTGAGTGGTGGACAGTTGGAGATCCTCATCTCACCTCTGAGCTTTGGTCTGGCTGTCATGTTCCCCACACAGACTGGTTTTAGAGGGAGGGACTCCCTCCTCTCTGTCCTCACACTGATTCATAGCAGAGCCCACACCTTCACACAAACACAACAACATGTTCATTCATTACAACAAGCTTTACATCACAGGACACATCACTTCTCATTACTGTCAATAAGTTGAGAGCTGGACTGTGCTAAAGGCTGTTGAGTGAAACCAGATCAGTGTCAGTGTTGGAAGATGGCTGTATTTGATCACTTCACTTCAGAGTATTAACAGTTCAAAGAGAAACCTGAGCCAAGTTGATCCAAACTGTCAGACCAGTTCAGACTCTTCCTGCATTCTTCACTGATGATGAGAGTTCAAACTGCTCATTCTTTTGACAAACTCAAACAGTATTACATGTAAATCTTTCTAAAATATACAAGAACAACTGTTGGTACTGATTATTGATAACTACACAGAGGTCAGAAGTCAGTGCTCACCTTAGAGCAGGATTATCCCTCAAATACAAGTAAGAGGAGTTCATGAATCCTTTACTATGAACAGCTTTTAGTCAATTTATCTTTTGACATTATTGAGACTCTGAGTGTCTCATCAACATGGTTCTTATATTCCTCAAACACTGAGTCTCCCCTCTGTCCATTCATAGTCAGATATTCGTGATGTAAACTGTGGACATAAACGATCAAACTATTGAAATAGTGGGATTGACTGGTCTCAGAGAAATGCAGGACATGAATATGTGCAAAACACAAACCTTCAGTGACTAAAGACAAAGCCAACTTACAGTTTCTTTAAAGAGTGAAGAAGAGGACTCTCACTTGCCGCCTGCAGATAGCTGAGCTATTTCGTGGAAAGAGCTGCATCTTTACTGGAAGCAGCCTGACAGGAAGGGCAGAAACAGCAAGAGATTTTCACAATAAGATGACATTTTACAGGATGTTGTTGAGCCATTTGGTTTGTTGCTGCTAGTTGTCATGGTGATGTTCAAGCGGTACATTTATAACTAGTTTGTAAAATACGTTGCAGGAAAATGAATAAACAATGAGCCAATCATTTGACTTTTCAATGTCACTCTATAACCCATCATGTCACCCATGATGACCCACATCAGTCTGGACAACAGCAGCTTCTGTGGTGAAATGTTGAACTGTAAAACTAAAAAAAAAATCATAAATATTCAAAAATTATAAACAAACATGCAAAAGAATATCTGTTTGTATGTGGCTGCTGTAATCAAAGTGACAGCTGCAGTTTGTCTCTGCAGCCACCAGATGGTGCTACGCCTCTGCTGTCACCTGCTCCTGCTCTGCAGATGTGCTGCAGAGAGAAGCACCAAAACAAGAAGATGTCTTTTCTTTGGTACTTGAATCTTTAGGTAGAAAGTAAACAAAGCATAAGTAAGTATAGCATAAAGTACTCAAGCAGAGAAGAAGACCCTAAAAGTGATCGTGTGTGAGGTTTTGAGTTTATATCTTTTACACATTTATCCTCTGACTGCTGCAGTTGTGAATATAAACTCTTTCTTATTTTAAAATCTTAAAAAAGCTTGAAAATTCTGGATCTTTATTAGATAAAATTACAGAAAAGGTGTTGCAATCAAGCTATAAACAAGCTGACAAGTTTCAACTTGAAACAAAAACATAAAACTGAAAGAAATGAACCTGTTGACCTGATTATGAAGCTTGATGAATTCAGAGGATCAGCGGTGGTTCATCCTGAGGGGAACATGAACGTCTGAAGCACATTTATCATTTATGTTTGTTTCCTCCTGCAGGTCAGTGATGGAGACGACCCAGACTGAAGCCTGACAAAAAAACAGAATAATCATCGTTCAACATCTCCTGGATTCAAGAGAGCGAACAGAGATGTGTTAATTATGAAAACACACACACACACACACACACACACACACACACACACACAGCTTCCTGTCTGAGCCAACGAGCTGCTAATTAGCCTGTGTGTAATTTTCATTGTTGCCAATTACAGCCGGAGGGGCTGAGGTGTGTGTGCGTGTGTGTGTGTGCCATGTTTACACTGATGCTAACGAGCCGGCCTGCCCTGCCAAGCGTGTTGACCCACTTCCCAAAGGAGATCCCCATGGACCCCCCATCACCACACACACACACATGAGACACACATAGCACACACACACACACACACACACACACACATAAACATAAACACACACACACAGACACCACACACACACACACATAGACACACACACACACACATACACATATAAACATAAACACACACACACAGACACCACACACACACACACATAGACACACACACAGATGCACACATAAACATAAACATAAACACATACACACACACTGTGGTGGGCGTGTCCATGTGAGGTCACATGATCACAGCGACTCTTCCTCAGAAAATTTGACCTTTTCTGCTCTGAATCATCTTTGTCTCCTTTTACATAATCTGACTCTTCTTCTTCACTTCTTCCTCGTTCTGTCGTTAATAGAAAATGACAAACATGACAAATATTTATCCCAGAAAACAGAAAGTTAAAATATTTAAACAAAGTAAAGAACAGGCACAGTTTCACTCTCACTGCGGGGTTTTACCTTCAGTCAGTGATCTTCTTTGGTCTGATTCTTCTCTTCAGTGAGGAGAACCAGGATCCTTCTGGTCCGTGAAGGACCTGGACTCTGTCCTTAGGCTGAATGTGGATCCAGCTGCAGACCCGGGCCTCCGTGTCTTCAGCTGGTCCTGCAGATTCTGTCCAGGTGGGCTCACACAGCGGAACAAACTCCGTCACCTTCTCTGCTCCTCGCTGTTAATCGAATTACTCACAAAGTGTCCGGGCCACCGCCTCCCTCCCCAAGAAAGACGCCCCCGAGCAGGAAGACGCCAGGCTGGGTTTGCTCCAGTTGTGGTCCCAGAGGATCCACCACACACACACAGACACACACACAAATGAAGCAGATGAAGAGATAATTAATGAATGCACACACACACTTCACAGCTTCTCTTTGTTTTTCTCCTGCTTAAATGTTACATAAATGAATGTATGTCTCCATGTATGAACAATTACATGTATGAATGTATGTACATATTAATGTTTACATGTATGTATCTGTGTCATATACAAGTTAAACATTATTAATCCCTGGAGGGAAGGCAAGTTTTGCTCCAGGACATTTTTAAAAGTCTAATAATTTACTCTTAATAAAATGTCCTGAGGTGAGAAAACAAACAATTCCTGCATCACTAAATAGTCGTCTACGACCTTCGCTGCTCTTTGTCCTGAAGGTCTGAGGAAAGAGGAGAAAGAGCTGAACTTTTACTTAAAGAGAAAGAGAAGAACTAAAATAATATCTGTGTTCAACATGAAGCTACCCAGTTAGCATAGCTTAGCACAAAGACTGGAAACAGGGGGAAACTGCTAGCCTGGCTCTGTCCGAACGTGTGTGTGTGATGTGTCACGTTTACACTTTGAGTTTGTTCGTGTTGAACAAATGAGATGTAAAGAGGCTGTGATCAGACTCATGCAAATTTTATGTTTCAAAACTAAAACACAAAACCTCTCCCCTAAAACCAACTAATCTAAAATAAAAAGACTTTCTCCAGTTTGGCCCAGAAAGCCCAACAGATGATGAGACTTGTGTTTTTAAAGCGAAGCATTAATACTGTGATTATACATTCAGTGCATCTCTCTGTGTGACTCCCGTGACGACGATCAGCCCCCCAGCTCCGGTTCTTCAGCCTGTGGGGGTCTGCTGGGTTTACGCTGCCGCCCTCAGCTTCGTCTGACAGGCTCACTTTACAGAGCGAGGGGGGGCCTCTTGGTCCACGCCGAGTCCTGAGACGAATCCTCGGAGGAATCTCTCGCTGTCTTTTGCTGCCTCGTTGAACAGCAGCGGCCTGTTAAATATTCCACAAAGAGGACAGCTGGCTTCAGGTGGGACTCTCCACGTGGAGGCTGAGAGGCTGATTGTTGAGGACGAACGCGACACGCCGTGGCCTTCGGCTCAGGGACGTTTCCTCCCACCGCATCATCAACAGCCTGAAGACAGAAGGTCTCTGATGGTTCCTTCAAATCATCCGCTGGTAGGACTGAAAAATACTGGACGGACGGATGGAGAGGTGGACGGATGAATGATGATGGATGATGGATGGATGGATGGATGGATGATGATGGATGGATGGATGGATGATGATGGATGGATGGATGGATGGATGGATGGATGGATGGATGGATGGATGATGGATGGATGGATGGATGGATGATGGATGGATGATGGATGGATGGATGGATGGATGATGGATGGATGGATGGATGATGGATGGATGGATGGATGGATGGATGATGGATGGATGGATGATGGATGGATGGATGGATGATGGATGGATGATGGATGATGGATGGATGGATGAATGGATGGATGATGATGGATGAATGGATGATGGATGATGGATGATGATGGATGATGGATGATGATGATGGATGATGAGATGGATGGATGGATGATGGATGATGGATGATGGATGATGGATGGATGGATGATGGATGGATGGATGATGATGGATGAATGGATGGATGGATGATGATGGATGGATGGATGGATGGATGATGATGATGGATGGATGAATGGATGAATGGATGGATGGATGGATGGATGAATGGATGGATGAATGGATGAATGGATGAAGATGGATGGATGGATGGATGGATGGATGGATGGATGATGATGGATGGATGGATGATGATGAATGGATGATGGATGATGATGAAGATATGGATGGATGGATGATGGATGATGGATGGATGGATGATGATGGATGATGATGGATGAACGATGGATGAATGATGAATGATGGATGATGATGGATGATGGATGGAATGGATGAATGATGGATGGATGGATGGATGGATGAATGATGATATGGATGGGGGTTCTCAGGCTGGTTGGGAGGACTGAAGGCAGCTATGTGAGTAATGAGCTCGGCTTCTGTTTTCAGAAAGGCCATAAACAAGCTCGCCGTCAGCCTAAAAGCTCGGACCCGCCCCTGCCCACCGGGGTCTGTGATTAGCCCCCAGCTGCCCCGCCGGAGCCGTGACCTTCGCCGGCTCGGTTGCTGTAATTGAGGGGGGAACAGCTGCCTTCACCTGTTTTCAGCTCGACGGACCGGTTCCACCTTAAGTGGAAGTTTAAGACGGTCTGAACTCTCTCACAGGTCCTGCGTCCTCGTCAGACCAGGTCCTAAAAAACCTTCGAAAACAACACAAACACTGAAAAACCGCAGCCAGTCAGACAAAAAGTGACTTTGACCTTCAGAAATTAAAGGTTATACTGACCTTTAACATCAAATCTCATTTCCCGTTTGTGTCGTTTGGATAAACAGTTTTAAAACCAGAAACGTCTCATTACTTCAGATTTTTTCTCTTTCACTGCATTTACTGTCATCTGAGTTCAAATATATCAGCATAACCAGCTATTTATAATGACAAGTAGCTCTGAAACAAGAAATTAGTTAATCAACAGAAAAGGAAATATTTTTAATGTCCTTAATGTCTTTTATAAAAAGAACATTTAATGATCTCAGCTTGAACTCAGACTTTCAGACTAATCACACGCTGTGATTTAAAGAACTGTACTTTACTTTTTCATTTGTTGTCACTTTATTTGCATCAAAATGCATCAAGACAGAAACAGAAATATAAATTCTTTCTTTTATCACGTTTTAACAGCCGTGTGGAGCGTCTTTAAAATCTTCTTAAATGTAAATCTTTATGAAGGAATCTCTTCCTGTTTGAGGTTGTCGTTGCTCCACAGCCTCTGCGGCTCTGTGAGGGGAGGAGGAGGATCCGAGCCTGCAGGAGCTTCACCTGTCAGATGAAGCTGTTCGGGTGGGGGGGGTCTCATCTGAATTTCAACATGGACCCCGGCTGACCCCCAGAGGGAAGCAGCATTAGCACATTTACTAGGACAATAAACCCTGTTGACAATAATCAGGATTCAGTGTTTTACATTAAAAAGATAAACAACCTCATTTACAAACCTGCCTGTTTTTTTTACCCATAATGCAACAGCGCTGCACAAGCGTACGTCCACACGATGTCAGGAAACAGACGAATGTGTTCAACTATAAGCTGCTTTTCAGAGACAACAATCACTGCCAGGAAGTTGAAGGTTTTGACATTTTTATTATTCGTGTCCAAACACAGTCGGAGCTGAACCTCCACAGATTATTATTTCATCAAACACACATTTCATCAGTGAGTTTGACACATCGGACTGGAGGCATTTGAAATATATTCATGTTACGTCTCTTTTATTTACAGTAGACCTGCGTGCTTTAAGATCTTTGTCTTTATTAATCAGGTCACTCCTCTCAGCTCCTGAATGTTTCTGTACGATCACCTGACTCCTCTGAACCAACGAGCTAAAGTCGCCCGAGCAGAAAAACATGGACGCCAGCAGCCGCTCTGACTTACACGAGGTGTTTTTTTATGTAGGTTTTCAATTTGTACATCAAACAAACAAACAAACATTTCTTAAAATATGGTACAAAAACTCCAATACCTGCAGTTTTTTTGGAGACGTGTTAGTACCAGAGTAAGTGTAAAAGGATCTGATGTGGGATTAAAATGGAAGAAGATCATAATAATCAATAATAAGATGCTGTTTATAATAATCAATAATAAGAAGCCGTTTATGTGGAGCACGTCACTCAGTTTACAACCACATTAAAGGCAAGGATTCATTCAAGCATGAAGAAAATATCTCGTCTCAATGAAGGACATGTAACTTTAATAAACACACACTTTGCATCACATCAATTTGTGCAGAAAATTGTTGAAAAATACCAAGACATATTGCAAAAACGTTTTTACGCTTGGCTGAAGTGGAGAGGTTGGTGTGTAAAAGAAATATCAGGATCAATGCTGGAGATGAAACAAAGGAAGGGTCCCTGTTTGGAGGAGATATGATGGCAGAGATGATCACCATGATGATTCACAACACATTTCTCCTCCCTGCATCATAAAATCATTTAACTTTTCTCCTCTGGATTCTCAGCGAGCCCTCAGTGTAAAATCAGGACAACCTTTATTGTGAAATCTCCTCTTTATAAAAACATATTCTGCTTCTCGCCTCTAAAGGACATTACTGCAGCTCCCTCAGCTCCTCTCGTTATATTCAAACTGCATTAAACTGTTTCTGTGGCGTCATCAAACAGAGGAGTTTGTTAAACATCCTGATCTGTCAGATTAATCACTCATAATTTGATGTCAAAGTAATTAGACGATGATTAGCCTATGATCTGCAATTGCTCAAAAATCCGACTTACTAGCATAACATTAATCGCTTTGTTTCATAAAAGCCAGCTGGCTAATCACTCCAACCGCTAATTGATCCAGAATGGAGGTGTGTGTGTGTGTGTGTGTGTGTGTGTGTGCGCTGTTAAAAAGGACCAAACTGTGTAAAATTTCTCATAACTAAATTGTACTTGAGTATTTCCATTTTCTGATACTTCCTACTTTTACTCCACTACATTAATTAAATACATGATGATATTATGAAATCAATAAGATTCATTGATCCTGGGGGTATTTGGTGATAAACACAGTAAACAGTGATAAAAAAGTATTTCTACCCACTTTCACTTAAGTATCTGATCTTGTGCTGCCATAACTGAACATTATTACACAATTTACTGATGAGTTTGAGGTTCACAGGAAACTCAATATGCTTTTTATATATTTAAATTAAATATATATTTATTTACAGTTTCTCCACTGATTCATCATCTCGCTCCTGTCCAGATCTCACGTATGATTTAATATTTCATCTTCAAAAATAAATTCATCGATCGATTAACAAACCGTCATCAGTCCTTTCAGCTCTGGTTCACACCAGTTTTTAAAGTGTGTGTTTTTCCATTTACACCAACGAGGCGGGGACATGAATCGCCACCTGTCATCAGCTCTGACCTTGACCCCACCCACCCTCGTCCCGCTCTGATCATGCGACCAATCACCTTGCTGACCTTGCCGACCGCCGCCGTTACGCGGCCCCGCCCCCCTGTCACTCATCACATACAGGTGACACACAAACTGCTCCTCTTATTGCCTTTCCCAGCATTCCTCTGTCATTTCTAACATCCACCATCAAGGTGTGGCGGCTTTGACCTTTGACCTTTTCCTGTGTCGCTCTCATCGAGATCAGTCGAAGATATCAGATGTTTGTGACGCTGCTGCGAAAGCTTCGCTGGCTTTATTCTGAATATTTCTCATGTTCACACCACAGCATGTCTCACTTCCTGTCTGTGGCTCGAAGCTCATTGGTTCCCACCGGAGACGTAAATCTATAAAAACACCTCACAAATCTTCAGTTTCAAGTCT
Source organism: Scortum barcoo (assembly GCA_023238725.1). Lineage (NCBI taxonomy): Eukaryota > Metazoa > Chordata > Actinopteri > Centrarchiformes > Terapontidae > Scortum > Scortum barcoo. The sequence goes on along the minus strand of CM041541.1, from coordinate 13,697,762 downwards.
GTTTCCTAAAACAGCTGCTCACTGTAGTTTTTAATCAAACAAACAGGAGGAAACAGGGGCATGCTTTCTTAGGGGACTATTTTCAGCGGCGGATGAATCCACTCAGCAGCAGGATGGTGTGTGTGAGTCAAACACATCATCAAGTCACTTTCTTTAAATTACACGCTAACAAGTAGTTTAAAGGCAAAAATGTTTCTCAACAACTTCATTTAACGAGTTCAGAAAACGATGTTTAAACTACAAAGATGGCCGAGTTGTTTCTGTCACATTATTACTTCCTTTCCACCGCGCTCCTCGTGCTTGTGTATAAAAGTCGGATTTGAAGTCTCCCACCTGGAGACGGAGACAGGAAGCCGGATCTCAGCGATCCATCCTGCTTTGATTGGCGACAGAAGACGAGGCAGCGATCCGGAGGAGGCCGGAGTCGGAGCGCTGAATGATGAAGACGATTATGTTTCAAGGGTTTCACATGGCGAGCTGGAATTCATGTCCAGCCTTAATAGTGCTCGTTTTCTGCCTTGTTCACTCCATTAGCGGCGAGCAGGGGGCCCGAGTGGCGGGCCCGCCGCTAATTACGGCATGAGGGATGATCGGCGAGGGCTCATTACCGGCGGTGCGGGCCGAAACATACTGTCTCTCTCCCGGCTAATGATGTTGGATCCGCGGCGAGGGGAGAGCGGCGCTCGGCGCTTCATCAAACGTTGAATGTCCAGGGGTTAACGTGGCTGTTGACTTCTCCCTCCGTCTGAACGTTTCCTCTCTGAAGCCGAACCACAGCGGTCTCATTAACACCAAGCTCCAGTCAGACTTCACACGTTCATCGATCGCTCACACGAGTCCGAGTTTATCTCCCGTTCAACGCCAGAGAGGCACGACGAGTCCTTCGCCGACACCGAACATCGATAAATAAAATTACTCCAACTCTCTGATTCAATGAACTCTGAGAGGAAACAAACACCTGTGCAGGAAAAGTTCAACGTTTACATTTTTTACCTCAGTAAAAGTTTTACCACTGAAGCTAGAGGTGCAGGCAGACGTGGTTAGCTTAGCTTAGCATAAAGACTGGAAGCAGAGGGAAACAGTTAGCATCGCTCCGTCAGAGAGACACATCGAAAACTCACTGATGAACAACGAGCATCTCGTTTGTCTCCAACAGAAACTGAAAATGTTTTTTTGTTGTTCAAATGAAGTTTTTAAATAGTTGAATGTCAAACAGGCTGTTAAAACACAAAGGACGAGATGGTCCCGCTTTTACTTTAAAGTTACTGATTCACTCAAACTAAAATCACAAAGTTTCACCCTTTGAACCCTCAGATACTTAAAAATGACGCCATCTTACTGACCGTCTCTCTGATCCAGACTCAAACATCTCAATGACTTTTGGACGTGATGAAAGTTCACGATGACCAGAGGATGAACGTTATTATCGATAAAGGTCTGCATGTTTCCTACACAGACTAAATATTATATCTGTATAAGAGTTTAAAGATGAGATGATAAATAAAAATATTCAGCTGTTGTATTTTGTTTCAGCAGTTTCTGTATTCGACACACAGATGTTAACTGATCTAAAATAAAACACATATATATAAAATGTTGGACTGCTCCTTTAACACGAGGTTGAAGCACATTTGTGTCTCAGAGCCTCTTCGTCAGTCGCCTCCTCTTCCCGTCGACTGTCGGCCTCATTACGGCCTCTTACCTGACATAACGAAGCAGAACTAAACGCTGCCTGATGTTCAGCGATCTGTCACAGCTCTTTCAGCCCGACGCCGCAGAGACGCTCAGACCAACAGCTCCTCCGTTTCCTCTGAAACAAGCCGACTGCTCGCCGCTTTAATTTGACTGTTAGCCATTTAGCTGATGATCAAATCCAGAGAGAGGCGCGATGAGCACGAAGGCACAACGAGCCGAGAGAGAGAAAGAAACTGAAGCAGGAAGTGCAGTCAAATATACATCACTTCTTTATGAATATATAAATACAGATGTGTCTGTAAATTCAGTTTATTCATGCAGACGTTCAATAAGTGCTGCACAACATCAGACAGAAACAAAACACATTTGAAGAAAAAAGACGAGACAGATTAACTTACATTTGTCAGAAAATATTTTGGCAATTTAAAACAAATTTAAAAAAACGGTGTATGATAGTTTAAATAGTCATAAATACTGCAGACAATAATAAAAACTGAGATTTGATCAAATCCGAAAAACCAGTGTGAATAAATGTGTTTTTAATCTGGATTTGAAAAGCTATATTTTCCAAGTGAATGCAAAAAAATTATGTCCTTTTCTGTGCTACTGTCCTTTATACTCATTGGTACGGGTATAATTTTGAACTCTTTTTGTCTGTATATTGTATAAATATGTATTTTTTAACATATTTGCCTGCTGAAGATGTTGTAAGTCAAAATATTTCATCATTAAAATACTTTTGGGATCTTGAAACTTACAAATTTCAACTTCCTGCTTTGTCTATTCAAACCATGGATGCCTTAAAGAAATGCAGATTAAATTTCTTACTGTTTTCCCACCGCGATGAACTAAACCCTGAGCACTGTCTGACAGGCTCACCGTCACAAACACAGCTGATGTCTTCCCGCCTGTTGACCTCTCACCTCTCCGCCACCAACAACAAGAAACAGACGTTGTTTGGCCAAACAGCTGAGACAACGAACAGATAATAAAGTTAATGAAACTCTCCGGTTCTTGTGAGAAACCCTGCATTTGTGTAACAGAGACAAGGCGTTCATTCATGTGAAGCCTTCACGCCGCTAATGGAGGCCGACACAGTTAACCCAGAGGAAACCTGCACAAAGAGGCAGCGCTAACCCAATTTTAGCCGCTGTCTCCTCGCATCCTATTTCTGTGATTGTACCAGCAGTGATTAAGGCTGTAATAATTAAATAAGTCTTTCTCAGAGCTTCTCTGCTGATCTAATTAGCTCGTCTGAAGCTCACCGTCTGATTTCTGAGGGTTTCTCTTTTCGGGCCGTCTGGACCGCAGAACTCGTGGTCGTCTCTAATCCCCCAGGTTTGCCGCAGCACGCAGGAAGCGTATACTTACCTGTGTGTTTTTACGAGCAGAGGTCAAAGGTCAGAGTGTGTGCCTTCACATGTGTCGGCCTAAAGAGGGGGGGAGGCTGCTTTCTGAGAATAACAGCAGTCATTAGCGGCTGCAGACACACCTGCTCCGAGCCGCGAGGACGCTCGGAAAGTTGATGCAGGTTGATGGATGTCGGAGCTGAAGCCGCAGCCTGTTTTTAGAGCCCCGAACTCCCACGAACAGCTGTCACGTCACTTTTATTCTCCTCTGTGGCTTTTTCTTTTTCCACAAAGCATGCTGGGAGGTAACAACCCCTTTAAAGCAACCCAAGGATTACACTTTTCTACAACCGCCTCAGCCGCTTAAAACGACGACAGATTTGAACAAAATCATTCAACAAATGTCAACATGAAACTTTAAGTATCGACAAAAAAATGTTTGCTCCCAAAAAAGACTTCATGCTTCATCAAACTTTGCTTTAACTTGGACACAATAAAAAGCCTTAAAGAGTAAAAATATTATATATAACATATGAATTTCACTGCTTCCACCTTTAAGTTTATTCCAGATCTGAGCTGAGCCACTAAACAGGAAACAGCAAAAACCTCTGAGCATCAAAACTTAATCTCGACAACTCGACACCTTTAAGTTTCTTCTGTTGATCCTTCGTGGACGAGAAACAAGAAAGAAAACTTTTTAAGACAACATAAGAACCAAGAAATCATTTTACATCCATTTTAATATTTTTCTTCTTCCTTTGATATCAGATAAAGGTTTTTTTCTGTTTTAATAATTCAGATTTACAAAATTTTTTTGAATGAAACCTGAATTGACTCTTTGAGATTCAAAGTTTCGTTCTCATTAAATCGACTTTTTCATTAACAAACAGACGTCGAGGTTCATAAAAGCACAAAGAGCTCAGCAGAAACAGGAAAAAAGAGTAAAACAGTCTCATTGAAGTATTAAACCGGCCTACAGGGGGCGCTGTCGGTTAACTCGACTTGAACTGAGTGTTTTATTTTGGAGAACTGAAGACTACTTGTTTTTGTCATTTGAGGACAATAAATTTAAAAATGAAGAGGAGAAGCTGTAAAAATGTGACACTTAAATGAATCTCAGAAAGATTCGACGTGAAGCCGCCTCTCTGCGTTTTATCCTGCGAGCAGTAAAAAGCTTTAACAGATTCGTCGGGGTTGTGGTGACTTTAATGGGTCGGACATGACGGTTTACGTTTGATTTTAGAGGGAATGATGCTGAAATGTTCAGCCATTAAACCAAAAATAAAAGAAATATTAATAAGTTACTTTCCACCAGAGTCTCATCCTCATTTTACTTCAATTACACCATTTAAATACGACCTATACTGTTATATTAGTGCAGAAATAAGAATATATATTCTATATATGCAGCAGGTACAATCTAATTTACTGCTACTAGAAAGAAAATGAGAGAAGAGAAAAGAGAAGAAGAACCGACAGGAATCGACAAACAATTACTGCTGAAGATTAAAGCTGCACAACAACAACAAGACGACGCCTGCGTTAAAAGATGTTTTAAAAAATGCCACCGCCGCTGTCACCGCTGCTGTTTTCATCGAACTGAGCTGAGGACGGATCAACCGGGACTTTAAAGAGACCAGGACCAGGACCAGGACCAGGTTACTGCAGCTGAAAGGCGTCTGTGTTTTTTCTGCTAAATAAAAGGATGAACTCTGCTGCCAGTTTATTAAGCAAATAAAACTTCTTTTTTTTTATCTGAACATTTTTTTTTAAAAAATACTAAAAGTTTCTGAAACGCGATTTATGACCCACGAGTAGATTTTTCCACTTGAGCTGAGAAAAATGTGATTTGGCGGCTCGATCCGAAAATTAAATGACTGGTTTGGACGGAGGTTTTCTGCAGAGTAGCGATCGATGCCGACCCCGCTCGCTGCCAGGAGATACTTAAGAAACTCAATCCCCATCAGGCCTCCTCCCTCATCGGATCGGCCGCCGTGAGGGCAGGGGCGACCTCAGCGGCCAATCAATCGAGCCCCTTTCAGCTCTGATAATCAAAAATCCAATCGGCGCTTTAAATGTTAATTGATCTGAGCTTCGGGACAAAAGCAGCTCAGTCGTGTTCGCAGCAGCTTCTTTAACGTTCGGCGATGAGACGTTTTTCTATAAAGAACATTGATCATAAAGCTGCTGTTTGCTCCTCCATAAAGAAAAAATATTTAAGAGTCTCTGCATCAAAGATCTGAACAGGAAGAGACGATGTTAATGATTATTAACGCAGAATAATATCAGAAATATTCTTTGAAAAGGCTTTTTGACGGCGATAACGAGAAAATTCTGGTTGAATTTTCGTGCAGCTTCAGTCAAACCTTCAAACTACAGGAAAAAATCACACTGACTGTCTCATAATGAGAGTCTCAATCAGCGACAGGAGGTCAAACATTTAAAGACGTTTAACTGAGAGAAAATCAGTGAAGTTGCAGACAAGTCCAGATTTTTCTCTGCAGCACATCGAAAATTCAAACATGGCGATCGTCGGGGGCGAGTGCAGATTTGACTCCAGTCTCCAAAAACCATTGGTGAGTAAAAATCTTGTCGCGTTAACTGTTTCAGCATCAGAGAGAAGAGTTTTATGTCACACCTGAGTGATGTAACCTGTCCACAGTACGTTCACACGTCTTCAGGTTCAGAAAGAGGTCGTCCTGCAAAAACGTCGAACCTATCGACTTAAATTTTCCCTCAACGTGACGTTTACTGTCCGTCCGACTATTTCCTCTTTAAATTCTGAGGCATCGAAGGATCGGGCCTCTTTAATGAACCTCAGGACTCTCAGCAACCTCTGAAACAAACCGAAGCTTCAAGTTCAACCACAAACCTGACGTTCGGCTCGTCGACGTCTCAGATGTTCAAAAACAACTGAAACTTTATTTCGTGGAAGCCGCTCGGCCTCTTTGTCTTCGCCAAGCATCAACACGCGTTTTCAGACGTTTCACTTATGTGGTTAAGTTTTTGAAAACACTGGTGGAGGTTTTCTTTGGCTGCGTTCAGACAGTGTGACGGCGCCGTGTGTGTTCCTGTGTGAGGAAATGTGTCCTGGCATTTAGAGGCTGATGAAAAGGTTGATACCGCCACGCTGCTGCGCTCTGACTGAATCGTGTTGGGCGGCAGCGCTCAGGGCGACGTCCCCCACACACACACACCACCACCCCCGATCCGTCCAGGCATCTGTTTCCACGGCCAGCTCGGCTCCTCAGCTGCAGCTTCGCCGTTTCATAATTGCTTTTCCCGCCACATCCCCTCCACTTTACAACATGCGACGGCAACATCAGCAAACTCTCACAGATTGTCCCATTTAGCTTCAGATTTAAATGCAAGAGGAGGAGGGGGGTTGAGTGTGTGGAGGGTATTTTTCCTTTTTTTTACATCAAACTGCGTCCTGGTTTATTTCTGTAAACGCTCCACAGCCATTCGGAGGCCGATTATCGCCGCTTGTTGCAGCGACTGATGATCCTACCAGGTAAGCAGCTCCTATTAGAGGAAGCTTCATTTAGTGCAGTGTTACACTCCAGCTGCCCCCCCCACCTCCATCCACCTCCACTACCACCACCACACCTTCACCCCCCCTCCCCCTCCTCCTTCCCCTTTCCTCGGCCCATAATAGATGATCGCAGCGCTCGGCTTGCATGCAGGAAAGGTTTAATTAAATCATAGTCCAATCATAATCCATGTTGTTAATTAAACTGGATAATTTATAAGTACAAAAGAGGATATTTATTAGCTGCTCTGCGGTGGTGGCAGCGCTGTAACGTGCACGCCCGCCGTGCACGGACACTTACACTCATGCACCCCGCCGCCCCCTCCTCTGCCTTACAACCTTTTACTATTGATGCCCCCGCATGATTGATAATGAGACAGAGACTGCTGTACTATTTGTCTAATGGCCGTGCAATTAAATTCCCTTGTAAATGACCCATGCCTCATTTCATCCTAATCTATGGAATTTTGATTGAATTTGTCAGCCCTAATTGAAAAATACTGCTATTTAATGTCTGCATTGCAGTTGCAGATCAGGCCGCCTTTAATGAGATCGTGTCCCAGTGACCCTGAGGAGGAGGAGGAGGATGGGGGGGGTATCCATGCATGCCCTTGACTCAGCCCAGGAAGGAGGTGGTGCTGAGGGGGGGGTCCTGTGGGAGCGGGGTCAGAGGTCGCCTGCGTCCTCTCTGCTACATATGATGATGTGTTGCGATGCAGCAGCGGCGCCGGTGGCGTCGACGAGGTTCGTATTAATTGATGAGGAAGCCATTACAGGATTCATTAAAATGGAGTTTGATGCCGGCGCAGGAGCAAATATTGTGATTTAAAGCTCGGCTGTGCAGTTTCGGAGGAGATGAATCGCAGGATAATCGCCTGCAAATGCCGAAGACTTCAAACCTCATCAGGAGTCGCAAAAACAGAAACCGAGTCTCTTTTCTGTTTCAAATAAAGCTGCAGATGTTCGACGGTTTCTGTGCAGCTGCAGACATGAAAATAAAATACACTGAGCTTAGATTTGAACTCACTGTTACATCTCAAAAACCTGAGAAATTTAAATGAAGTTTGGTGGATCTGAGCAGGAATTAAGCTGAAAAATCTCCTTTTTTCTTTAAATGGTGCTTTTAGAAAACAAGCAAACCTCTCTCTACCTCTGATTAATGAATAAATCTGTTGACACCAGACAGGAAGTGACACCTTTATTTACTTTCATTACTAAGTTAAAGGAGCATTCAGTGTTTTTTCCCATATAAATCATCTGCAAAGACGATTTGTAGAAGAATTTGAATAATATTTACATCCATGTTTAGTCTTCTTCTTCTTCAGCTCTACTGGTGGTCAAAAACTCCTCCAGGTACCTTTAAAATTATAAATTTACTGCCACATATAATTTCAGAGGCTTGTTTTTCCAGAAACGTTTCATCGACCTCTCGTGGCTGAAAGAGCTGGAAATGTAAAGAAATGTCAAATTTCATCTCCTGTAATAATGCTGATGAATACTGGATGATTCTGCGAAAGCTTGAAGAGACTTTAAAACCGTTTGGATTAAAGAGCGTCTAAATGAAGTTCAGGGACTTTATTTTACCCCCCAAAAAGTCCCTGCAAACGTTTCTGATTGGTTGAGTATTCCCAGCATTTTATTTTGAAAAGCCAGCATCCTCAAACAAACTGCAGAAGTTCAGGATGATTTTCAGAATAAACAGGAATATTTGGGTTTTTATAATCAGAGAGAGGTTTGACTTCTGTGGCTGAATGTGTGTTTGGATTGGCTGACTATAAACACACACACACACACACACTCAGGAGCTGGGGGTCATGGAGAGATTATTTACTGAATATATACAGCTTATTATTTACGATGATGTGTTTTCACATTCTTAAATGGCCTGTGGTCCCAATTTGTGTAATTGGCATTCATCCAGGAGACTAAAAGCGAGCTGTCACATCATCCCGGCCGACCAATCAGAGGCCGGAGCGCGGGCAGGGGGCGGGGCTCGGGGGGAGAAGGCAGCGCAATTAAACGGAGGGGAGCGCAATTTAAATCCAAAACATCTCCGGAGGCGCGCGGAGCAGGAAACACACACCTCACACACACTCTCACACACACTCTCACACACAGGCTCCGTGTCAGCGGGAGTGCAGATCGGTGCCCGCTCCGGTCCCGCTCCGGTCCCGGTCCCGGTGCAGGCTCTCCAAAGCGCGCGGCGCGTCCCGGAGCCGTGACGCGTTTATGGCTCCGCGTTTGGTGGCTTTTCTCTCCTCTTCGTGACTCTGCGCCCCCGCACGGATGGATTGGCTGTTCTCTGTGGGATTACCGCTCCTCTGAAGCCCGGCTCCTCTCCTCGGCTCCTCCCGGGGCGTGCGGCTCCTCCTCGGCTCCTCCGGGCTGCGTCCGTCCGGTCCTATGAGCGCAGCGTTCGGTCCGTCCTTCATGGTGATGCAGCGGCCGCTCGGAAGCACCACCGCCTTCAGCATTGACTCTCTGATCGGGGGGCCCCCGCAGCCCAGCCCGGGACACTTCGTCTACACCGGATACCCGATGTTCATGCCGTACCGGTCCGTGGTGCTCCAGCCGCCCCCCCCGCCGCCGCCCGCCCTGCAGCAGGCTCTGCCCGCCGGACACCACCCGCAGATCTCCAGCCTGCAGGGCGGCTTCTGCTCCGGCCTGGCGCAGGGCCTGACGCAGGGCCTGACGCAGGGCATGGCGCTCACCTCCACCCTCATGGCGTCGCTGCCCGGCGGCTTCTCTCCGGGCCAGCAGCACCAGGACGCGGCCCGGAAGTTCGGCTCCTCTCTGCACGCCGTCTTCGACAAAGCTCAGGAGCTGCGGCTGGACGAGGACGGGAAGAGCTTCCTGCAGAGCAAAGAGTCCGCGCTGCAGGCTTTCCACGAGCCGGACACGGCGGTGCAGACCTCCACAGGTAAGAAACACCTGAGCGGAGACCCGGAGAGACCCGGAGAGACCCGGAGACCCTCAGAGAGACCCGGAGACCCTCAGAGAGACCCGGAGAGCCCTCAGAGACCGTCAGAGACCCTCAGAGAGCGGAGGGGGTCTCTGAAGCCTCTTCCATTCATTTAAATGTCTTTATTACACATTTAAACAGTTAAAGGATGTTTGATTAGAAGAAGCAAAAATAAATGTTCATAAAAAAACAGGAATACAAATTTAAACTACAGAAAAAAGTTTTTTTTTTATTTTCTCGTGTTTGACACTAAAAAGTCTTTTTATTCCTCCGCGTTTAAATTTACTGACTCAAAAACAAGAAATCCAAAGATTAAAATGATTTCTGATTTACAGAACAACAAAATATTTTTTTCTCTAAATCAGATTTAGTTTTTTTAAACTCAAATAAAAACGATCAGAAATGATTCTGTAAATCTTTTTCAGGCCTTTTAAACGCGTGAAAATATTTTCTCAGCTGTTTGTCAGTTTCACTTTTTTATTCTCCAACTTTTCACTTCAATCTAAAATGTTTGATTATTAAATAAAACCCTTTTTCTGTTTCTGATAAATCATCAGCATGTTTCAGGTCGTTTTATCGGTTTCTGATTAGAAACACAGATTTGTCCCCTGATAGATCGATCGATGAATTATTGTCTCTGACTCGGGCCGCTCGTGCGTAATTACGCGTGAAAAATACAAACTCCCCGCAGAGCGCGTGCTCTCCAAACACTGATCTGATGATGGACACTGACACGACCCCCCCTTTAATTCAGCCCACATGTCACAGTCTAAATCATTATTTTACATTCAAACTAAAATCTCCTTTAAAATCTGGAGTTCATTGTGGTTTTATTATTCTGTGAGTTTTCGGACATTTTGAGTCACTTTTCTTTATTTTTCATCTTCACAGCAGATACAGATTTTTTATTTCTGACGCAGGTTTAATTTTGGAGGATTTTTTTGGAAACCAGAATAAAAATATTTCGTGTTTTTATTATTTCCTGCTCTGACAAAGCTCGCATGTCCCCCCTCAGGCAGAGCTCTCAGTAAAGACGACCCCAAAGAGGACGACTGCGGCCGGAAGGATGAGACCTTCTCCATGGACAGTGACTTGGACTACAGCTCTGACGACAACCTCACCTCCATGTGTCACAAGGAGGACGGGGACGGAGGGGGGGGCGGGCTGGACGACGGGCCCCACATGCACGGCTCCGGCGGCGGCTCCGGCTCCGGGGCGGGCGGCGGCGGCGGAGGGAAGAACCGGCGGCGGCGGACGGCGTTCACCAGCGAGCAGCTGCTGGAGCTGGAGAAGGAGTTTCACTGCAAGAAGTACCTGTCGTTAACCGAGCGCTCCCAGATCGCGCATGCGCTCAAGCTCAGCGAGGTGCAGGTGAAGATCTGGTTCCAGAACCGGCGCGCCAAGTGGAAACGGGTCAAAGCCGGAAACGTCAACAACAAGTCCGGGGAGCCCTCCAGGAACCCCAAAATAGTGGTTCCGATCCCGGTGCACGTCAGCCGCTTCGCAATAAGGAGTCAGCACCAGCAGATGGAGCAGGCCAGGCCGTGAGAGGAGAGGAGGAGAGGAGGAGGACTGATGGAGACTCTGAGTCCGGCTGCTGTTTCTACTCCTCATTTTAAAATCAAACTCGTTAAAACTGATTTCATTCACACTTTGTTTCACTTCAGGTAAACAACTTTATTATAAAATGTTAAAATCAAACTGAGAAAATAATCCGCTGCTTCTTATTTTGATTTTTCAGATGAATTATAATAACATGCTTGTGTTATTGCAGCACTTTGCTCAGATTAAAATCTCTAAAATGTGAAGATAAAAAAACCCGCTGAATTAATTTTTAAAGAGGAATAAAGAGGAAACACCCCAAAACCCGAGAACAAAAATCAGCTGTTTGTTTCTTATAGATGGACGTTTTTAAAAGATTAAATTAACACATTTTTTAATCACATTTCTGAGTCCGATGATTTTAAAGAAAATGTGGCAGCGAGTTTATAAAAATCCACTTTTTTTCAACAGTTTGGTTTTGATGTGAATTGATGTGAAGTGTGAATAAAAGCTCGGACGGACTCAGAGTTTCTCTGCAGGACTCAGATCGGACGTCACCGCCGAGGATGAGGATGAGGAGGCACACTGACCCCCCGACATGTAAATACAGACGGACCAAACGGAGGATTTCCGGCAGATTCATGACGAACAAACAAACTCTTCTTCTTTTTGATGACTTCCTGTCTGCGCTACTGAAGATTTTAAAAACTGGTTTCTGCTTCATTTCATCTGATTTTTTCTTCTTTTGGACAAAACGACGCTGCTAATTTATTTATATAAAACTGTACAAAAGTAACTAACATTCCCTGAAGTAAAAAAAGATATGAGTGTGAATTAAAAGATGAAATGTGACCAGATGTGAACAGCTGCTCTGTCTCTTCATGTTCTGGATTTATCTCCACAGGTTTGAGCTCAATCACACTTTGAAAGGCTGTTTGGATTTTAATCAAACACTCATTTTAATCAAGATAATTATTCAGATGCTGATTTAAAAAATAAGAGTCCGGGTTCTTTTATTTTACTTTGAAGGCCTTTTAAGGCCACAAATCTTAAAATGTGATTAAATTAAAAAAAGAAAAGAAAAAATTAAATCTGTTTGTTTTCAGGCTGAAAAGCCTTTAAAATGTGAGAAATAATTTCTCTGGTTTAACTTGAAGTTTTTAACAGGGGAAATGAGAAAATATTTGTGGTTTTTTTTTCTCTGTGTGCCATAATGAGGACATGCTGGAGGTCAAAGGTCACTCTGATCTGCAGCCTGTTGTGACTGAGTAATAAATAAAAACATAAAAAAGATCTCTGACATTTGCGTCTGTCAGAGGTTTGTTAATAAAGTTTAACTGAATTTAAAGCATTTAAATCGATTAGAAGAATTTGATGTTTGAATGTAAATTTAGATTATCATATTACTTTTATATTTTATTTTTTAGCAGGTAAACTGAATATTTTTCTCATTTTTAGTGAATAATTGTTACATTTAACACAACAACTTACAAATACCTTTACATAAAAATAACACTGAACAATAAAACATAAATAAGTTATTGTCTGTCTGAGGTATCAGGTAATTATTATTATTATTATTATTATTATAGAGGGTGGACATATCCTCTTTAATCACAAAAAATAAATTACCTGTCAGCCAATCAGGAGCAGCTGTGGGTCATCCAGGTGAAGTTTTACCTGCAGACACACACGGAGAGAAAAGAGTTTCAGATTCTGTCCAATAAACCACAAACATCTTTAAATAAACTTTAAATTCACCTGAGTCACGTGCTCATCACGCTCAGGTACCTTAAATCCACCGGAAGTGAAACACACCTGAGTTTCTTCTGTTTCCGGACAAAAAGACTTTTCAAAGTTTGGAGTTGCACAAAAAGCTCCAAAACACAGAAACACTGAAGTTTTTGTTTGTTTGTTTCTCAGCAGCACGTTTGACTTCCACCGCTGGTTGACACACCTGTACGTAATGACGCAATTACTCACGCACTTAGACACGTTCCGTTGTCATAGCAGCAGCAGCGGAAACTGCCTACACAGGTTTAACTTAAATTTTTCAAAACAAAACGAAAAATAATTTTTCTGTTTATTAGTCAATTAAAGAAAATTTTCCAATAATTGATTGATTGATTAATTAATTTACAGTCAAAAGTGTGAGGATCTGCTGCTTTTCTCTGTTTCATACTTTTTAAAAGGATCTTCTTAGAAACAACATCTGACACTTTCTGGACTAAACAGGTAATCGATTATTTTGAAAAACAATCACTATGATGATCAAATGATGGTAATGGTCTGTTTGAGTCGTCTAACAGATAGGGGAGAAATAATTATAATAATAATAATAGGGTTTGAAATTAAAGTGCATATTAACCCCGATGACGTCATAGTGATGTCATCAGGGTTATCTCGGATTGTCAGCCTGCCGACAATCTTTACGTTACAAACCCGGACTGTTGCATTATGGGACATGTAGGATCAGGTGCATCTAACAAAAATCTGTCTCTTGTAAATCACCAAAATTTATAGAAGCCGGATGTTAAATTATTTTAAGAACATGCAGCAAAAATATCAGAAAAAAAAGACGAATGTTTTTAGTTTTGAGTAAAATGTTCCTGTTTAAACGCTTTTTTCACATTTAATCTGCCAATTAAATTCAGAAGGATTCACACTTGAGGGGCCAGAAATCTCAATCTGTGGACTGTAACCTGCAGTGAGCAGGGTCGGCGAGGCTGCGTGTGACTCTAATGAATTTTTTTGCAAATTGTAATCAACCCGGGCCGTCGCAGCCGGCTGATAAATGAGACCCGAGGGGGATCGGCCTGTTCGGCTCCTCTTCCTCCCCCCTCCTCCCTAAATTAACAGCAACCTGCCCGAGCTTCAGATGAACTCGTGCTGATTAGTCCTGACGGAGGCTCGACGACACTGCTGCAGCAAAGGAGGTCTTCTTCTTCTTCTGTGGTGCTCTAAACTCTAAACATTATTTTTATTTCAGCCGCGTTCGCTGAGTTTATTTTTAAAGCTAAAGAGAGAAACAAACTATCAAACTGTTTCTGAAAAATGAACTTTGATGTTCGAGAAGTCACGTCCACAGATGTGTTTCTGTGACGACAGAGGAAACTCAGGTGATGACGGCTGAAAGAAAAAAGGAAACGTGGACGTTTGACAAACCACAAATTTATACTTTTATTATTTTTTTCAGTTTCAGTGAGCGCATAGTTCATCTGTAAAGAGCTCTAATATGTTTTTATGTCTAATATGTAAAGTCTGCATATATTTCTCTTATTTTTTTGTGTGACTGCAGATTTTTCTTCTTGAATTTTGCAGGAACTTCCTGTTGACTGAAGCGGCTCCATCTGCTCCCTCTGGACTCCTTTGTTAACACACACAGTCTCTTCCTGTTAAACACCAAGCTGAGGAGGGATTAGCCGGGTATTATCCAATTACCAGACAACAGCGACCACACACACACACACAGAGTCAGTGACGAGTTAAAATAAAGGAACTACTTTTATTGTAAAAATAAAAACAAATGGGACAAGTTTCTGTGTGACTGACCTCAGAGGGAAAAGAAATCCTGATTAAAACAGGAAAAGCATCTAAAGATTATTTTCTAAATTAATCAATTAATTGTCTGATCTATAAAACATGAATTCAATCAGAATATGTGACTCCATCAGATTTATCATAATGCAACACAAAGAAAAAGGGCAAATTTCCACATTTAAGAACCTGGAACAATCTGATTTTTGGGAATTTTTGCTGGAAAAATAACTGAAACGATTGATCAATTATCAAAATAATTGCTGATTAGTTTTCTGTTGATCAACAAAACGATTAATCAACACAAAGCATCAGCTGCAAAAAGAATTTATACAAATCTTTTACATTTATTTTGATTGTTTCATCCTGAAAAGATAAAAAATGGCAGATTATGGAGAGAAACACTGAAAAAAAAGAAAATAAGAAAAAAAAAGTCTTAGGAGGAGAAATATCACAAATAAAAGATAATAAAAAGTATAATTAAGAGATGCTTTGTCATAATTACAAAAAAAACGTTCCTTTGATGAACTTAAAGCCAAACTGGGTGAATAAAAGTTGTGGTGGAAATAAAGATCATGGACACTTGAGTTTATATTAAGAAGCATTATTCTCGTCTTTATTGAAAAGAGACACATTACAGTAGAAGACTCTGTATTAAGTAAAATTTCTCAACAACGTACTGTACAGCCAACAAAAAGTCAACAATAAAATAATAATAATAATAATTAGAGGAACAATAAGGACAGTAATGTGTCTGGGTGAAATCATAACGGTAAGAGAAGATGGACGGAGGGTCGGAGGAAAACAAAAAAAAACAAAGGTATGAGGGGGCGGAGTCTTCCTCACAGGGTGCGTTTATAAATAAAGTGGGGGTAGCCCGCCGGGTGGGTGGGGCTTAGGGGTAAAGGCTACGAGAGGTAACAACCAGACAAAGCAAAACATACGGAGTCGTTTTTCTTCTGTTTCGTCGCTCGGCGTTTATGTACAGGTGAGGCGGCGCAGACGGTGGCGATTGGCGGCCATTTTTTTTTTCCCTGTTTGGCCGTCTTTCCGAAGCAGACGTGATTTATCTACACGCAGGCAGCGCTAGTTTTCTATCCTAAAAGCTTGTAATATTTATGCTAACACCGCCGGGGTTATAAACGCGCCGCTGTTAGCTGTTAGCTGTTAGCGGAGATTAGCTGCAACTGGAGCTTCACAGGATGTTTTAAGTCTCAACGTTTTCCAACTTTTTATGTTCGGTTCAGTCTCAGAAGGAAAAAACAAGCGAAAATAAAAGACAAGTTTCTCAGGGGGAAAATGAGCAAACAGATCTCCGTTAGCCGAGTTTGGCCACCAGCTGTAGCTTAAATAAAGTAGAAAGTGTTTGCTGTACAAGGCAGATGAGCTTTTTCCACCCACAGAAATTTAAATAAACTGACTTCGTACTCCTCAGTTGAGTTAATAAATCAGTTTAGAGGAAAACCACAGGAGCCGCCACCACGTACAGAAATCAGCAAATGTCAGTTCATGCTAATATAACAAAAAATAAGAAATAAAGTTGTAGTGGAAAGTATTTTAAGACGGACTGAATCATTTTTAGTGCATTTCTGTCATAAATAAACTGTCTGTGCTCGGTCCTGCTGTCCTGGACGAGTCAGAGATTAAAAATAAAATAAAATCGAAGACTTTGAAAGTGGCGGTTTAGTATTAACAGGAGATTAAACTCCATCTTTAGATGAGTGTTTGGAAACGGGCGTGGCACAGTCACAAGGTTGGACGAAATCAGGAACTTAAAGGCAGGCGCGTAAAATAAAAAAGGCAAAAGGAGGAACTTTTTTTTTCTTTTAGCTCTTTCTTACATTTCTACAAACAAGCCGAGTGTTTAATGGGAATATTGCAGCAGCGTCGGTGATGGATGAATATTGCTTGGATACACAGTCGGGTCGAGGTTCTGCCCCTCGACCTGCAGCGACCTTTAACATCTGAGGACGAGACAGCGGACAGAGCGAAGACGACGAGGCGACGCTCAGCATAGTGTTTGAAGGTAAAGACATCGAGGTAAAAGCAGCCCGACGGTCCTGATCAGTTAGCCTTCAGTCGACGTTTTTTCACATCCAGCTACCAAAAGAAATCAACGCTCAGGAGAATCCACGACACCGACGTGACACAGGAGGTCTTTAAAACTCCTGAAATCAACCTGTGGATCTTCAGACCAAACATGTTTCCATCAAACTGAAATCTTTCTGCATCCACGCAGCTCTTAAGGTGACTGAAATTTCTCTTTTGTTCATGTCTTAACCCAAAAACTTGGACTGACATGTGAAAACATCCAGCGTGGTTTACACAGATCCACCATCACACCAGCTTCCTCTCATCCATTTTAGTGTAACTAGATTTAAAACAAAACGATGTTCACCTGTTATCAATCATTTTAGTTGTATATATGCACGATTTAGGATGAGGACAACTTCAGTGTTCTTCCCTGTTTCTCTTGAACACTTTTCAGAAGCCTGAAGAGGAAAAAACATCCAGAAACCAACAAGAAAAAATCAGAGGAATGTTTGAAGTTTGTGGAACGAGGTGTGATCAGAGCCTGCTCTCCGAGTAAAGATGGTTTAACATGATCCTGGACTCATGTTCGGTCCAGGTTATTTTCCAAAGGACCAGACTAAGTAAGACAGCAGTGTTAAGAGCGATGAATCTGTGCTGTTTGAGTTTAACTGACGCTGGTCTCGGTTTAAACTCGACTCAGACATGAAGCGACCTTGTGTTGCGTTTAGTGTTTTTTTGTGGATTTCTCTTCCTGTAAATCCTCGTTCAGTCGCTCTTCCTGGTTGGAAGCCGCTGCGTTAGATGCCTGGTTTACCTGCTAAACTTCCTGACACACAACATTCACTCCACGCCGACGTTTTTCCTCCCACGTAAACACACGTTAGAATAAATCATTTCACTCTGCGACCCGACAAAGCGGCGTACGCTCGGTACTTCCTGCTAATTTACATGACGTCTGAAAAAGAGAGAAAGTGACGAAAGGGAAAGAGGAGATTATTTACAGCGAGGACGTGGAAGAAGCCCTTCTTAGTGATTCGCTGAGCAGATCAGGGAAACTGTCTGATTAGGACAGGGACAGACGGTAGTCACAGACAGATTTTCAGGTTATATCACGTTTTCTTTAAATCCTGAAGAGCCGTCATGTCCGTAAACGCTGAGTTTTTAGAGTTTATAATCTACTGATCTGTCGAGATGACGACATTTAAAAAACAAAAACACCCGAACAAAGAAGAAGAAGAAGAAGAAGAAGAAGCAGGTGGATTCCCTTTACGCTCCCTTTGTTTCTCAGCTGCTTCCTTGTCTTTTCCATTTTTTATACACATTAAAACAATAAAATTCACTTCAGGGACACTTTAAATTAAATGCTGTTTGACCAGGATGGAAATAAGGCTCAGGGTTAAAAATGCTCACAATTTAGTCAATTCAGCTAATCAACTTTTCTATCGTCACAAAAAAAAAATCACAAAAATACCATGAAGAGTCTTTTGTTGACTCAGACATCATATTATTTGTTTTGCACTCTGAATTCACTGATTCCTCCCATATTTAACATCGTAAACATCTTTAGGACAAAAAGATCAATTTAAAGACGTCACTTGGTTCTCGTGGATCGTGGCGTGAACGATTAATCGACAGATCAAACGTCCTGCAGATTGTTTGATCATGAAAACATTCATCAGTTGAAGCTCTGAAACAAATCAATCCTGATTTTTATGGTTTTTCACCACGTGGATTAAACATCAACATTAAAAATCTTCTCCCTCATGAAACTTTAAACTCAGTTAGATTCTGAAATGAGCGAAGTGAAAACAGATGATCCGTAAACCGGTTTCTAAACCGGTTTAAGGACTCGACGGGGTGTTTGTGATCGACAGTCTCCGGTCCCTGAGCCTGACAAGAGCTTCTGTACACGAAACGACTTTATACACCCGAAAAAAAAATCCCCTCCCATGTCGACATTTTAACGATTGGTCCAGCAATGCACATCGAGATATAACACAGTCCAGGAAGAAATGGAAGAAATGCCTTAAATTAAAATAGAAAAGTGTCTAGGACATGCGATCTATCACACTTCGGTTTTTACTTCTAAGAACTGATCTATTTTTTTTTTCTTCTTAAAAGTTTTATATCGAGATATTTTTCAAAATAATAATCATTAAAAAAAGGCAGGGGAGTTCACAGAATTCATAAAATAATAAAAATAAAATGCAGGTGAGGGAAGGTGAAACACTGACGCTGCAGGGCGGGAGTCCTCGCGTGATGAAGATGATGTGCAGTTTACGTGCCGTGTACATGCAACGAAGACTCCCCCTTCTCCGTTTCCTTCGTGATATTTTCGCCTCACAGTTTTCTTCGTTATGTTTTCGCGATATGTTTTGGCGAGAAAAAGCCACGTGATGCTGGACGAGTCTGTTTAAAGTGTTTCTGACTCTAAAGTTTGAGCGTGTAGTGTTAAATTAAGCGCTGTGTAATGAGGTATGGCGTCCGTAGAGCTTCAGACTGGCCCGTCATTGGCTGTCGCAAGTCATGTGATTATTTCCCAGAATGCTTCAGAGCTTGACGACAGATGAGCTTGGTCAGTCGTGGACCGCGTTTCCCACCATGCTTTGGGGTTTTCCCTGTTCTCCCAAACAGACACGTGGAGTTGCCGCCGACCTGCGATCAGTCTTAATCAGTCTCAAGGAGCCGGCGGCGGTGGTCAGGTGAGGTGGGCGGGGCTTAGAGTCACAACAGGTAGTGGTTCCCAAAAAAAATGAAAGGTTCAGGATTCTCCCAGGTCGGGTTTGTTCGTCAGAGAGGCGGCGGGGACTCGTCATATGAGCGCTGGCGCTGCCGCAGCTGCTGCAGCTGTTGTTATGCGGTTGGTGTTGCGGCGCGACAGGTTGGGCGTGGCCATGAGCGGGAAGCGCTCATCGGGGCAGCCGTACTGAGCCAGCGTGTCCACGCACTCCTGGCTGTTGGCCTGCCGGGCGTACGCCATCGCACTGTTGCCGTGGGAGTCCCTCGCCATCAGATCCACGCCGTACTGAGAGAGAGAGACAATAATAATAATCGATTATTCATCCAAAGATCAATCATCCTCAGGCGGAGCTGAACGACTGTCAACATTTCTACTATTGTTTATTTTCACATTTTAGAGGCTTTAATCAATAAATGGATCTAAAACTGAATTTACACATTAATAAAAATTAACGACGATCATTTTTACTTTGTTCTTCTTTTAATTTGGCGTTCATTTTCACTTCCTGTACAGATGTTTCACATTAAAAGCCACAGGTCAACATGAAAAAACATGAATGAACTGAAAATGGTAAAATGACCTCATTAACCCATAAGACCCCTTTCTCCTTCAAGGAAAATTATGGGGGACATATCACAGACTAAATAGTTGTTGTGAGAACACAAAATCACATGACCTGTCACATGACCCATGACTGTCACTGTGGGTTCTTGTGGGTTAAAAGTAAAAATTCGAGAATTTTCAGGTGTTTCCAAACTGAATCTTTGCTACACGTCTCAGAAAGTACCCTGATTAAAGTGTCCTGCTCTGATCGATCAGGTGTGATCGATCAGGTGTGACGTTCGTACCCAGATGAGCAGCTGTGTGATCACCACGTTTCCTTTGCGGCTGGCGAGGTGCAGCGCGTTGCGTCCGTCTCCTTCGCCGCAGGTCTCGTTGACCTGCAGTCGGGAGCCGTGAGCGAGCAGCAGCACCACCGAGCGCAGGTCCTCCTCGGCCGTCGCCCTCAGCAGCTGCTGGCCCAGAGACAGCTCGGCGCCGGGCAGCGACGCCACGAACAGACGCTGCTCGTACTTCGCCCGGATCCAACGCTCCCGCTCCTCCCTGACGGACACACAGGGACAGGAAGTGAGCGACAAAATAAAAGTTTCTTACAAATGAGGCAAGTTGATGATCTGTTTGATAATTGACTCATCTTTTTAATCTTTTTGGTCATTTGTAAAGCAGAAATGTGCCACAAATTCACAGTTTCACCCACCAAACATCTTTTTAGATTTGACTCTTTTTTTAAATTTTCTGACATTTCACTCATCAGTAATGAAAATAACGGTTAATTTCACAGTCATACAATCCAGGAATTTCCCAAAGTAAAGTAGATTTTGTTATTTTTCGTTGAAAAAGCACCCCTGTGCTGTGTGGATTTAAACCTCATGAAGCTTCACAACCTCGGCTGAACAGGTGGAAATCTCTTCGGTGTTCGACGACACCTGTGAAGTCAGACGAGTCCATCCTGTCTAACTGCCCTCGAAGGGTAAAATAAGACACAGTGCGGGGCAGAAGGGGGGGCGGGGGCACATTGTCCACCAATCGAGTGTCATTAACTGCTGATCTGTCTAATCCAGCACTCAGAGCGCTCTAATCTCTGCGCTAATCCCTCCGTGTACACAGCAGCTCATTCAGCCCGCTGGGATTAAGGGAGGGAGGGGGGCAGGAGGGGGGCAGGAGGGGGATATTGAGCTGTACCCCCCCTTCTTCTTCTCCACCCCCCCTTTAACAAAATAACAACACCTTCTCCAGGGGGTGAGGACGCAGGAAATGGAGAAGGAGACAACAGAGGCTTCACACAGGTTGATGCTTCCACCATGAAATGAGCGTGTGTGTGTGTGTGTGTGTGTGTGTGTGTGTGTGTGTGTGTGTGTCCGTGTGTGGTCCCACACAGCAGGACAGAAAATGAAACTTCCTTCTTTATATTATGACCGAGAAACAATCATTATCATTTTCTGTTTTTAAATTTAAATGTTGATTTTTCTACTTAGACTTCATCTTTGTTTAACTTTTGACAGTTTGAGCTAAATGTTGATGACTGATCAATACTGATAAATGATCGATCTCATTGTCCAACATAAACTCAAAGAAAGATTTTTACATTTTTATTTGAACATTTTCAAGTTTTGGCAAACAAGCTGTTGTTATTTCACATTTCTTTTATAAAACTGAAGGAAAAAAGACAAAAAGGAGAAATAATATTCTGCTCAGTTTTTCCTGCTGCTTGTTAAACAACATTAAACTTTTCACAGATTTTCACACAACGTTTCTCTCCGACCTTTAAAGTTTTTCCAGGTGAGTCCTGCAGATAAAAAGGTTTTTCTTTTCTTTTCTTTGTATTTGCCTGCTCAGCTCTGAATGTTTGTTTCACTTTAATTAAGCTCACAGGAGGGTTAACTTAGTTTTTTCTACAGAAAAAGTCAAATAAAACTCCAGGCTGAGGTGTTTTGTGTGTTTATGAGCTGATTCATGTGGAGACGTTCAAACTGTGGGAAAAGAGGAAAAATCAAAGATAATGAAAAAGTGAAACAGTTGAGAAAAAAAGTTTGGAGACGGTGGGAACCTGCAGAATCTCATCAAGTCTCTTCCTGGAGACGAGTGTGTGTGTGTGTGTGTGTGCGTGTGTGTGTGTGTGTGTGTGTGCGTGTGTTGGGGGGCGGGGCAGCTAGCATCACGGAATGTCCTTCCTGCCCCGACCCAGAGAGAGAGTGAGGAGGCCGGGCACGAGAGCACGGCCGACAGCCCCCAGACAAAGCCTGGAGGTGTCGCCGAGTGTGTGTGTGTGTGTGTGTGTGTGTGAGAAAGTGTGTGTGTGTGTGTGTGTGCTCATGCAGGGCTCTGGCCTTCTGTCCTCCAGAGGACGGAGAGGAAATGTGAGGCCACTGGACCCAGGAAACGCATGCCTTCCCCCGCCGCTGGAGTTGCTAAGGGCCTGGATCGAGGGAGTGTGTGTATGTGTGTGAGAGTGTGTGAGAGTGTGAGTGTGTGTGTGTGTGTGAGCAGGTCAGGACTGCGTGTATGTGATACTGATGATCCACACTCAGTTCAGTTTCTGTCCAAAGAATCAGAGCGTAACTTAAAAACTTCTCTGATCCAGAAACTTAAAAATCCTTGAAAACCTTTATGAACCGCTGCTTCTTTGCTTCTTTGCTTCGACCTCCTTCCTCGTTGTTTACAAGCTTGAATCAGATTTTTTTTTTAGCAGAAATGCTAATCATGTCGCTGCAGCAGAAGGAAAAAGACCCCGCTCACATTTCTTGGTTAATTAAACTATTTTAATTATCTTTGTATATCTTTTGTTGTACTGATGCAGTTTCACTCCTTTAAAATTCACAATCTGTAAGAAATCACACCTGAGTTAGCATTTATTGTCTTGCTTTGAGTCGACTTTTAGAATCTCTAAATGGCCAAAAGTATGTGGACACTCCTGTGTTTCATCTCCTGCTCTCCAGATATATTTATATGTTAAATAACAGTTCCTGTTTCAACACCTAGACGCTCATAAATAAATAGTTTTGGTCCGAGTCCCGACCTGAACGAACCTTTGACGTTAACGAACAAAATGGACGACGACAACGTGAGGTTTGGGTGTCCACATACTTTTGGCCACATTCGGTATTTTAGCAGCAGAAGACGAGTTTTCAATTTACAATGGTTGCATGATTGAGTGTGTATTAGTGTGTATTTGTGTGTGTATTAGTGTGTGTATCGGTGTGTGCTGTAGTGTGCTGCAGTAAACATCATCGCGAGCTAACGAGTCCTGAAAACACACATCTCTGGACAGTGGAGAGGCTAATTGCACTAATTAACCACACAGAGAGTGTGTGAGTGTGTGTGTGTGTGTGTGACAGTATGTGTTAACATGTGTCCAAATGAACGCACACACACTCATATCTCTGTGTTAATCTGTGTGCGTGTGTGTCCCTTTTCACATCCCATTAGACGAAGCGCTGAGCTCCAGCACCAAAGCATGCTGGGTAGATAATTAAACACGAGCCCCGGTGAGATGGTTTGTGACAGGGAAACACACACACACACACACACACACACACACACACACACACACTGCAAATATGTCAACAGGAGCCCAGAGGGGTGAGGATGTGTGTGTGTGTCAGTTAAATTAAATGATAAAAATTACACCAGCCAGAGGAAACAAACACACTTCCCTTTCATAATCTACTGTTTCCTTTAACACACTCCAGCTCCTCCTGATGTCAGACGATCGCTAAAAACACGACACACACCTCCATTTTATTTGATTTTCACAGAATTCAGCGACTCTCGATCATATTTCTGAATTTGTGTCACTTTAATCAGCGTTTTGGTTGTTTAGTTTATTGCATTTTTCATTCTGATTGACCAAACTCCATTAAAAAAACAAGCATTTTAAAAGTTGTTTGCTTGTCATTTTGCAGACAGACGTGACAAAGCGTCAGTTCAGACTTTTTACAAATCTGCATCATGATGTTGTTATTTCGGCATCTTTTTGATGCATTTATTGCAAATAAATCACGTTAAAAACAATTTATTTTGGATCATATCGCTGTAGGAATGCGGATTGATTCGGCTAAATACACTGAATTTGCAGAATTTGACAAAAAGTGTATTAGATTAAAACTGCAACCACACCTTTGAATAAATTATCACATTTTTAGAGTCTAAACACTTTGATTTTCCATATTTTTTATTTTCGGGTTAGGGTTAGGGTGTGTGTGTCGTCCTCCGAGCCATCAGTGTCAGGTGACCTGTTGATTGACAGCTTCATCAGCCGCCGTGTTGTGGCGTCGCTCGCGGTCGCCGTTGGAAACGTCGGGGGGAATGTGATTCTGTTTGGGGTCACTCAGGGAGCCGTGCTGGGCCCACTGCGCTTCTCTGATTTCCTGTCTGTTGTTTGAGCTCAGGAGCCCTCACATTGTGTGTGTGTGTGTTTGTGTTAAGTGTGTGTGTGGACGTTCCCCCCCAGCGGCCGCTTTGTCCGGTTGTGTTTACATACACACTGAGTTTCCTGTCGGGCCAAAGCCAGAAGGGCGTTTGGCTCGAAAGACCGCCTGACCACTGCTGCCCCCCCTCCTGGTGTGTGTGTGTGTGTGTGTGTGTGTGTTTAAAGGGGTCATCTGTCAGCGACCCCAAAACACAGCCCGGACAGAGAGCTGAAAGCCGGCACACACACCCCGATAATCACACCAGCCTCATTATCATAATTACCACCAAACACGGCCCGAAGAGACAGAAGCTGAAAGAAAATGATCTTTAAAAATCTTTCCCACATTCATGTCAGTTTTCTTTGGATATTTTTGGATATTGAGGACAAAACACAGCAAAATGGAGTCAAAAGGAACCAGAAACAATCAAATTTCAGAAAAAGGACGTGACATTAAGGAATTCAGTGACAAAATAAGGTTTTAAAACTGATCAAATATCATTAATTTATCTGACTTTTGTTGGAGTTTGCAGCTTTTTATTTCAGGCAAAACATCCAACAAAACTCATCTCATCTCTGACCTCTGACCTCTCCATCATCCTGCCTGAAGACGACGTGTGATAGATAATAAAGATAATCATTATGAGATCATCTGCTCCCTGTTGTTCTGCTGTGTGTTACTGCAAATTCATGACATAAAAATAAAGTAAAAACAACTCAAAATACAAAATATTTGAGTTATTTCCTCTTTTCTCAATAAAACTCAACTTTTTAAATCCAAGATGGAAAATTTGAGTTCTTCTTTTATTTGTGTTTTATTTTGGTTCTTTCTTTTTCTCTTTTGTGTTGTTTATTAAATTAATTCAAATCTGACTCAACAGACAAAGAAAATTTGTATTTCTGACACAACACTGTCATTTCAGTTTGAGGACGTTTATTAAACTATTTAAAGGTGTTTTTTTATTGATTTAACAGGAAGGAAACTCCCTGCTGTGAAAATCCTTTCAAAGTAAAACTGCGAATAGCAGAATATATTTAAATATAACAGCAATAAAATAAAGAGGGAAAAGTTTAAAACAGAAAAAAAGGACCCTGTGGTTCAGTTCAGCCTTGAGCGTCGAGCTGAGATGTACGAGCCAACACGCCGCTGTTAAAGCCCGTCATTAATTACAGAGTGTGTGTGTGTGTGTGTGTGTGTGAGGTAATGAGCAGTAGGAATCGGGGTTAAGAGTGACACGGTGTCAGTGGCTTCTCTTCTGGCCTAATTAGCCCTCTAATTAATAGATTAATAGATAGATAGATAGAGCGTGGATAAGAGCATCAGCTAGCTGCCGAGCTAATGTTCATTGAAGATGAATCACCGTCACGTTCGCGTCTTTTCTAACAAGGTGAAGCTCTGATGCTGTTTTTATCGAGTAAAAGCTGCTCGCGCTGGTTTTTTATTCGCAGGAAAGAAAAGACAAAAGGAAAGAAGAGGCTGAAATCAATTAGCCTTTCCTAGCAGGTCGTTAGCTGCCCTTGGATGGGCACAGATAATTAAAGGGAGGGTGGAGGGGTGAGAAAGGTCTGGGTGAGGCGGGGGGGTTGAGCTTCACTGAAATCAGCCACGAGACTCGAGCAGACAGAGACGGAGGGGTTAAATCGGACAGAGATAAAAAAAAAAAGGGAGAGTGAGACGATGCAAATGAGAGTGAGAAGGTGGAGAAAGATGGAGGAGAAATGAGAAGCTGAAATGCTCCCTACAGAAAGAGAGAGAGGAGAGAAGAAAGGGGGAGGAAGAGGAGACACAAAGAGAGCAGGAAGTAAAGAAACATCTAAAACCTTCACAGCAGCTTTACGATCACTTATCGAAGCAGAGATCTGATAACTGAACTGATAATTAACTACGTGTCGGATCAGGAGTCCCGAGAGGCTCCAGATAATCTCTCAGGACGAGAGCGACTTCACATTATGTCGTCACCAGCACACAAACACGAAATAACATCAGTCAAAGGGTCGATAAGTGTGACGATTAAAACAGGATCAGGAGGAAACTGGTGCTGAAGACAGAGCCTGGACTTGATTTCTGAAAACAGCTTCGTCCTTTTTTAGAGGCCAAACGTTCACAGCTGCAGCTGAAGAAAAGTTTCAGGTTTGAGACGATGCTGATCCTGTTTGTCCACCCGAAGAGATGAAAGCGACGAATAAAACGCTCACTCTACGTTTCAGATAAACGAACCGACGATTCGAGCGACTGAGGAGCTAAAACTGAAAAGAAGAGAAAATTTTCTCAGAAAAAACATAAAAATAATCTGATAAATGTTTTTGTATTTTCATCTCGAGTTTCTCTCGCTGACTCGATCCGATCGTCTTAAACTTCCCAGGAAGTCGACACACGTTTGTTTTTCAAGTTAAACTTTTGAGAGAGCTGCGACTGTGACTAAAATGAAAGTAAAGTGAAGGAGGTGAGTCCTTCAAAACGTTCTAGTAAAAGTGGAAACGGTTTTAATCGCTTTTAAAATCCCACCACGTGTCAGATTCATCTTCAGGGTGCACCAACAGGACTGTTACTGATCTGAGAGGAGGAGAAGAAGGAGAAGAAGAAGGAGAAGAAGGAGAAGTGTCCGGGAAGTCGTTGACATTTCTTACTAGATTAGCAGGATGCAGATGAGTGGAGCTGGCCGGCTGCAGGATGGGGGGTTTGGGGGGGTTAATGCAGTAACAGGGACTCTGCTGACCGAAAGGAGGGAGTTAAAGTGACGATGACAAAGGCCGGATTAATGAGGATTTATTCAGACAAATGTGAGATCCAACTGTTGGATTGTTGGTGAACAAAAACGTCTTCATTTCCTCTCAAAGTGTCTTTATTTAAAGTCTTTATTCACTTCATGTGGATCCGGATCATTTTCAAAATAAGGTGCTCTTTTAAAAACAGGTTAAAGTTCAGTCTGAGGAGAAGAAGTTCACAGTTTTCATGAAGTTCAGGTGTTAATTTAGTTTTAAAAATGAAACCTTCAGGCTGAAAATGAGCCACTAATTCAGTCAAATGTCAAAAATGGTGGAAAAGATGGTGGTCAGAGTCAGAAGTGATGTTTTTAAATGTCATTTTGTACAACAGCAAAAATATTCAGTCACAGTGACGTGAGCTGGATCCAGAGGATGTTGTGTTTTAGCTTCGTTAATGACTTCAATGATTAGTCGACCATCAAAAGTTGTTCGATGATCAATTAATTCTTAAATATTTCAGCTTTATTTGAAGCTCATCAAATATATTCATATCATACCTGATTTTTGAACCGAAAAAAACATCTGATTGTTTACGACGTGACGTTTTAGTTTGTTTAATGACAAAGACGATCAGGAAGTAGTTTTCTTGGCAGTGTTTGTTCATTTCTTTCAGTATGTGTGTGCACTCTCACTGCTGTTAGCTGTGGATAATGATGGATTTTATCTGTATTATAATCACAGAAAAGCACTTTGTCCTGTGAGATCAGTTTTATCGTTCCATCCTCTGATTAGAGTCTATAAACTAAATACATTTGAAAGGTATTTTCCATTAAATCTGAAGAAACTGACCTTGTTCCTTTCACTGAATTATCTTTTAAACAAACCTCCTCTCTCTGCTCTTCGTCTCCTCGAAGAGGACGAAGGCGTGAAGCAGAGACGAATCGTTTCACAGCGGCGAGCGCTCTGAAGCGGCCGAGCTCCAAAATAAAAGTGGAGTTTCTGAAGTGAAGAGTTTTAAATGTTTACCAGCCCGCCGTGAACCCATTCAATCCAAACACATTACCCACAAACACGACGCTTTCCTCCCCCTGCCTCACGTTTCTTTATTGTATGAGCAATTTGCCGACTGAGCCAATTAGCCAAAGGGTGTGGGGGTGAGGAGGGGGGGTGAGGAGGGGGGTTACCGTCGGCGTGCAGATTCATTTCTGCTCGGGGAGCCGGCCCCCGCTGGCTCACGGCGGGCAGAGCGAGGCCGGCGAGCGGGCCGGCCGGAGTCACGCATGTGGAGAGCGTTATTTATTTCTTCATTATTAAAATAAGGGAGGGGGGTTAATCTGATGACTCAGGCATAAAGAATGTGCATTTAGTTTGTGCTTTTAGCTCGCATTAGCATAACCTCGGCGCGATGACAAACGATGAATAGCCCGGTGATTGGCTCGTGTCAGCCGGCTTAATGTCAATAGTAAATTGGAGGGCTTGTTAGGCGAGTCGGGGACGCGGTGACGGGCAGCGGCGATGACCGAGGCAGTCATGTACAAAATAATGTCTATTAGGACTAATTTAATCAAGGCCTCCCTTTTACAGATGAATTAGAGTGTAGGGGCCAATTATTTTTCAACGTTTGCACTGGGCCTGCCTGTCAGGAGGCTCCTGTGTGTGTGTGTGTGTGTGTGTGTGTGTGCTGTTTAAAATGCAGGCCGTGGGGGCCGGCTCGTATCATCAGCCAATGGGGCTGTAGATAATGGCGGAGAGATGATGGCGGGCGGGATCGGCTAGTTAAGCAACGCAGATGAAACAGAGCTCGGCCCGATCTGCACACACACACACACACACACACACACACACACACACACACAAATCCCACGCAGACACACTCACGGACAGACGAGCGGGATGACCTCATGGGAAATTTACTGTTATTTATTCAGACAATGATGCTTTTTATTCGGGAATATCGTGGACTCAAACCTTCATGTTCGTCACGTCCTCTGATGGCGACGTTTATCTCTTTTATTTTAACTAACAGACAGTCGAGGAAGTGAAAAGATGTCAGTTAGAAAATCCCCAAATCTCTGAGTGTAAATTAAAACAGACTAACAGCAATCTTTTAGCTCTTATTTTCACGTCCTCTAACATTTATTCTGACTTTAAATGACTCGTTAGATCTTTTATCAGTCTGATTTTGCTTTTCAAAAACAAATTAAAGTCCAACATTAATCTGTTTATGTTGCAGATCTGCACCAGATGATTCTTTATTATGTCTTAATCTTGATTTTAAAAGAATATTTATTAGTTAAATTTGGAGGATGCAAAGACTTTATCACCTCTCATATTCAGTAACACGTTACACAGATGTAAAAAATGACTTATATGAGTATAATATTGTCATAACTGATATAAATGATGGTCAAAACTACAAAAATAAGATCCACACTGACATAATAAAGGGTCCATAATCTTTTCAGGTTTTTGGTCAGACTGACTTTACAGGAAGAAGCACGACTCCATATTTGTAGTTTAATAAATTAAACCCGACAACAAGTACTTACAATTACAATATTTTCAAAACAAAACTCTGAAAACGTGATGTGAATATTTGTGTTTTTTTTTTTTTTTAAAGTGGACTCACAGATAAAGTCGGCCATGAGCCTCCGTACACACCAACATGGTGGACGGGCTGTAATACGGAGCAAGGAGCCGTTAAAGCTCCTGTATCAGTGTCTGTTATAACGACGTGTCCACCTCAGATCACACCAGTCCAATCTGTGCTACCATCACACACTCAGGGTGTGTGTGTGTGTGTGACTGATAGGAGTTTGGGTTTTATGGGGTGCGAGGACGGGCTGCCCCCCTCCCCCCCCACCACTGCATCTGACCCTGGGGGGCAATTATCTTGTGATGTGGGCCCCTTTACCCGCCTCCTTTTCCCGGTCGCCCCATCTGGTCCCCTGAGCCCAATCCTGCCGCCACGTCGGGGCAGCCGCCGCACCTGCACCCCGGCCCAGATTAAAAGCCCCCGGTCTAATTTTAAATCTGTTAGCGCTGGCCTTTTCTTAGGGGGGAACAAGACTAATCTGTTCCCATAAAGGGCCCTTATTCTTTCCCCTCTCCTGGCTCCCAGCGCCGACAGACCTGCTGCTGCTGAATTATTACTGGCCGGGCATTCGTCATGTGGGGCCCGCTGTTAAGTGTGTGGCGGCGAGGCAGCGTTGGCGGCGCCGCGATACATGGCGGCGCGCGCTCATCCTTTAGCGCTCTGATTCCTGCTCATTTTTCTGCTGTCTAATTAAGGTGTGGTGGCCCAGAACCAGCATCGCTCTGCCTCCTTTTGTTCACGCTGCACAACCACCCCGAAACCAAGACCCCCGCGAAGGTCGCCTGATAATAAAGTTTATTCCTGTCTTTGTTCATGTTTGTTCTGACGTCATTTTCAGTCAAACTTAAAGCCAATTAAAGAAATACGTTGGTTTCAGGGTTATTTCTTTAGGTCAACCCGTCGATCGCGTTCACGCTTGTTGACATTTTTCTCATTCCTGCTCGTGCCTCCAGAGCTCCGCTTAGCCTCGAGTCAACGAACACGACACAGAGCCATTTTATTCGACTGATGAGAAAATCTGAGCTGTGAACGATGATTGAGAGATGGACTGAGGCAAACAACTTTTTCATGACT
The DNA here is from genome assembly GCA_023238725.1 of Scortum barcoo. Lineage (NCBI taxonomy): Eukaryota > Metazoa > Chordata > Actinopteri > Centrarchiformes > Terapontidae > Scortum > Scortum barcoo. Next base: position 13,667,026 of record CM041541.1, on the reverse strand, counting down.
TTTCTGCATCACAGGTGAGAAGGAGCGGATTGTTTTATTGGTCCGTCATCTCCATCCCAGCAGAGAGCGAAGACCGCGACATGCACCGAAGAGTGTAAGTCCACACAAACAGGCCAAGATGCTGACCCTCTGCGACAGACTGCCAAAGGTCAGCGGCTGGCTGGCACGGGGGAAGTACGAGGACACAAGGGCGGAGGCACATGGCCGCCAACCACCTCCCCAGTCCGTGGCCAGGAGGCCGGATTAGCAGCGCTGTCACTCGCTGTCCGCTCAGGCCTGCTAACGCGCTGCGTCAAACAGAGCCCGAGCAGGCCTTTGGGTGCTGGTGTTGATGCGCCACTCGACAGATAATTAAAACAATGAGCCGCGGCGCCAAGTACTGAGGACTGAGGGAGCTGCGGCGGCGTCGGCCGAGCCAGCGAGCCCCTGTGGGTGCTCCGTGCCGGGCAGCGCGCCCAAACTTAGCAGCCCCTTCAGCGGTGGCATCAGCTGGGGCGCGGCACCGGGCGACCGCGCCAGCTGAGGTGATGACGGCTGACCGCGGGCAGCCAGAGGTTAATGGGAACGTTTAGAGGATGGCTGAGTCTTTTTGTGGTTCGTATCAGGAGAAAAAACACGTCTAACGGGTCCCTCTGGCGCAGCAGAGCCGGCTCGGTTGGTGTTCGTCCACACCGCCTGCTCTCGCTGTCCCCCGTCCTCACCACTGCGAGCGACGCGTGTCAACAAGTATCTCCCCTCATAATGAAGCATCGTGCTGCTGAACGGGCGTGGCGAGACGTTGTATTTGCAGCAGCGAGCTCCAGCCCTAAAACGATTAGCAGCGACAGTTTCCCTCCTCGTCAGCGAGGCTCTGTGATGTTAATGAGACCTGGACCGGCCGTCGCTGTGGGCAGACGTACGGGGAGGAGGGCGAACGGGGGAGTGAAAGAGAGGGAAAGGGGAAGATAAAGAGATGATGACAACAGTTGGAGATGGCGGGCTCGGCCCTGTCACATATCTCATTGGATGGGGGCGGCGCCGTGGAGGCGAGGTGCAATCTCTCTCATAATTCCTCCCTCCGGTCCGACTGGGGAGTCGACAGGAGGAGGGAGGAGGGAGGAGGAGAGGAAGAAATGGAGGTGTTTAATACTGACGGCCATACTAATGCTTCACCTCCTTCTCTTTTTCTTCTGCACATCCATCCCTCCAAATTTCTGCCTCCTCTTTCTGTTTTCTGTCCTTTTCTTTGTTTCCCTCTTTTCTGGTCCTTAAATTTAAATTTCCATCTCTTCCTCCCCCTTTTCTTGCTTTCTTCATACCTTCCTCTTCCATTTTCCCACCCTCCTTTTCCCCCTTTTCTCTCCATCTCTTCTTCTTCTCCCACTTTTCCTTCCTCCTTCCATCACCCCCCCTCCTGAACCTCCAAACAGACCTAATTGGGAGGCGGAGTGGGGGGCCAGACCTTGACAGACAGGAGGTCAGTGTAATTGCTGCTGGCCATATTTAACATTAAGATAATCAGGCCATTAATTACCCTTTGGATCATTAAATCAGCCACTTGCAAAATGAAATTTCGGCCTCTATTACTCACTTGAGAGACCACGAGGGGAAGGCATTTTTCCATCCATCAGCCTCCCCCAACCTCCCCCAACCTCCCCTCTCTCTCTCTCCTTCCTGCCGCCTGGACAAAGCCTCCTCTTCTTCCTCTTTTCCTTCTTTAACGCAGGGGTTGTGTTGTGTAGTTTGGATTATTGGCACAAATAAGGGCTTGATTTCGAACATTTAAATGTAACGTAAACTAAGAAATTTAATGCATTTAAAACTAAGATATTAACAGATTTTCCTGAAAGAATATATAAGTCTTATTTCTGTGTTACCTCATCGTGTTTGTTAAAATGATTTAAATTAAATTATTTTTAATCTTACGTGCCATTTAAGTGCCATTAAAGACGTTAGAGATCCACATGTTGTTTTATATTTTGTGTCATTGAGCGCCGTCACTTCCTGCAGGTGTTTCACAATAAATGCATTTTAATGTGAAGGCGGTGGTAGTGATGACGGGTAAATAACATGATTGTTTCAAAGTTTTATTTAAAGTAGTTTGCTGCATTTTTTGTTGAGGTTTTTAGCTCATTTAAAAGATGTTTCGTCTCCACAGTTACAAACAGAAGGTGAGTTTGGAGCTTCAACATTTAAAGTTTCAGCCTCAGTCCTGAACACATGATCTTCTCGGTCTCTTTACATCTGAACACGTTTGGTGTGTTTCTGTGCTTGTTGTCGTCTTGCAGGTTTGTGATTTAAGAGGAGCAGCAGAGTGAACGTAACCTCGGCGACGCGGCGTCGAAGCATCATTTCATAGAGCGTCGCTGGCTCTCCATAAAGCTGTCAGAAACGCTGCACGCCTTCCTCTCGCTGCCGGACGAGTTCACGTGAAAGACGAGGACACAAAGTTCTGTTTCCCTTCAGGTTTTTTAAACAGGTTCCTGAACATGGTGCTGTCATGTGATTATTATATTATTTCATCACCACGTGGATTAAAATCTGCAGCATGTCAGCAAAAACTAAAGTAATGTAAAATGTGAAAAAAGTCACAAAGACTAAAGGTGGATTTTTTTTCCATATTTTTATCGTTATTAAAACGTCTCTTCTTAACATAATGATGCTCATTTAGTTTTTTATCAGTTGCTATGGTAACCTAAAGTGAAGATGTTACTCCAAACACCTCTAACCCTTTTATTCTTTATATTTTGGCCTTTCTGGTGGAAGAGCGAGTGGATGTTTTATCAACCAAAGAAGAAGAAAAAGGCTCCACTCACTAAATTAAAAAAGAAATGAGCTTTGATGGAAAATGTGGAGAGGAAGGCAAAGAAAGAGACGGAGAGAAGAAGACAAAGAGAAGAAAGAGGCAGGAGGAGAGGAATGATGGAGGAACCAGAGAGGACGACAGAAAGGAGGGATTTATGGAGGCCAAACGACAAACTGCGAGCCACTTAAGGAATGGACTGATAAATACTATCGACAGGACAGAGAGGGGGAGACGGGGGAGGGAGGGGGGACAGAGAGATGGAGCTGCAGTGGAGCGTTGAGGGTTAATTGAGATAATATTGACCTCCTTCTCTAATCTCTTCAGGGGGAAACATGCTTCAGATTCATAAATAAATAGGAACATGAGCAACAATAAAAGCATTAGCGGTCTGACGGAGGAGGGCTAATGGCACGTCATCAATACTCAAAGATCGCCGAGTGTGTGTGTGTGTGTGTCATCAGTATGGCTGCAGAGTGTGTGGAAGAATGTGTGGTTTTTTGTGTGTGTGTTACTGTTAAACATGCAGAGACTTGTTTTGTCACATGCAGCTTGAACAAAATGCACATAATTATTCGTGTCACGTGTTAGCATGTTAGCACTGAATGTTCATGCGTTAGCTGCAACGAGGAAATATTTATTATATTTTACTCTCTTCTTATTTCTGTAAATCACTCGATGTAGCACAGACTTGGGAAAGAGCAAAGTTCAGGCACAAACATGCAAATACTCTTATTTTAGTGATGCACAGCTGCCTAAAAATACTGCAGCATGAATATTATTTAGTCTTTTTATTTATGCACAGACAGAACGATGTTATAGACTGAAAACTGATTTTATTTGTTCACTTAAAGCTGCATGTTTAATTTGTGTGTTCTGATAAAATAAGGAAGATATCTGACGTATAAACTTGAGTACCAGTGCTTCTAATTTAAAGACAGGATTTCAAAAAATACAATAAATCCTTGAAAATCACGAAGCAAAAATAAAAAATTGACCATAATAAGAAATGAAAAAAGTAAACGTGTTTTTTTTTCTTTCTTTACTTTCACTGATCACATTTTACTAATCGCAGTATTTTTTCTGGTACATTCAGCATAAACAGCCGTGTTTGTTTATGTGTATTTATTGTGTTTTGTAGGGTTAAAATGTGTGTGTGTGTGTTGTGGGGGGGTCGTGGGGAGTAATTATAAGGTGCTTCTGTTGACTAATGAGCGTCGGGGGGGTGAGTGCAGGGGAGGACGGACGGGGAAGTCGATCTTTATGCGGATGGCAGTCAGCTCTAATTTGTTATGATGGCTGCTGGCTTCCCAAAGCTGCAGAGGCCGATAATTACACAACACACACACACACACACACACACACACACACACACACACAGATCAACACCAACGTCACGCTAAAGTTCACCGATTTGTTACTATCCCCTGTAGTCCACAAAACAACACACACACACTCTCTCTCTCACACACACTCAGTTTGCATTTCTGTCGATATCCAACACTGTCTCAAACACTGAAACACTGCCCCCTGTCTGCAGCTGGCAGCACTGCACCGACACTAACAGTGGAGGAATGTAACTGAGTACTTTTACTCGATTACTGTACTTAGATTTTCTTTCCGTGCCTCGTTCTTGCTTCACCTGACAGCTTTAGGTGCTTTAAAAATTCAGATTTTAATGCACAAACCATCAGAAGAGATGATAAAATCTGATGTTTTCTTACAAACGTTTCTATGAGTTATTATCAGTAATCGATTAAGGATGTATTCAGCGAACAGATTATGTGTAGATTCCTTTTCCCTTGAATGATTTTAATAATCTGAAGTCCGGTGGCTGGTTTCCTACCTGCTGGCGTCGGGTCCGGGTTTGAGGCGCCCCTGAGCGTTGGCCTCCCACACGCTGTTGGCCAGCTCGTTGCCGATGGCCGACATCACCTTGATGAGCTCCAGCGGCCACTCGTCCAGGTCCAGAGAGCGAACCCTGGACAGGTGGGTGCCCAGGTTCCTGTGGATCCCCGAGCACTCGATGCAGATCAGGGCGCCGAGGTTCAGACTGGCCCAGTCCGGGTCTGCACGGGTGGAGAGACGGAAAACGTTTATTCATTTTATTTCAGATTAAAGCCCGTCAAGGTTTTATTTCTCTTTTCTACTCACTCTGAGCCTCGCAGTCGGCACAGCGGCCGTTTCCTCGGATGCCTCTGATGGACTGCAGAGCCATCGCCTCCGTCTGGCTCGTCAGTCGAGACTGAAAGAAAAAACAAAGAAAAATCGTTCATCCACAGAAAGCTGCTGATCAAAGTGAGAAACAGTCCAAAACTACAGATTATTCAGATTACAGTCGAACAAAGAGCTAAAAAAACTCAGAATGATGTTTTTATTTGAACTATAAACGAGTTTGCTGCTTCAAAATGACAATAAATTGATTAAAACACTTATAATCCATCAGTTAACTGAGAAAATATCAGTCTGCAACAAACCTGCTGCTTTTCTTTCTCTTTGGTGACAATAAACTGAATCTTTCTGGATTTTATCACCTCACAGACGTTTGTTGGTCTCTTCTGACATTTTACAGGCTAAATAATAATAATAATTGTAAAGTAAACTGTCCATCAACCAACTGACTGATCAGATAATCAGCTTTGACAGTGCTGGAAGCTGAATTGTTGTATAAATGAAACACTGTCGAATGTGTAAGAAATTACAGATTACAGATCAGCTCAGATCTGAGTGATTTTCAACTGAGCTTCCTCACAAGCTGAACAGATGTCAGTCGTCGCTCTGATGTTGGCCAGCGGAGGAAAAACACAGCAAACAAATGGAGTCGGGGAGGGGAGGGGGGCGCGGGTGTGTTTTGGGGGTTGGGGGGCAGTAAAAGGCTGAGAGCCTGAGGCGTAAACACAGCAGGCCTCGACCGAGCCGAGCCGCCTGCTGCATGTGCAGGTGGAAAATGGCAACGCTCAGGCTGAGATACAGTAATTGGTATTTGTAATTATGTGAATGAAAGTGTGTGTGTGTGTGTAAGCAGGTAAGAGAGTGTGTGTGCACTCAAAGGTCCTGTTCCTGCTGTTTTTATTACTTCTGATACCCACAGTGCAGATTCATACAGATCATTCACACTTTGATTGTCGTCTGTTTGTTATAATTTATCATATAAATGCATGAATGAATGAATATTTAATTTTTTTGTTATTTACATCCTTTTTTATTATTCAAACACTCGAACTAACAACAAATCACTGATCAGTAAACACACCATCATCTAACAGCACACACACATTAAACACAAATCTGAATATTATGACTGATTATTGAATATAAATCAGTCGTCAATAATCCAGATCAAACTGAATCAGCCATTCATCGATCAGAGGTTTACCTGTAGAACCTCGCTCACCTTGTTCTTGCTGCTCTCGCAGGACTGCAGGCTGGCGAGGATCTGGCTCTCGATGACTTGGACCCAGGCGTCTCTCTCCTCGTACGACGTGGCCTCGAAGTGCCACGTCTGCCCCGTCAGAGACACGATGGTGAACTCGAAGTTCTCCTCTTGTTCTGTCGGAGGGAAAACAGAAAATATTCAGTTCACCAACGTCAGAAAACTTCGCGTTTGGTTCCCGCTGTCCAAGTCTGAATAATTCTTCTCATCTCAGTTTAACCGATTTAAAACGCTCACAGTCTCTTACCTCATGACACACCTGAGTTCAACAGGTCCATTTTCACTTCTTTAATCTGAGAAGTTGTTAAAAGACTAATGAATGATCAAATACTACAGAGAAGTGACGGTTTACTTTCAGAGCTTTAAAGCAAAAAACAACAAAACAACAGAGATTCAAAAGAGCCGACGTGGAAACTTGTTGTGCGTCAAACTTCAAGAAGAAGAAGCTGGTAAGATCACACCGTGTCCTTCAAATGTTCATAAACAAAGTCAGAATTATGACGTCATCAGGAATCTGATAATCAGACTAAAGGATAAAGACGTCCGTTCACTCAGATAAAACTGAAGGACACCTGTTCATCTGAACCGACCTCTGCTGACCTCTGTGACCCCCCCTGAAGCCAGGATGTCCAAATTATGGGGCCCCATGCCCCCCGTCTACCCAAAGGCCCCGATCCATCCTGCAGAGGGGTCAGTCATTACAATCAGGACCTGCTGGAGGGGGGGACACATGGATCTATTATCCAGAACCACCCCAGAGGTTAACGGGACAATCAGGAGCCAATTAGACTGAGAGAGTGTGTGTGTGTGTGTGTGTGTGTGTGTGTTTGCAAAAAAAAAAGACTCCTCAACTTCTTTAAAACAAAGAAAGTCTGAAAATCAATTCATCTTAAAAATACTCAATAATTAATCGATTATGCAGATCTCATAGCAGCAGCCTTCTTTTTAACAAACTAATCCTGATCAATAAACATTAATAAAAAAAGTCTTTTTTGGTGTATTTGTTTCTGTAACGTAAACATTTTATTGTTAAAAATTACTGAACCAGCAGCCAAAATATCCGACTAAGACTTCAACGTTTGTCTGAAAGTAAAAAAAAAAGCTTTTAAGCGAACAGAAAGAACTTAAAACTCGAGGTTTTGTGTATTTTAAGGTAATTATTGGAGCATTTCAGTGAAACTTAGCGGCGATGTTCAGTCTTTAACGTCGAGCTGTTTCTCAGGTTGGTCGGATGTTGGCGAGCGTTTGTGCACATTTGGAAACCGTTAGCGAGCGCAGAGCGGACGGGAAGAGGAGGTGAAGCCGGGGCGGAGCCGTATCATCACCACGGCAGATCAGACAACAGGCAGCTTCTGTTTACAATCAGGAGGTAAGACATGAGGGGGGGCAGGGCCAAGTACTTAATCAAAGGATGGCCTCCAGCGCGGCGGATAATTCCCAGGATTCCTCGGTTTCTGTTGGCATGACCCTCAACAACCGCATGTGAGGAGGTGACATCTCTGAGGAGTGTTTCATGAGTGTAAAAGTTAATAAAGCATCATTTATCCACTTCACACGTGAACCGAACGGGGCCCGGGCGGCGGATCGTCACCGTAATCACTCACGACACTTTCAGGCGAGCATTTCTGGGAGCAGCAGTTTCATGACGTGCGCCGCGAGTGAAGCGGCGAAAAGATGAGAGGTTTAATCAGTCGGAGAGCGGTCACGGCCGGCCCGCGAGGGAACGACCATTTGCTCTTCCTCAACTCCAGTCATTTGGCTAATTGGGAGCGTCTCAGAGCACCGGAGCTGAAGTTCCCCTCCGGCTCTGCGGCGGATAATCAATGGCCTCGTCCGAGGAGAGGAAGGACGCGAGGTAAGGATGGAAGGGAGCGCCCCGAGGCCCAACGACGGGCTGAGAAACCTTCCACTTCCAGGATAAAGAGACTGAAAACACCTTTGCTGACCAAAGTTTCCTTTGCTGAAGATAACGGGGGATCATTTTCATCTCTCGGGAGCTTCGGGCTACCGACGGCTCAGCCTGATGAGCTGGTGTTAATTAAAACGACTGTTTACAGGGCTGGTTAACGGCTCAAGGTTAAACCAGACTTTAAACTGGCTGAAAGCAGCGTCCACTTTGTTCACGAGAACTATGATGGAAAATAATTATTCAGAGTTATTCCACGACAATCAACAACCTTCAAAAAACTCAACAAAACGTCTCTTTCAAGATAAAAAATAAGTGAAAAGTAACTTTTTAAAACCAAAACTTGAAATGTGATAAAATGTATTCTGTGTGTTTCTGAGTAACTCAAGACAACAGCTGAAAGTCTGTAATGACAGAAAAGTTCATTTCCTGGCTCCACAGCAGGTATACAACACATTTCAGGATGCACAAAAAAGGCTTTCCAGATAAAAACATCTCAACGCAGAAAATTCAGTTTTATTTCTAGGCATGAAAACAACTTGTACTGACCTCTAAGCCAAAGCTTTACACTAAATCAAACTTCAAAACACCTGCAGGCTTCGTTTGTTTACTACAAAACTGATCTTCGCACTTCTGACGTTGTTTAAAGCTCAAAGTGAGTCCAGAAAACCAACAGATAAAAACTAAAAACAGACCGAGCTGCTGCTCTGGAGTTTTTTCGCCACACTGAGGGGTACGGGGTTCAGCAGACGTCAGAAAAGAAACCTCTGCTTATTAAACCGAGTCTGATGAAGGACAAACTGTAGATAATACACATCATTTTGAGGCTCCTGGGTGTGTCTCTGTCGGCCCACCCATCGAGCCCCGGCTGAGCCCTGCAGGGTCAGGAGTCCCATCATAATTAAACTCCCATGATTACCTGTTTTCAAGGGGGGGTCGGCTGCTTGACAATTACGGAAACCAACAATCCAGAAAGGCCCGGCCTCTCCTCGGAGTAAATTAAATGCTGCTTCTGGATTTAAATGCTGCACACTGACCCAACGCACCACCGCGACTAATGAATAAAACGAGGGGGGCATTAAGCTGAAGGACTCCTCCCACCGCCCAGCCAGTTTTACCCCGACGACACACTCGTGTCTGCACATTTACAGCCGAATCAATCAATATTTGTGTATTAACAAAGAAAACAGGAGTCAGACAGACTGATATTTAACTAAAGAGCTAAAAGAGAGAAAACGACGACTCAAACAGGACGACGGTGCTTCCTTGTGACTTTTTGCTCGATTACAGAAGCAGCGAGGAAGTAAATGATCTGTGTCTGCAGGTATTTGGTTATAAAACACGTGTTGACCTGAAGAAAAGTTTCTTTCTGAGCAAACTGAAAAGCTTTTAATAAAAACTTTCTCCATACAATAATAAGTCTGAATCTTTCTGCTTCCCGTCTTCCTCTAAACGTATGCATGCCAGTACAAACACACACAAACGGCGCCGTTTTGGTAATTACCGCCACCGCTCTCGGCTACTGTGGGCGCGACATTCACGCGGGGAGGTGGCGTCGAGGCAATTTGCAATGTGAACTCTGACACCGGTAACCTTTAGCGGCAGAACGAGAACAAACCAAATATACAGCATTTACAGGGACGGGGGGGTGCAGGACATGCATACAAGCCTATCATCCAGGGTGGGAGGTGTCGAGTGTGTGTGTGTGTGTGTGTGTGTGTGTGACAAGCAGGACGGTAGGTGCAATGAGAGGGGAGGCGTGAGGGAGACAAAAGGGGGCCTCGGGAAACACAAATTAAAAGCCTTAAATGTCACCGCACACAGTATTGCTTTGCGACACAGGTCATTACTCCCCATATTATTCGCAGCCTTTTACAACATTAATAACCTGGAAAATATTGCAGCCGATTGTTCTGAAGTCTCTCAGAAAAAGAAATATGTGCGTCTCATTTTTTTTTTGAACAAGTGGAGAGGCAGGCGTGACGTGGAGCAGACTGAATCCTGATTGGAGATGATTTAACTCGTTTAGTCGCTCTTAGTTTTGACTTGATCGAGCAGACAGACGAAGAAACTCGACATTTTATCACATATTTAATTTATATTCTAGGAAGGATTAGGTTCAATAAATCAAAGATGCTTCCTCGTGTTTGTTTGCTCGCATCCTCACAGGTGAGGAGGGCGGGGCATAAAGGATGCAAGGAGAGAAGGACGCCATGACAGAGAGGTCAGGCGGGCGGAGACGTGGAAACTGACATTTTCCTTCACAGGTGCACCGACAAACTGACAGGAAGCACTGATGGGGTGGTTCGCAGGTGGAAAGATCTTCAGGTTAAAGTGGGAAATAAAGAGAGTTTTTTAGATGTCGCTCCAGATAACTGTTGTTTTAATGGAAAATAAATGTTTTATGTTAAAATATCTTCGCTGAAATAGATCTGAATGAGATAGTATGAGGAGCTCTCTATGAGGAGCTACTTTTCATGGTCACAATGCAAAAAAAAGACGAACAAATCAAGTTTAAAGGATTAAAACTGGTGGTTGGAAGATAATCCTACAGATTTATAATATAATCCATATTCTATAATATAATCCTGTGTTTCTCTGTTCAGTAACACTGAAGATAATTTTTATCTAAAACAGGATTACAGAGCGATAAAACATTGTCTCTTCTCGTCACAGCTCGGTTATATTCATAAGGTTTGAACACGTCAAAAGAAGCTGATAATTATTTACAGAGCTAAAAAAGTGATGAATGTGTTCTTCTTTATCATCTTTTCGTCTCACTTCCTTTGCTTCGATGCCTAAAAAACTCGCCAGCATGTTTTTCCAGTTTTAACCTCGATATCTTTGGACGCTGAAAACCACAGATCTCTGCTGTAAATGTTCATTTCAGGTGCTCTGTCTTTTTTTTTAATCTTTTACCTTCCGAGTTGTGCAGACTTGTGTAAATGCTGCGAAGGCTACCAACGCGATTTAGTTTCCACGCTTTACGTTTGGCTGCGGCCCCCGACGGCAGGAAGAAGAAACAGAGAAGAAGAAAGAGGGGAACAGGAAGTGGAGGACGGATGAGACGACATGTACGAGAGAAAACAGAGAGACAGGTGTCAAAAACAGCAGCTCTGAGGAGGAGGGAGGGGCGTGGCTTGTGGGACAGTGGGAGGGGCCAATGAGCACAATGAAGGGATAAAAGTTTGTAACATAACAAACGAAGCCAGAAAAAAATAAAAAACCTTCGTCGCACCAAAACACACCTTTAAGTTTAAATCACCGACACACGAAACCTCACTCCTCTAATACAAAGAGATTAAAACACACAAAGACTTAAATAACAAACAAAACACACAAATTCTCAAATAAAAGTCGTTATTTAAACTTCAAATAACGAACAAAAACAGGCAGCAAGTACCTAAAATATACAAACTGAAAACAAACAGTGGTGAAATGTTTAACTTCTCTAAAACTGATTATCAATTATTATTTCCAGCCATTTTTACTTTGCATGGATTTTTTTAGTGTTGTTAAGGCTGCTCTTAATGAAACTGAACACTTCCTGCAGATTTTTCATCCAAAGAAAGAGATTCTGGAGAGCTTTTAATGTGACAATCAGTGCAGGAAGTGTGAGTGTCGAAACAACTGGAAATAATGAATCAATAAAAAACAGAGTCAAAAATGGGAAAAACCTGCTGACTGATGGACTGGCTGAGGAGATGCAGCTCCTATCTGCCTCATATTAGAGTAAATTTAATATCTTTGTTTTCACTGAGACTTCACATTAAACATCTTTCATTGTGATTTTTAAGGCTCCACTGCAGCTGTGATTCTTTCTTTAGAGCTCTGTGACCTTTGACCTCTGCTCCTTTTAACGCCTGTAAATGGCGGCTTGTCGGTAATATTTACTCCCCCGAGGCTACTGTGAGCATTTTCCACTGAGCCACCGTCTGCGGAGGATGAAGTTCAGTTCGAGACGAGTGGCCGACGCCTTAAATGTTACTGCGCTTGTTTCTCCCTCGTCGCCCCTCCTCCGTCCACAGGAGGCGAGGCGAGCTTTTAAAACGACTCAGAAACACCGAAGCCGCTCGCCGCCTCATCATCTAAACATGAGCTGCTTCAGAAAGGTCACAGGTTTGATCCCAGAAACTGTGAAGAAAACAAACGAAGACAGACAGACGTTCGATTCGTCTCTGAAATATACAAAAAAAAGGAAAAGAAGACGCAGCGTTGTATCCATAAAAACCACTGAGAAGATGCAGAAGATGAAAAATGAGAAATCGTTTTAACTTGGAGAAATAAGACGTAACTTACACATATATTTTCATCCTGCCATCTTACAGACTATCTTTAAATCTCAACTTTATTAGACGCCACCACGAGACATGTTTCCAAACAAAATGGGACATTTTGAGATATTTAAGATAAGATAAACCTTTAATGATCTCCAACTGAGAAATTTGGCTGTTGCAGCGGTACGAAAGAAATACATATAATAATGAAAACTAAAAAAGAAATAGAGCTAAAATACAAACTATAAAAGAGCATTTGGAGACAACATGACATGGTAAAGTGATGCTAAGTGTTTGTCTGTATTAATATAAAAGAATATAATGTTCATAATTTATAATACTATTTAGAAAACTATTTTTTTAAAAAGATATGAATCCTATAAATACTTTATTGTGTGTATGTGACAAATCCTCTCACTTATTTGGAAAGAGAAGTAGGGAGGAAATGAGGGTAATTTTTACTTATTTTTCCTCTGTGTATATTTTAAAACTAAACAAAATAAATCATGTGAATACATTTTAAAATAAATGTTTAGAATGAACAATTATTTCCTTCCTCCCTTCAATCAAAATGTCCAGTTTATATGAAGACCAGGAAGCATAAAAACTGTTTTTAATAATTAATTTTTCCTTCTGCAAACATAAAAAATGTCCCATATCATTTCAATTTGATTAATGATTTCATCTCAACATTGGCAACCTTGAACTTCCATAATTTACAGTTAAAATCAATGCACTCTCTGAACCAGAGAAGGAATTTAAACAAAAAAACGGCAGAAAACTCAAAGGTGACGTCAGGTATCCGTCAGACCACCTGGACTCTCCCCACAGCGGCTCTTTGTTTCCCACCTGTGACCCCCGCTGACCCCACCTGACCCCGACTGACCCCTGATGGCGAGCGGTGTCCATCTGCCTGATTAACCCCGAAGTTTAAAGGACTTCATGTTTCACAGTGAAGAAGCTGCAGGTGCACCTCAATGAACATGCGGCAAATATCTGAACACACACACACACACACACACACTTTTACACACACACACACAGTTTGCTGGTCGAGGAATCAAAGCAATCGCAAACACAAAAACTCTCTGAGGTAACGGCGAATGTGCTCAGAGATCCTGCTGCTACCTGTGTGAGGCCACTTCAAATATCTGAGGCTGTGTGTGTGTGTGTGTGTGTGTGTGAAGGTGCATGTGAAGGCATTTGATTTGCAGGTCAGCTTTCAAAGCTGCAGGATGAAGGGAGGGTATCAAACAGCAGCTAGTTAACGAGCTCCTGAGCTGATGTCGAGGCTGTGATCAGCGGAAGGTTAACCTGAGAGTGTGTGTGTGTGTGTGTGTGTGTTCATTACAGTAGTGGTGAGATTCGCCTCAATTTTAAGGCTGCAAATAACAATTATAAAGCTCTTGGCCATGTTCCAGGTGAATGAATTGATCAGTTTGTCCAAAGAAAAATCCAAAAACGTTCCACCATTAAAGCAGACTGAGCTGAGTGTGTGTGTGTGTGTGTGTGTGTGTGTGCGGTCCTACCTGGGGGAGCTCGGCCTCAGAGGGCGGTTCCCCCTCATGAATTACGCCGAGCCTCGCTGTGACACGGAGATACTTCACCTGCCCGCCCGGCGTGACAGGCGGCGGCCGGCCGAGCGCTCTCGGTGCTTAATGGCTAAATTGGGAAGACTGTTACTAATCGCTTATTGAATAATGAAAGTGACACAGCTGATAAAAGATTTCAATACGGTGGATTATTTATAATATTTCACTTAAGCCTCTCTGGCTGAGTAATGGGGGGGCGAGGCGAAGCACCGGGGAGGGAGTTTGATAATAAAATGTTCTCAGGGAGGAAAAAACAAGATGGAGAGAAGAAATACAAGAAAATAAAAAAGAGAGGAATAAAAGAAGAAGATGAGAACAATAACAAGGAAAAAAAGAAGGTGATGAGAGAAAAGGACGATGTGGAGGAGAAATGAGATGGATGAAAATAAGAGAAAGGAGGAGGAGGATGGAAAAGAAAACTTAAAAGAAAACCAAAGAAATGAACGAAGAAAGGTGAGGAAGACACGGAAATAAAAATGAAGTAAGTAGTGAAGTAAGAAATAAAGATAAAAGACAACAAAGGAAAGAAACGAGGAGATGAAAGCAGACGAAGCGTCGATCCGTCACTCAGACGGCCACTTGACCTGTCAGCTGCTTGATGCCTCGGTGATGGAGACCAACACACACACACACACACACTTACACACCTCACACACACACACACATTACACACCTCACACACACATTACACACAAATTACATATTACACATCTGTTCAACCAGCCCGAGTGTGTTAACTGTGTGTGTTTGTCATATTGAATAAATCTTTTCCATCACCTCTCACCATCGTTTCTGAAGCTGTGGTCGGACTACAAACTGAAACCTGAACCTGTTAAATTTATTTCTTAATTTCCTGAATAACTAAACATCAGCTCGTCAAACTTTAACAAACTCTTTCTCCTGAGCTCAAAGTTTCTCAATAAAATACATAAAAATAAAAAGAATAAAAACACACTGAATCAGATCCATGAAGCTTTATACAACCAGTGAACACGTCTTAATGATGAAAATAAATCAGAAACACAAGTAAACACCTAAAAACAATAAAGCTTCTTTCAGGTTTGCAGTCTGTAGAAATTAAATTAAAGTTACAAACACGGAGCTCCTTTTAAATCTGATCTCGACTTTTTAAAATCTGTGTCTGTTTGTATTTTCATGTTCGGTTCATAACTTTAATAAATCAACAAGTTTCAACGTCATCACTGGTTTGTTGTCTCCACTTCATCAGGACAGAACCTGATTAAAGTTTTATAGTTTTGTTCGAATGTTTTCCGTCCTGTCCCACCTGTGAGTCTCCTGAACTCACCTGCAGCGAGTCGACGGTTCACTGACACAGACTGAGCTCAGTGATGTTGTAAATGAAACGTCTCACAGCGTTATGTCACAAACTGCTTCGCGGCAGAGACAGAAGAAGAAGAAGAAGACGACAGGATGAAGAGATGAAGGGCTGACAGAATGAGAGGATGAGGAGATCCGTCCCCCCCCAGCAGAGGTCGGGAGTCTCCGACGATCACATGACTGCGTTTCCCAACCCCGGTCCCAAAAACAGCGTGACGATCGACTCTTTACAAAATCAGTGTGAGGAACATGGAAACGTCTCACTAAAGTCACGTTACGGACGATTTCTGAGTTTTGTGTTGAAAAAGAGGAACGTAAAAATAATGTAAGATAAACTTTGAATTTCTCACAAAAAATGAGAAACGTCTTTAAACTTAAACACTTATTCAGACGTATGAGTAAAAGATAACTGGAAGTACTTGAAAGTGAATAAATCTTCAGTTACTTTGAGGTATCTGAGTATATAAACTGTTGTAAAGATCTGTACTTATAGTTAAAATTATACAAAAAGAGTTGATTTAATATCTGAAAGCCTTTGGAAGTATTTTGTTTTTTTACAGTAGTTTGTGAGTATACAGAAAAGTATTTACTGTAGTTATTTAAAAGATATTCAGAAGTACATATGGATGTTTTATAGCAGAGACATTTGGAAGTATCTGTGTTGATTCTCTGACTTGTTTCTGGGGGCGGATTTAGCTGTCGGACCCGGGCGGGGAAAGTGTGAGGCGAGGGGAGGGGAGATGGCGTTACCTTCTGCAGTACCAGAGAGGCCGTCGGCTTTGAAGTTGCTGGTGCTCTTCTTCCGCCGGTGCTTCTTGCGGTTGGCGTGCGGCGACGGCGGCGGCTCCATCTTGGGACTGGTGGTGCTGGAGATGCTGGGACTGGAGCAGACCGAGTCCCCGAGACCCGTGTCTGCGAAGTCAAACAAACAACGCCATAAACTTCCTGAATTCATCCGCAAATAACAATAATAAAACAAATAATATCTGCACTAAATGATGCAGTAACATAAATAATTGGACGTTAATGGAAGTAAATAAACCTGTGGGGACTTGGAAGTATTTTGAAGTGTCTTAATCTGTAGATATTTGGAAGTATTTAAATATAAAGATGTCTTAAAATATACAGATATTTGGCAGTATGTGAGTGAGCGTGGGGACGGATAATTAAAAGTACATAAAGATACAGATATCTGGAAGCATGTATGTATATATCTTTCATGTGCATTTATTTTTTACGCGCTTAAACAGTCGGCAACAACAGCCACAGGAAGCTGAGTGTTTTTCACAATAAAAGCCCCACAGCTGTTGGCCAGTGGACAAAGAAGTGATGATCTGGGTGTCTCTGCTCTGGTTACCTGTTTTCAGAGCTGATAATCTAATTTTACTGATTACTTTTAAATCCCACAGAAGCTTTCATATTCTCACCTTCCTCAGATTATCATCGCTCGGAGATCTTTAATTATTAGGACTGAACTTTCCTCCTCTGAATATTCACTCACACAAACATAACTTCTCCACGGCTTCACTCAAAGTGAACCACGAGGACAGACGAACTCCTGCACGCCGTCTCTTATTGATCGATTATAGATTTTTATAGCAACAAAACCCTGATCAGGTATTTGAACCAGCATCACAACAGATCTCCATAAAAACACAAAGATGACGTAACTGATGTGAACACAGAAACACAAAGAGGGAGGTCTGCTGAGATCTGTAACCAGGAACTTAAAGATCCAGATCCAGGATCAGGATCAGGATCAGGATCAGAGGGTTCTCGTCCCCTGCTGGGTCCTGCAGGTCTGGGGTGAGCGAGCCTCTCAGGAAAGGGAGTCTGGTCTCTCTCTCTCTTCACGGCGGACGGTGACAGCTGTGACTTGCGGCGGAATAAAATAACATTCAGCTTCCATCAATATCACGTGGCGGCGGCGCTGACATGGGTGTGTGTGTGTGTGTGTGTGTGTGTGGAGATGGAAACACAAAACACACACACACGTGTACACACACACATGTGGCACATTCTACACACGCGGCGCTCGCTGGCCGAACGGCAGACAGCCCCAGGGCCAGGACGGCCACGCCATAACTTATTTTACAATCGTTTAGTCTCAGCTCAAGTGGAAAATGTGACAACTTATCTCTGCTGACAAGATGCTGTCCCCGAGAGTGCAATTAACCGCCGTGGATTAACGGCCCTCCCATCTGCACGCCGCTCCATCCACGTCAGCCCCCCCACCTCCACCTCCACCTCCACCCTCGGCCTCAAGCAGCCTCCAGCTCCGACCAATCAGAACCAGACTTCCTGTTTCGGGTCAGGTGGAGCCTCGAAAGGATAATCCCCAGATTATCTGCAGTTTCTGTATTTTATTTTGAAGAGTCTGTTTATCTGCACCAACACTGAAAAATTTCCACCAAATCTTCTCTCCAAATTAAAACAAAACAAAAAAAAAAACAAAAAACAAATCATTTTCTTGATTTATCTTTAATTTTACTCGTATTTCTTCTGTTTTCAGATGATTTATTGATATTATATTGATATTATTGACAGGTCTGATTTTGCTTTTAATCACCAAATCTGCAGGTGTTACGTGATATTGGTGCAAAATTTGGACTTTTAATTTGGAGGTATAAAGATGCACTTTTAAAGAACATCCATGTTTTATCTAACGACACACATCAAACGTTCTCAGGTCGGCATATCATCGATAATCTGCAGGTTTCTGTATCTTATCTTTAATAACTTTTCCTGCGTAACGAGGGATTATTGTCGCTTATTTTCAGTTTGTAGATAATCTGGATGATCTGTTGGTTTGTTTCCAATCATTTTATCAGCTCCTAACGTTTGTTGATCTTAACTTGTTGAGTTTAATGTTAAAATATGATAGAAATGTTTGTAATGACCTAAAATAAACTGTCCTGAAGTAAAAGTAAAAACATTTTTAAAATCACTCTTCTTTAATCTTATCTTTGGATGGTCTGTTGGATTATTTCAGGTCTGATTTAGTTGTTCTTGTTTTTGTCTTTAAAGTCTTTTGTCTTGAGTTTAAACAAGTTTTATCAACTTCCTGGTTCAAAATGTGGAAATAAAAAACAGAGTCAGGTTTGTGTGGTCGTCCTCTCGAGTTTAAATCTGAAAACAGAGCCGCCGTCTGATGAAACAAACTGTAACCGAACTGAAGTGTGTGTGAGTGTGTGTGTGTGTGTGTGTGTGTGTGTGTGTGTGTAGCCGCTGGGACTCCACTGAAAGCATTTCACAGCTTTAAACGTTATTTGAGGAAAGCCGGAGGGCAGCAACACTGACGACAGAGCTGTCAGTCAAACTCATCGTCACGGCAACACACACACATGGCCTGACAGCTGTCAGTCTTAGCATCTCGCTAACAGTGTGTGTGTGTGACTGTAAGTCACACACAGTAACACACACACACACACACACTCAGAGGCTGTTAGTGTGACAAACAGTTAAAGCAGCATTAGAGCTCAATGGGAGACAATGATAGGCCCCCATGCAGAGCTGCGCAGTGAGGCCCTCTGAACCCCGGCAGGCTCCCTGTGGTGGAGCTGCGTGTGTAGACCTTTTCTTTAAATTATAAAACATCAACATTTTTGGATTCTGGATCGGCGTTCAAGTTTTTTTTTTTTTTTACCCGTGCTGATGCCGGAGTTGGCGATGACGGTGGCGTCGGTCCACTGGTCTGCACTGGAGACGGAGTAGGAGCGCTGGTGCATCCCCTCCAGGCCGCGGCTGTTAAAGGACACCAAGCTGACGCCGCTCGCCATCTGAGACACCGACGAGCTGGTGGTCACCGCACCTGAGGCAGGAAGTCAGAGGGACGTCAAAATAAAATGAGCAAAAACACATTTCTGTCTGTTTAAAGAAAAAAGATGGCGACGTATGAAAATATTGATTAATGCAGCTTTAATTTACGAATTATGGAGTCACA
This sequence comes from Scortum barcoo, assembly GCA_023238725.1. Lineage (NCBI taxonomy): Eukaryota > Metazoa > Chordata > Actinopteri > Centrarchiformes > Terapontidae > Scortum > Scortum barcoo. Next base: position 13,647,755 of record CM041541.1, on the reverse strand, counting down.
TGTTCATTAAAGCCGCCTCACTGCGGATTCACAAACAGCTACAAGTTCTTTTCTTTTATTGTGAAGGATTAAAGATCAGCTGCTCGTTGTGCTGTTTTAACTGGAGCTATTTTAGTTTGAGTCGATGAAAACTGTTGATATTTGAGTCTTTTTGTCTTTAGATTAGATTCAACTTTGTGAACTTTAACCTGCTCCTGCATTAAAAAAAAAAAAAAAAACAGATGATAGTATCTTGTTTGTTCATTTTTGTCAATGAAAATAAAGAGATTTAAATAAAGTTTTTATTATTTAAACTACATTTTATGTCAATGATGCACGTTGATGTGAACATGCAGCGTCGAGGAAGAAAAAATGTTAAGAACACACACACACACACACACACACACACACACACACACACACACACACACACACACACGAGGGGACCATAAAAGGCAGCTTCTTACAAGCCGGCTGCTTAAATCAAACCCTCCATAGTGAGACTGCGTCGTCCACAGCCGGGTGAATCATCCTCCCTCCCTCACCCTCGTTCTCTCATTACAGCTCATTTCTTGGTGCTGGCTGAGTGGAGCCAGGACTCTGATTGCATTAATATTCATGACAATAATTAGTACACGGAATACGGCTCACTGAATATTCATGCTATTAGCTCGGGCCTCCTGTGTGTGTGTGTGTGTGTGTGTGTGTGTGTGTGTGTGTGTTCCAATGTGTCTCTCTCTCACCTTTTGTTTTACTGACGTCTTCCTTCAGGTGGAAAAAGAAGCGTTTTGTTCCTCTTCAAGGCTGAACTCCTGTTTTTTATTTAAACTCTGCCTTTGAATATTCAACCTTTATTGATTCGCGGAGGACAAAACAGGCTCTGGTTCCTGATAACTGATCAAGAGACACGACTAAAAAGCTGAATGTGCTCATGATGGTGTGATTCTTCGCTCTCTGCAGGTGAATAAAGGCGACTGGACCTTTAAACTTTTCAGATTTCACTGATTTTAAAGAAACAAACAGGACGTGGAGTCTGTTTATCTGCACAAATATTAAAAAATTTACCAAAGTGACACCAAATGGTCTCTTGAAATACAAAAACATTTCCATTTATCATTTTCTTGATATTTATCTCCAGTTTTACTCTTCTTTCTCACATTTTCAGATGATTTATTTATTTACTGATCTGATTTTGCTTCTAATCACCAAATCTGCTGGTACAAGATCTTGATTTTTAATCTTGACTTATAAAAATGCTCAAATTTTAGTTTTGATGTTTAAAAATCATCTTGAACGTCCATGTTTTATCTAACGTCACGTCATCGTCTCGTCGCCTCACATCGTCCTGTGTTAATGAATCAAACAGCTTCTCCTCAGGTGATCTCACACAGGTGAAGCTCCGCCCCCTTCGCTCACCTGGCGTCTGTCCCAGCTGCAGGCCGCTCATGTCCTTCGTCAGGCCGTTGGTTTTGGGACTCGGCACGGCGGCGCAGGTGGACACGGCGCGGGTGAGGCGGCCTCTTCCCCGGCACCTTCACCGTCGTCCTCAGGAGGTCGATCTCTTTCCCGTGGACGTTCTGCATGTAGTCCTGAGAGAAACGAGGGGGGCATTTTAAAAAGCATTTACTATATATAACATAACAAAATATTATTAACATTATATAACAGCATAATATCAGACATAAATATTACTACTGATTATTATTATCATTATTATTATTATATACTGTATATTATCATTTTAATCATATTCTCTGTTGGCTTTTGTCTGTTTTCTGTGTTCTACCTCAGTTTTTTATTGTATTTTATCACATTCTTTTGTATTTTATTGTATAGACAACTCAGGCCACAACTTTAACAACTTTAATTACTCATTTATTTATGATTCAAAAAGGAGAAAGTAATCTCTGAATGTTGAATATCACTTATGAAACTCCAGCAGCAGATTATAAGGAGAAAGTAATCTCTGAATGTTGAATATCACTTATGAAACTCCAGCAGCAGATTATAAGAGGATTTTCAGCTTGTTTAAAGACTTTTTACAAATTTTTTAAGGGGGAAAGATCAGAAAGCAATCAGACGACAGAGATATAGTTCAGTTTTTAGATAATTTAAAGGTTTGAATTCAGATCTACTTGTTCAGTTTTACGATTTTCTGCTGTGATTTTCATAATAAATGGAAAATAAAGAAAAGAGCAGCCTGACAGTTCATCATCACGAGTGTCACTCTCTGGTGGGATTACCGCTGCTAATAAAGCAGCTAAACCCTGAATCTGAACAGCCGAGACAAAACCCTCAGTAATCCCTCAAAGCGGTGCTGAAGTGGCCGACCACGCCACGACTCTGATTGGCTCTGCCTGTTCGCCATGTACGCGCCCGAAAAACACGGCCGACCCCCGCTGGACGCTTTGGGACCGAACAGGGGTGGATCAGAGGAGCGAATGAAAAGACAAGAAGAAGCGTTAATGACGGACGAGAGGCGGCTTTAAATCCTCCCTCTGAGCCGGGTGGAGTGTCAGCGCTGACCCGAGAGCAGCGCGGCATTATGGGAGGGCGGCCTCCTCTTCAACATGAAGGAGGCGAGGAGAAACAAAGCTCAAGCTACCCGCTGGGCTGGATTAGGACCAGGACATGGGAGCGTGTGCGCCTGTATCTCTATATTTGTGAGGACCAGCACTTCATAGATGGAAAAGGACATTTTTAAATAAGAAAACATGTTAAGAGAAGAGGAAATTTTATTTTAAACGAGTGAGAAAATTTGTGAACGTCACTTCCTGTGAAGTCGGTTCGAGGTTTTAGATTCGAGCTCTGAATCAGTAAAGTGTTTGGCTTCAATGCTTCTAAGTGTGAAGATAAAATGAACAAACACACTCTCAGCTCACTGTACAATACGTTGACTAAACCTGAAGTTAACCTGATAACGAGCCGAAATCTAAAGCAGCTCTTCGGGCATTTAAAGAAGCGACGACGAGAGAAAACGTCCTCGCTTTACAGCTCCAAACGCTCTAATTGGTCCTCACAAAGATGGAAAGCACTCGAAGAACACACTCTTACAACACACACACACACACACACACTCGGTGTTTCCCGCCTCCCTTTGGCAGCTCGGCTGACAAAAGGCCAATTCAAAGCCAAGTGCTCTCGACGGCGTCTTAACAAGCCACCGGAGAGCCCTCGAGCCGAGGGGCCCGCTGGGTAAACCCTCCACACACACACACACACACACACACACACACACACACACACACACACTCTCCCTCCGACAGATTGACCGAGGTAATTGAGTCTCCATTTGCATCGATGGGCTTTCATCATCGGCCTGATCGTCCACACCGCACTTTAGCGACGTCCAGGACGGATGTGTGTATCGACCAAACACACAGACAGCAGGTGGTGTGTGTGTGAGTGTAAATGTGTCTGCATCAGTTTATGTGTGTCGAAGAAAGAAAGTGTGTTTAAAGCTGTTTGAGTTTAAGAGTGTGTGTGTGTGTGCATGAGTGTGTACATAAATGTGTGCGTGTTTAAATGTGTGTGTGTGTGTGTGTGTGTGTGTGTGTTGGTTGTAAATGGTCACATAATCGTCGGCGTCAGAGTGACAAATGCGCGGTGAACAGAGAGCTGAATACTGCTGACGTGGAGGGAAACATGAATCCATAAAGAGCGAGCTCGTCCAAACAAACGATCGATGGACGAGGAGACGACGGCAGATAAAAGAGGAGAAGAAGAAAAAGGAGGCGGAGACAGGAAACATTAAGGAGGAAGTGATGAAGGCGAGCAGGGGGACAAATGGAGAAAAGAGACAGTGGAGGTGTTTGGACATCAGAACTGAAGTCAGGAAATAAAACAGAAAATAAAAAGTAAAAGTCAGAAAGTTAAAGACAGTTCAGTCTTGCAGTGAATAAAAACAATTATAAAGTTCAAACTGCTGCACAGACTTTATTTAAAGTGATTCAAACATCCTATTAATCCCATTTAGACTTTTTTATTTTAGATATTTTATATACTTCAGATATTAGTCTCATGAAATATTTCTCTTTAGGTTTACTTTAAGACAAAAACCATTAAAACTAAATAAAAAACTCACCTGAAAACGGTTATAAATATATGATAATTATCTAATCATATATTTTAGGTATTATGTAGTATGTATTAAATAAATATTAAAGTGGGAAAATCAACACTTCTTATTACCTATTTTTTCTGTGTAATGTTCATAATCATTTCTTTTTAATTCTTATTAATATCTAATTTGTCTTTTTTTTTTTTTAGATTTCATTATTAACCTTTTTAACGTCTTTAAAATCTTGAGATGGACAGAAAAAAGTGGAGTTTTTCATTGATAAATTTGACAATCACTCATTAAAGGGAGGGGGGGCAGTTAGAGAGGGGGAGGGGGCTGATAAAACAGATTAAGTGACTTAATCAGCTTTAAATCTTCTTCCTGCAGCGTCCACCTGCGAGGGGGCGTGGCCACAGGTGAGGCCGGCGTTAAGTTGGAGCGAAGCCTCAAAACTTTTTTCATCCTTAAAGAAACGCAGCGTCTTTGTGATCAACGTTTTCTGGCTCCGTCTTCACTTCGGAGGAGACTTTTCTTGCCAATTAGGAGGCATCTACTGCCATCCACTTAATTAGTGGCATTAATGTGATTTCTTTGCACATAGTCGGGCAATTAGAGGCGCTGATTGAGTTTCATTCGATTAGCCTTCACAAACACGCTAATTGACGCCTGAGCTGCAGATGCAACGCGCTCAGGAAAACCTGGTTTTTGGGGCTGGAGGGGGTTTGTGTGTGTGTGTGTGTGTTTATACGCGAGTGTGTGTTGATGTGTTAAGTGATGAGTTTTACACTAATTTACTGCTTCAGCTGCTCTAATCTAATCGCTGACGGACGTGTGCGGTTTGGTGAAGTGGCTCGGTGAGGAAACATCAGGAGGGAATCGATCCGCCGACCACAAGGACGAAAACAAAGAGTTTATTTCATGTTTCTGGAGCTGAAACTGGTGATCAGCTGATGGAAAAACTACTTTGTTCATCGATTAATCAACAGATAGGAAATATTCTCTAATTTCAGCTTTTCTGCTTTTCTCTTCTTGTCTTTGTCTCATGTGACAGCAAAATGAATATTCACAAGAAGGTATATAGATACAACAAATGAATAATGAAGAAAATAATCAGCAGATTAAATTACAGCAGAATCTCAAATAATATTTCATCACTGAAACTATAAAAAAAACATCAAAACCTGAACACAAAAATAAATGTACGCCTCAAGTTTGATTCACATTGTCTATTAAATATAAAAACATGGGCATAATATCTATAAAATATTAAAATATCTATCAGTTTGTAAAAAGCAGCAAAAACACACATTTAAGAAGCTATCAGCAGCTAATATTTGATATTTATAGTAAAATCAAAATAAATGACAGTTAATTGCCTGATTGATTAATCAACTAATTGTTTCAGCTCTTATCCTCCTTAAAGTCACTTTTAGTTTCGATAACATTATTCCAAATTGTTCAAGATTCATGTATAAAAATAAATTTTCTGACTAGATTATTTAACAGAACTTTTACTTTGAAAATCTTCAGCCTTTACATTAGTCATCGTTGTGATTCTTTTATTTTGATGAGTCAAAATTAGCATTTTTTTTGTTTCCTCTTTAATTAGTTTGGAAAAACACTTTTAATAAAACACAAAATGCCGTTCAAAGACAGAAAACATGTCGAGAGTGAAGCTTCAAACATCGATATGAAGAAAACACAGAAACTGTGAACCAGGAGAGAAAGAAAAGAAGTGTGTGTGTGTGTGTGTGTGTGTGAGATAATAAAGCGGCGTCGGGGCAGGATATTGTGCCAACAGGGCAGAGAGCCGGGGCAATTAGCAGAGACATTACAGCTGATATTCACATCATCAACGCAGACGTGGGCAAACAGATGACGAGTCCTAATTAATACACAAGCCATCAACACCGTGTGTGTGTGTGAGAGTGAGTGAGTGTGTGTGTGTGTGTGTGTGTGTCTGTGTGTGGATCACTCTCACACACACACAGATGAAGAGCAGCAGATAGATGGAGGTCAGTGCAGGCTGGCAGAGTGCTGGAGTCTAATAAGCAATCAGAGAGGGTTTGTAATGAGTGTGTGTGTGTGTGTGTGTGTGTGTGTGTGTGTGTCCTTACGTGCAGGCTGGGGTGGTAGGTGAGCAGCCCGTTGTCACACAGCGTCACATATTTCTTCTTCCACTCCTTGTTGAGGGATTTTCCGCTTCTCTTCAGCAGCATGCCCTGAAGAGAGAAAACCACGACGACACGTTTAACAAAGATGAAATAACTTCAAATCATTATGAATAATTATAAAAATAACTCATCCTCCTTTACAATGTGGCCAAAAGTATGTGGACAGTCACTTCCTGTTGTGAAGGCTGAATTTCTGGTTACTTCACAATCATCATGATGAAATATAAAACATTTTTAACCTCCCAGCTTCAGTGAGACGATTATAAACATCTGCAGCGTTTTAATGTTTAAATTCACAAAAGTCTGTATCAACGTCGTGTTCAGGTCACTTTATTTTGAAAGGCTTCCTGAACCATGAGGCCTGATTTGACAGGGGTGTAAACACACTTTTGGAGGACAAAGTGTTTCAGCATTTTAACAACATCTAATCCTCTGATGGTCTCTGTGGAGCCGAACGAGTGAAATAACGAGCTCGGAGTCAGAAGACGGATTAAAGAGTTCATCTCAACACAAAACAACGTCTGAACACGGAGGATCTGCAGCGACGACGTGAAGCGGCGAGGAGAGAAGATGGAGGGAAAATCAGCACTTCTTTAATTGTCCGACTCGTTTCTCTCTCTCTCCTACGCACATCAGCCGCGGCGACTGACTGACCCCGTTTAAACCCGGCCGAGCGACATGCCCGCTCGCCCGCCCACACTTCATTTGAGCCAGGATTCATTAGGTTAGAGAGAGAGAGAGAGCAGGAAGGTCACACAGGAGGCGAGAGAGGGGAGATCAGAGAGGGGAGAGAGGGAGGCGGCGGCGGGGGATAAAACTGTCCGCTGATTAGCAATTACAGCCGCGCTGCCACGCGTGTCACTTCACTGGACCTCTACAACATTAACACCCCGACACAGGGTATTAATAGAGTCCAGCCGTGAAGGGAGGGGGGGCAGTTAGAGAGGGGGAGGGGGCTGATGGACAGAAGCCTGCTCTCCGCTCAGCTTTCATTAAGGCCGTCGGTGGTGGCGGGGAGGCGTGCAGCCGGGCCCGGGGTCAGCCTCGCCGCCCAGGTGGCAGCTCATTCGATGTAATTAGGCGACCTGACAGCTAAACGCTTCAAAGTGACAAAGAGGGAAGTCGAGCATGCCGAGCTACGAGAATAAAACATCCTCCTAAACAGAGAGACAGCAAAGCATCCCATAATAAACACAGAGATGAAACGACAGCAGAGAGCAGAGACAGAGAGACAGAGAGAGAGAGAGAGAGAGAGAGAGAGACAGAGAGACAGAGAGACAGAGACAGAGAGAGAGAGAGAGAGAGAGAGCAGAGAGAGACAGAGAGAGAGAGAGACAGAGAGAGACAGAGAGAGAGAGAGAGAGAGAGAGACAGAGAGAGAGACAGAGAGAGAGAGAGAGGGACAGAGAGAGAGAGACAGAGAGACAGAGAGAGAGAGAGAGAGAGACAGAGAGAGAGAGAGAGAGAGAGAGACAGAGAGAGAGACACAGAGAGAGACAGAGAGAGAGAGAGAGAGACAGAGAGAGAGAGAGAGAGAGAGAGAGAGAGACAGAGAGAGACAGAGAGAGAGAGAGAGAGAGAGAGAGAGAGAGAGAGACAGAGAGAGAGAGAGAGACAGAGAGACAGAGACAGAGAGAGACAGAGAGACAGAGAGAGAGAGAGAGAGACAGAGAGAGAGAGAGAGAGAGAGACAGAGAGAGAGAGAGAGAGACAGAGAGAGAGACAGAGAGAGAGAGAGAGGAGAGACCTGGTTGGCTGTTTTAAAGAGTTAAAAAGCTTTGAAGGTTTAATTTCCTCCTCAGTGACCGAACACACACACACACTAATAAAGTTTGGTTTGCAGCCATGTTGGCAGCTCAGCTTCAGCACCAGACGCTCGATCTGTCACTTCAGACCGAGCTGAAATATCTCAACAAACATCGGCCTGATCGCCAAAACGTTCACACAGACGATCAGGACGAACATCATCAGGACCAAATCTCACTTTTCATTCTGGTTTTCAGTGAAACGGCCTCGAGATTTTTCATTTGTCACGCACACAACAATCACACAAAGCAGCTTTTGGAAATGAAGTCCGTTAAATCACAGATTCCCTCTAAAAATACTAAAATTTTTAGAAAGAAAACACGTAAGAATGAGAGGAGACTGACAGACTGTAAATGATTTATACAGACTGACCTTCATTTAGCGCCGTCACGAGGTCAAAACTTCACTTTTTAGTTTCAGTTTCAGTTCAGTTCAGACTCTTTGTCCGGACGAGGCGTCGGCCGACCTGAACGTGGGTTTGACGCTCGAACTGAACTGCTTCATCTCTCCGGGACTGAAATTAATTCCACGATTTGAACGTTTAAACGATATTTAACTGACCTGTCACGCGCACATCTGCTGCATTAAAGTCGTATTAGTTTAAAACGGAGTCACATTAAAGCTCTGTGTTTCTTTCACTTCGGTTTTATGATACTTCAGATCTGCGGAGCTTCATCAGGTCAATGATGTGATGTGCTGTGTAGTGAATGTGTGTGTGTGTGTGTGTGTGTGCGTGTGTGTGTGTGTATGTGTGTGCGTGTGTATGTGTGTGCGTGGGTTCCCCATGGTGCGCTAAACGCGACTTGACGAGCTTCCTGCTGCTCTGAAGTGAAAGCTGCCGGCAGCCGTGCAGCTGTCAGGCCAGCTGATCATCCATTACTGCCTGTTAGTGGGCGAGCGACAACATGTTTCCAGGCAGAGAGAGAGAGAGAGACGCGGGTTTATCAATTAAGACTTTTTAGGTCAGCGCAGACTCCTGGGATTTATTTTATTCATTTTTATCAATTAAAAAGATTTTAAAACAAGATCAAGATTATCTTTTAATAATCATCAGGGGAGTTTGATCACTTAGAAATAAACATAATCAAACATCCAATCAGCTGATCAGACAAATACTGTTTATTTCATTTATCTAATACCTTTCAAAGTTTACGCCTGTATTGCAGTTTCTCTGCAAGGAAAAACTAAAGTAAATGCTGATCTTAAGCTTAAGTTATCAAGATGCTTCAAGATCTGAATTTAACAAGAATAAACTACCAATCAGACACATTTATCAAAATGTTGAAGCTAATGAGAAAAATAATTTAGTTGTTGGACACTGAGGAAAAAAACAGATGGAAGTTTTACGTTGACGTTTGGGCAATCAGCTGAAGATTTAACTACAATAATTTGGTTTTCTTTAAATCTTCACTAAAAACAGCTGTGGGAGGTTTTGGAGCGACGTGTTAGACAGCGCTCTACCTCCATCATCAAACACCAAATGAGGGAATATCTTTGGAAAAAGAATGTGTTCATCCCTCCAGGAGAGTTCACATACTCGGAGATTATCAGGATTAAACTTTAATCTGTCACCATCTGTACGATTAAATTAGAGATTAAAATCTGAAGTGGCTGAAAAAAAGACTTTTGGAGGGAATAAAGAGGAGACTAAAGGAGGAGGTCAGTGGGACGTTTGAAGCACTGCAGGCCTGAACTGAACTAAACTGAGGGGAGAGCCGATATTTCTCACACTTTTCCATCCAAACCTGGTATTTCAGGGGGGTGTCAGCAAATTAATTTTGGCCATCCATCGCAGGGATGACAAGCGATCAGTTTGCTGGAGGGGAAGGCTAATTGAACGCCGCGTCGAAACCCTCCTGATGGGTAATATCTTTCATTATTCACCTCCCCGGGCTCGCTGACACTTTACACACGTCGCCTCTTATTTTACCTTCGGGAGGGGGGGCGGGGGTGGCAGCCATGACAGACAACTTCTAAGGTCTCCACATGGGAAAATAGATGTGGGGAGATAAATACATCCTCGGATATACTCTCTACCCACTACTCCACCCCGGTGAAGTATTGTGTAGGTGAGTGCCGAGGAAAAATTGGTCAAGCTAGCTTCGAGGGCGACGAGATGAAGTCATTTGTTAGGCATCCGAAAACGTCCAAGGGCATTACGGAGATCCTCAGCTGTTTTTTTTTTCTTTAAAGAACAAAACAAAGAGGCCACGTTGTGTTAAAGCGAGCAAAGAAGGACGCGAGAAGGATTATTACGTATAAATGCCCCCCTCTAAAAAAAAAAAAGCCCCAGAAAACTACCCCCGGACACGCTCCCTCTTCTCTCATACGGAGACGCCTCTCCGTGAAGTATTAATAGTGGAGTGGAGTGCTTAAGAAAAGGTCGCTCGCTCGGGGGAAGCCAAAAGATGAAGTCATTCGTTAGACGACGCATCTGAAAATGTTGGCGGGCTCATACCTGGGGGGCCTCTGATTAAAGAGCACAGCACTCACATGTCCGACATGTTAGAGGAGGGGGGGTGTTGGATGGACGTTATGAGGACGCAGAAAAATGATTAACCAGCAAGAAAAGTTTGCTCAAAACTTTCTCTTTATGGAGTTGAGTTCAGTGAAATCCTTAAAAATGACAGAAAGGAAGCAGAAAATTAAACAGACTTCGTCCTCGCCAACAACGCTCGCCTCCTTTGTGTGAAACAAACTGATAACGTGAACTTCTTCTGCAGGGTTGTTTCCTCCTGCAGGCTGCCTGTCTGTTGATACACACTAATCTGCTCTCTAATCACTCAATCACCCCCCCATTTTCCTCAGACAATGGACTCTCCCCGGGCCTCCTGAAAGGAGTGACAGCGGATCTCGGAGGAGATACGGGGGTGGGGGGGCGCATCAGCGGACGATCCCTCCGGAGGACGGGATGATGTGGACGAGGCCGCGGCCCTTTTTGTTCTTCGACGTCCCCGGAGAGCGGGAGGCTAAATTAGAGGTGTCACCCCCCCGTGAAGAAGGCCGGACGCTCGCTCCTCTATCGCGACGGCCATCTGATCCGGCCCGAGCAGCCGCCGCGGGTCATCCATCATCCTCTCAGACGGTTTGTGTGGCGACACGCCGGAGACAAAAAGGAAATAAAAGAGGAGAAAGACGACGAGGCTGCAGGTAAACATCACCTCAGAAAGCTCGAGATAAACGAACTGCTGGTTTGTGACGCTTCAAATGAAACAGGAAGGTTTCCGGTTCAACTCAGCTCAGGTTGTTTCATTTAAAGGACGTTTAGGGGCCTAAAGAGGCGAAAATATTCAATATTTCAGAAATAAATCTGACTGATGAACAGATTTGACCTTTGATCACTGAATCTCTTCCTGACCCCTCAGCAGACTAAAATACTACTGTGATAGTAAAACAACACATAAATAATTAAAATGTTCATATTTCAATTATTATTCACTTTTCTGTGACTCCTGAAGCATCTATATAATCTGCAAACTGTTGCTCCTGATGCTCCTGCAGGTGAAATATCTGCTGTCAAAATGTGTTAAAACTGTTTGAATAAAATGATTAAAAAGTTTCTCTTTTTTGTGGTCATATTTCTTAACACCTACAACATGCTTCTTGTCTCCTGATGAACCACGGCTCTCGTAGATGAATATTAATCGTCATTCTGAGCCTTTCGGATGTCGGTTTTTCATTCTTAAAACAATCTTCTGCTGTTAAAGCTCACTTTGTGTGTTGGCAGCCTCGGTGGAGTGTTTTTTACTTTAAAGGATCTTTTATTTGACTGCGGCACTCGACCTGATGACAGTCGCTACAGGAGACGACGGAGGGAAAAACAAGTCTATCGCCTGGTGTAAAATATTTACCACGACGGAGGTAAACCAGAAAAACTCCCAACATCAAAGCACACACCGACAGACACACAGCAGCTTCAGTCTCCACGACAAGGTCGGCATTGATGAGGCAAGGACAGTGAAGGGCAGGCCCAGGGGAGCAGGACGCAGACCAGATCAAATAAAACACCACAGAAGAAGAGGGGGGCTGAAGAGGAGCTGATTTATCTGATAAGAGTTCTGGGTAATTAATTAGAAACTCAATTATCCAAACCTTACTTCAGCAGTCTCAATTCATTAGTGGATAAAAAACCTCGCCCCTCGCTCGACTCCTACAAGCGGAGAGAGACGGGATGTGAAGAAAACCCGACTCCTCGTCCTCGGCGAGGGACCCTCAGGTCACTGCTGGTCGCTTTTGTCCAGCTCATCATCAGACGAGCGAACACAACACACCCGAAAACACAAACACGCGCCGGTGTCGTCAAACAACAAAGCGACCGCGGGGACACCTCCGGCGCGCTGAGCAAACACCCCTGTGCCAAACCACAAACTGAGCGCCGCCATCCGTGGAGACCGCCGGCGCCGAGGCGTAATGAGCACAATCTAAAAATGCTCTTTGATTGACGCCTGTGTTCCTTCTTTTAATTATTTCTCAAACTAAAAAGGGAGAGACGTCCCTCCAACACATCCTCGACCCCCCCGCACAGCCACCCCCGAAAAATCTCATTTCCAGGGGTTAGTGTGCATGACAAAAATGTCATCATGGCCAAAATGGCTCCGAGCAGTGACAACCTTTCCCTGGGAAATGATATTTTTCCAATCCGGCGGAAGGCGGATCGTGTCACCCTCGTTAAAGCCTTGATAGCAGGTCTTTAATATTCACCGTCTTAATTAGGGCCGCAGTTAATTTCATTAAATTCTTTGGCTGCTAAATGAAGCAGATTATGAGACATCTTTTATTGCGAAGCGTGAAATTACAGCCTGCCCGCTGCCAATGGCGGGGCGAAACTAATAATGAATTACAGGGTAAATAACACCCGAATTAACCATCCAATTTAACTCCTTACAAAGCGCCCGGCGCCGAGGGGGGACGAGTAGACTTGTCAAAACCACCCAGCCCCGCGCTCGTCTGCAACCCCGCGAGAGGCAATTACAACCGCGACACTAATCAGCTCCTCGCAGGGAGAGGACGCTGCCGTCCGAAGAGTCTGAGTCAGGATGGAGCCGCCGAGAGGAAACGTTCATCTACAGGAGGAGGTCGGAGTTTCTGCACAAAACATCAGACATCCTCTCGACCTGGAAAGAGGAAGTCAGCTGATGTTTCTAAATGTTCTCAAAGCTGCAGCTTCAGCTCTGAATTAAAAATAACTGGACGTTCAGAGACGTTAATAATTAAAACAGCACGTTGAGGATTTTCTTGTACGACGTCCTTCTCACTGTCTTACTGTCTGTCTGCTGTAAACTATCAAATAATCCATCAATAATGACGTCTTCTGGGGCTTCTTTCAGCTTCAACGGTTAATGACTGACTCCATTTTATTTTTAAAAAACTTTACACTTTTTTCTTTCAGTTACGACTTTATTTTACTTGAAATCTGGAAACAGTGATGTCACTAAAAAGAAGTTAAAGAACGATTAAAGGTGATGTTTGACATGAACCAACATTTTATCCAGATGATCTGAATGACTTTATTTTAGTCAGAGTGAGCAGATGAGATGAAGGACGGAGAATAAGAGCTGCTCAGGTCCGGCTCAGTTTGTTAATCGAGTGTTTTTAAAGTTTTGATGAGCGACACTTTCGCTCTGACGGCACCTGAACTTGGATTTTTCCGTGTACAAAGTGCTGTGACGCGTTTCAAAAATGTTGTATCATGTTTTTAGGGAACATGAGTGTTTAAGTCACAAATCTTCCTCTAATAAGGACATTAAACTTTAAATTTGGGTCTCTGATCAGGGTTTCCCCGGCTGGGTGGGAATCGAGGCAGCGTGGCCTCCTCCTCGTCATCCGTCACCGCGTTGGCCTTGAGCGAAGCGCCGAGCGTCCAAATTGCTCCCGTGGAGCCGCTCGGTGGCCGCCAGTAAAGGTTGTGTTTGTCGTGGGCGGCTCCCAGGTGGGCTCGGCAAAGAGGGTAAAACCAGCAGCGAGCCCAGCCAGCCAACCTTCACGAGTAAATAAAGGTTTAGACGGAAAAAGAGCCTCTCTGGTGCGTCTGCGGTCCCAGCGGCTCGGCTGCTGTGTCGGAGGAAATTAATTTGTTAGATTGTTGGTTTTCAAAGCGCCTCGGTCAGCCGCTCGACAGCGACACGAGCGAGCCTCTCCCTCTCTCTCCGGTAATTAGCGGCTAATTAGCGGCGTGGAGCAGATGTCGGAGGAGCCCTGCGCCGTCAACAGCCTCTGTAAACAAAGCTGGACGCATCCGCTCACTTCAAGACAGAAGAAAAAAAAGGACCAATCGGCTGCCGGTTCAGCCAGCGTTTCCTCTGCGGAGCGTCTTCGCAGGAGGCTTCAGCTTTGACTCCACATGTTTCCTATTTTAGATCCTCGCACAGGTTTCAGAGAAAAACACCGTCCCTCGGAGAGTTCATTATAATCAACATGTTCATTTTGGGGGTTTAAAGGAATATTAAATAAAATGTAAAAATGATCAGTGGTGGCAGACGACACAAAGGTTTATTTTTCCTGCATTTGGAGGCATCATCCTTCAGTTTTCAATCAATTAATCAGTTCAATTGGATTTAAAAACCAGTGCAGTAATTGGCTGAATTGGAAGATTTTTGATATTTGATGATTATGGCCTTAACTTCCTGACTGATTTAAAGATTTTAAATGACGTCTGCAGGCTTGTTAAATAACTTCACAGTTTCAGATTTGTTCTGTTGAATATTTGAGGACTAGAGATATAAATATTTTTTACATATCTTAATAAGATATTTTGTCAAGTAAAGAGACTTTCCAGGACCTGTGATCTGTGAAAAATCTCCTTGATCACGCTGCACTCTAATTTTTATGAGCTGAAATGTTATGTTTGGTCTAATCTCTATTTAAACAGCTTTTTTTTGCAATTATTGATTCATATTTCTCAAAGTAAGGCATCATAAAAAGTCTCCACTCTTATAGTTCAACCTTCAAGCTTTCAAATCAAGGAGCTCTTTAAATGATTGTTAATTTTGTACATTTCTCCGTCCATGCTACTTCAGTTTTAATCTTTATATTATTCCTTATTGTGTCCTTATAGTTTTTGTGATACTTCCCTTTCAACAGGAAGCTGATAAGATACTCAACCATTTTTAATGTGTTGTGTTTGATGAGAAACGATTAGAAAAATAATCGGTAAACTTTTTTTGTCTTGATGGTACAAACTGTTTATGTAAAGTGAATATCTTGGTTTTATTTCAGATTTTTAATCCGCTCTGAGTTTGTTTCTGAACGCTCGCTGTGAGACGAGACGATGACGGCGAGTTTGAGGAGGCTTCATGACCCGTCTGACCTCGTCCTGCCCACACACACACACACACACACACACACACACACACACCTATTTCAGCTTGTTATTATGTGAGTGTCAGTGTAAACGTTTATTTTGGTGTCATGCTGTTCGGCTGTTTCTGTTTAAGACGTGTGTGTGTTTGTGTCTAATTGCCTCAGAGTGGAAACCCGCCCCATCCTCATTACAGCCACCGTGTCCTGGCCTGGTGTGTGTGTGTGTGTGTGGTTTTAATGAGCGCCGGACTCTCCTAACGAAGGCGTTTCCCTTTAACGAAAGGCGAAGTGAACCGCCGTCACCTCGAGTGGTCGAGAGTCACACCGAGAGTCGCTTTAATGAGATGAGGACCGGTGACGGTGTGAACAAGTGGCTTACACACACACACACACACACACACACACACACACACACACACACACACTCAGGTAAGATACGAGTACATCAGGAGAAGAAGAAGAAGTAGGAAGCTGAAAATCCGTCCTGCCCACGCTGTTTGATTGACAGGTGATCAATCAAAAAGGACGCAAAATTCAAAAACACTTCAGAATAATTTGAATAATTCAAACTTTAATCTTCATATTTAGACTGTAAACAGGAAGTGGACCTGAAGATTTGAAACCACCTGCACACTCGCGGTGGTGAATAAAAAACACAATGTGAAGCTCGACTGTGCGGCGGCGCGGCGAGGAAGGTGACGGCGATAATTTCTCTGGCAGGTGTCGGACTCTGTTAGGTCACCGGCCTGGCTGCCGCCTTCCTCCGAGGTACGGCGGTAATCGGCGGTCAGTTAATGATGGCGTGCTGATGACGGCGATGACTCCTGACCGAACTCATAAACCGTCAGCTCCATTTATGTTTCATGATTAAGTCTGAACACATCCAGCAGTCTGAGAGAAACCTGAGCACAGTTTGCCTGTAAGCATCTCTGAGACGGGATTATTAGCAGATTAAAATATTTCTACCTGGTTTCATGTGTTATTTCTGCTTTTTATTAACACATTTAAGGTTTTTTTGTTCTTAAAGTTTTCCTCAAAACTGATAAAAGAGGACACTGAGTTCTGGTGAAATCTTAATCAAAATAATACTTTATCCATTTTAGACGAAAAAAATAAATAAGTAAAGAGGTATTTTTGAGTATAATTAAAAGCCTGTTTGTGCAGGATAAATACAAATAGAAATTTCAAGAGCCCAAATTTTGATTTGAACAAAATGTGCTTTCTATCTTTATAAATGTTTGCTGACCAAACTCATTCATTCGATGAAACGATGCTGTGCTGAGCACTTTGCAGACCCGTCTGAGGCATTTCATACACTAAACACAACATTTTGTTTAATATAAACTTTTTTTCTGTGTCACTGACAGCTGAGAGTTCAAACTGCTGCTAAAGCTCCTAAAATATTTGTAAAGGCGTCCCGCAAGGCTCAATGACGGAGCCACTGCTAATGACTCTGGAGATAAACAGAATTTATTTTCTGTAATGCCCATTTCTATGGTGATGACACCATATTTATACCACCAGCTTCACAGAAAACCAACCAGCCTTTCTGCAGGTTACAGGCAGTTTTTTTATGTTTAACTTAAACTTTGTTTTACACGTACCATTAAATAAAAGTCACATTAACATATTTTTCTCACATTGTCCAGCCCTGAGCAGATGTCAGACGTGTGATATTTTATTTATTGACTCTTTCTCTTTGCTAATTTCTAAAGCTAAAGAAGCTAACTCCCTCATACACAGGTATAAAAACGCGGTACAAACACACATTCAGTTATTGGTTTGTGTTACAAACGTCTGCTCGAGTTCACGTCGGAGACAAAAAGGTGGCGGCGAGTCCGACGACGGCCGCCTCATTAAAAAGTGTGAACACGGCGTTAATGGGAGGACGCACTGGAAAGTAAAACAGAGTGCAAATGGAGCGTTAATGGAGGGAAAAGGTAGCTGAACCTTGAATGTGAAGTGCGATCTCTCTGGTAACACACACCCGGGCTTTGTTTAAACACACACACACAGTCTAATTAGGGAGCAGGTCTGCGGTGTGTTGAGCCCGTCGAACACACTGAGGAGCGGGCGGGGAGACGAGGCGAGAGCGACCACGGGGAACCATCAAATCAATTAACGTCCACTTCCAAAGAGATACAGCAGGAGGAAGCCTCACAGCGCTGCCTCTTCGGCTTCACTCTGCTCCGGAGGGGGGAGGACGGGGGGTTACCGTGTCTGCCGCGTCACGCCACGCCAGGCGAAATGCGTGTCTGAATTTATTAGCCTAACTTTAATCGGTTGGTTGTGAAACAAACGTCTGCTGAGCGTTTTTTCTGATGACGATGATAACCGACTTCCTGTTTGATAATCGTCAGCTGATGTGGATTTTAAAAGTTTGTTTGTACTTTAAAATGTCGTGATACAGAAACAGAAGTTTTCGAGTAAAGTAAAAGATTAATTTTTTAAATCTCTTTAAACTCAAATATCTCGTGTTTTGACCTCACTGAAGTCTCTTTTAAATATCAGATATTACATTTTCAGCGTCTGGGGGTCATCGCTGTCCTTCATCACGGTCAGGCTGTTTTCATTACGACGACGAGAAACAGAAAATGATTCATCTTCTAACATCTTTTAGAGACGCGCAGCAAGTTTCCGCCGTGTCTGTTTTCTTCAAACAAAAAGAGAAACGTCTAACCCTAAAGCAGTGCATGCTGGGAAGCCTGCTGACGCGCTGACCATCTTCTTTTAGAAATTTAATTTAATGAGTTTGTGAACCCTCAGCAGTTAATTCATCATTTCAAAAGACTTTGAGTCACAAAGAGTCAGAAAAAAAACCTATACATTTTAAGCTGAATTAAAATAAAAAAAAAGAGCTGATTTCACCAAATTTGTGAATTTTATTTGAAGTGAAAATGTCTTTAAAAAACTAAAAACTGTGACATTAAGAGCCATTTTCTTCTTAAATGTCTATAAACAAAACTCAGACGGATCACAATCCCACGTCACCTGAACGCAGCATCACCCGAAGCCACATTCAAGAAGAAGAAAATCAATAATAAATAATAATTAAAAAGTGTTTTTTTCAACTGACGAGCGCAGGGACTCGTCTGTAAGCTGCTCAGATTACCAACCCGCTGAGGACTCGTCTAATAGCGAATAATGATGCCACTCCAACCTGCACTCGAAGTAAATTAACGCGACAAAATGCTCGACTCCGCCTGCTGCTGGCCACCGCTGCACCACCACCACCAAAGAAGAAGAAGACGACGAAGAAGAAGAAGAAAAAAAAGAAGAAGAAGAAGAATGAGGAAGTGGTGTGTTTGAAGCTGCAGAGATGCTCACACAACGAAAACGGTGTTTAAGGCGGCAATTACTGTCCGACAGCACAGCAGGATCTTTTCTTAAACGACGACCCCGAACACAAGCGGCCCCCCCACCTCTTTTTTTCCTCTCTCTCTCTCTCTCTCTCTGGCCCCTCATCAGAGTTGCGATTTGTTCATTTGGAGATTACAGACGAGGCGAGGCCTCGGCGACGACACGAGAGGCCGCGATTAGTGCTCACTAATTGCTTGATTTGATTTGCTTGTCAGGAGCCCCCCCTCATCCACCGCCCCCCTCCTGACTCACCCACCGCTGCTCCAACATGACGGGAGCTTGTTTGCTGCAAATTAAGAGACGATTCAGGTGCTCTCCTCGCCACGACAGCAGGGTGTGTGTGTTTGTAGTGGTGTGTGTGTGTGTGTGTGTGTGTAGGGGTGTGTAGATGTTGGCCTCTTTGCCCCCCCTCCTCCTCCACCCCCACTTCAACATCCTCTTCTTCTTCTTTTATTCTGTTAAAAACGCTCTTTCAAAGAGCTCAGAGAGGAGAAACACGAGAGCAGAAAAGGCTTTGAAAGCAAGAAGTGGACGAACAGAGTGTGTGTGTGTGTGTAAAGAAGAGGAAGAGAGGAGCGACGGCAGGGGAGTGTCGGTGAACTCCCTTCCCTCTCCTGCTCCTAATGATCTGGTTGGAGGACCTGGGAGAGCCGCTCGCTGTAATTGATGTTAAGTGTGTGATTTCACTGTTAATCAAGGCCGAGGCATCAAACACACACACACACACACACACACACACTGAAACACACACAGAAGGTGTGTGTGTGTGTGTGTGTGTGTGGGGCACACAGGAAGTCTCCTCACCTGTTTGATGGGGATGGCTCGCCAGCTGCCGATGCTGTCGGCTCGAGCCTCCAGGCCTTTCTTGTCCTTGTCGGGCTCGCTTTCTCGCCTTCCTCGACTGCGGACGAAGAAAAAACTTTTATTAAAAAATCTTTAAACTGAAAAACGTCGACATCTGCTCAAAAACTCAACTTATTTTAATGTTTAAAGACTTATTAAGACACAAAAAGCTCCATTTAGTCAAAGTTTCTGGAGTTTTGGAGCTTTCGATCAATAAATATGATGTGATTTGTGATGTGTGACTCAAATTTTAAGCCAACGAGGACAGAAAGTTAAAAAATCAACAAACTGTGAACAAACTGCAGAAACATGTTTCAGTGAGTGATTCTTTTCTTTTCGTCACAATCCACTGAATATTTTGGTCGAACAAAAAAAGAAATTCAAAGAAATGTGAGATCTTTCCTATTTTTAAAACATTTTACAACCCAAATACTCAATACTAAATAATCTGCAGATTAATCAATAACAAATCTGTTTTCAGCCCAACACAGATGTATAATATAATAATCTAATAAAATAATAATCCCCTACACATTTGATTAACTTTTAATTGATGTAAGCTGCATTTTATTACAAGTGCTAACCTCAATAACAAACACCAATCAATCAATCAAACATCATTTTCTTTTAAAAGGTAGTGTGACTAATAAAGAGTATTTTTCAGTGTAATAAAGTTTTGAAGGTCTCTGTCTGTCAGATTATTTCCTGTTTTAGTATTTTAGTGTGTAAAGACGTTCAGATATCTGATAACGTAGAAAATAAAAGTGTTTTTTTAACCAAACGACCTCCGTCTGCAGTTTGTTTGATTATATTTTCATTGGATCAATACTGCAGTAAGTCCAAACATGTGATTAATGAGTCACAGCTTCATTTTCATGTGTTCAGCTGCAGTTTTTACACTTTCATGAGCTGAAATATTTTACTTTTATTTATCATTCTGTAAATTTCTGTAACATTTATTTGAACTCCTCCACAGGCTGCAAAGCTTCGGAAGGTTTTGTGTTTCGGACTCACGGTGAAGAGGTTGGATCGGCGTTTGGACTGTTTCCTGACGGGCGTCGGCGTGTTGGTGGTCTGCGGCACGTCGATGCGCAGCTCCTTCTGGCTCGTGCTCGGCGTGGACGGCACCGACGAAGAGTAGTCGCTCAGACTGCCGCCGCCGTTACTCGTCTGCAAGGGCAAAACAGGACACCCGAGAACTTAAAGTGATTTTTATCCTTTTAAATGTGAGCTGAGGTTCAAAGGGAAGCTTCAGGAAACTTGGAGAGAAAATATATTTGTGATTTGTGGATTTTGCTGAATAAAGTTTGGTGTTTCAACGTGCCGGGCGGCTCGTGGGTGTAATCGGTGTCTCCTACCTTAAGAGCTGAAAATGCTAAAGATGCTAAAGATGCTAAAGGTGCTGCTTTGTGCAGGCGGTGGGAAGATAAACTCGGCTCTCGGGGGGACGCGGTGCCGCTGCTCAGACACGCTGAGCGATGGCTTTTTAATGAGGAATCGATGCAGGATTGAAGGATGAAGATCGAAGAGCTGAGCGGAGTGTGTGTGTGTGTGTGTGTGGCTGTGAGATAAATAAGTGTTTGTACATGCAGACGTCTCCTCCACGAGTTGGATGTTTGTGTGTAATAATTTCAAAAAACCTCATTAATCCTGCATCTCTTTTTTATTTCCAACATGATTTTCTGTTATTACTTTCAGTGAGGTTTCTCTCTTTGCTGCTTTTATTTTCCTTTAAGTGTCTGATTTAATCCTCCTCAGTCCTGTAATGTTTTCATTTGACTCAACCATGTGAAACACTTTGTAACTCTGTTTTGAAAAGCTTTTTATTATTATCATTATCACATGGAGTTTGCTGAGCGGTTGAAGGCCATGAGACGCAGTTCGATCTCTATATGAGGACCTGAAGTGAGGATTTATTCGTCAAACTCAAATTAAAAATTGAGTTTCAGCTTTCACTGCAAGAGTTATGAAATCAAACAAACTTTAAAGGTCATTCAGTCGCTGTTCTGAAGCTTTCAGTCATCTCCTGATCTTCATCAGCAGGTGGAGATGATGAATGTAATGTCATGTGATCAGTCAGAAATCTCCTGAGCAGCGACTGAATAAACCTTTAAAACCTTTACTGCATCTCGAGAGTGAGTTTAACAGATTAAAATAAAATGAATTAATCCAGATGTGCGACCTTTAAAGAAATCACTAAGGACTGATTATATACGTGTGTCCTCAATATTATGTCAAAAATAATTAAAAGGCACAGAAATAAAAATACTACTACTACTAAAAATAATGATGCTAATAATAATAATCATAATTGTACACTCATTTTCAAACCACAAAACTTCCTCCTGATTTGTGTCTTTGAACATAAAACAGGTTAAATATTGAAAGTCTTTTTTGATTTTTGTTTCTTTGCTCACTTCAACGAAAAAACAGAGAAAGACGAACGTGTGTGTGTGTGTGTGTGTGTGTGTGTAGTGCTGAGTCTCACTACTATGGCTGATGTGGACGGGGTTGACCGTGCCGACACCTGTGTGGCGCAGGCAGACCAGGACGATGATGACTTTCGGCGAGTTGGGCGACTTGACTTGCACGGCCCGATGGAGAGCTGCTGCTTCTTCCTGGTAGGCCACGATCTTCTGGGCGACTGTGAGACACACACACACACACACACAGAGTCAGAATGATCAGGTAACACACAGGTGTACAGGTGAGATGGTTTTAAAGAACATTTCAAAGTAAAAGACTGCTGAAAACGTCACCACGGCTCATTTTATTGATCTGTGATTAGTTTTTTTTCCATTTAATGAATCTAAAGAAGCTCAAACTTTAATCTTTAATCGTCATTTACTTATTCCATCTTAGTGATTATTAGTGAATTAAAGAAAAATAAAAACATTTATCTTCCCATTTTTACAAATTTTTAAGATGGTTCAACCATAAAGAGTCCAAATCACCTCGAAACAACCTCGACTCTGATTGGATCCTGATTAAAACTCTTTAACTTTTTAATGAAGCCCCTTCAACATTTCTGCCTCTTAACAACATTTCCACTGACATTTTTTACGGTTTTCATCGTATCCAAACTTAAAAGTTCATCAGCACCTGAATCCTCTGCTCTGATTGGCTGTTTGTAACGAGCTCGTTAAGACGCTGCTTGTGTGTAAATTCATTTAAAATGCACTTATTTCACTTTTTCAGCAGATGTGAGACACTGAGACTAAATATTGTTCCACTGGATGGATAAAAGCACATTTCTTTATTTCCTCTGCTGTTTGACTGTTTGTAGTTTTTTTGCTGTAAAACATTAAACTTTATTTAAAATAGATTAATTATAAAGATTTATTAAAACTCAACATTTAAAGTTTTTTTTGCTTGAGGATTTTCTTTCTTGTGGCTGCCCTTGGCTCGGCCCCGTGTCACCTGGAGGTAAATGTTTACGACTGACTCCTCATTAACGAAGCCGGGGGGGGCGGGGGCTTTAACGAGCCCAATTAAAACAATGACTTCATCTGTGAGCGAATCAAACGGGCTCCTGTTTATTAGAAGAAGAGATAATGGAGTCGCTAAAGTCTGATTTCCTCGAGAGCCGACGTCAGCATCCAGGACGCCGACCTGGTTAAACCCAGCCAATGAGGACGCAGCATCTCTCTCTCTCTCACACACACACACACCTGGCAGGCTGTATTTTACTTTAAGTGTTAAGAACAGTTATGATAAGGCTGCGCTAAATATTTAAACTGCACGGTTAATGCAATTTAACTTTATCCATCAATCTCAGTTCTGCTCTGAGAAGCTGCCATTTCTTCTAATGGAAACGTCGCCCCTTTGATCAGATTTATGGCGGGCTGCACCGCCGGATGAGGCATAAAGGGGGGGGGAGGCTGACTCTGCAGTGTTTCACTTTAAAGCGTCACACAGCTGCAGGTACGACGCTTCAGCATCACTACGAGCCCCTCTTTGTTCCTCAGTGTCTTATTAAAGCTCCGTTTCAACGTTTCCTTCAGATAAAACACACAAATCAAACTTATGTTAACTCAAAAAGAGCAAAAACGCCTCAAACCTCAGTGATCTTTGTGTTTTGTTTCATCTCTGCATGACTTTGACCTTAGTCTTTACAAAATAAAACATGAATCATGAAAATCTGCAGTCTGTTTCTATCTTTGATTTTCTGTGTAAAATCAGAAGCTGTTCCTCCGTAAAAATCTAAGTTTTATTTTTGCAGCTCCAAAGTCACACAAGAGGATAAAAACTGTTTATAGCTTTTAATTATGTTCAGAAATATATTTAACAATTCATAATTTCTTATTAACATGAGTCCTTATATGATGGAGTCACGATTAAACACACTTAAATATGTTCTATTATGTTTAAATTTGATATTTTATCAGTCAGTTTTGGTTTGTAAGTGTCCTGAGTTTCTCCGTTCGATCACAAATCCTCCAAATATTTCAAACGTGTTGCTGAAAACTGTTTTTTAATTAGAAATATTAATTAAATATAATGATTAAAAGCTTTTCTTGTTTCAGTGTCTGCTGCTTCTCGTCAGGTGATCGACGCTCCTGCTGCTTCGACTTTTTTATTTGTCGTCGTCTACGAGGAGACTGTGATTCAGTGTGTGTGTGTGTGTGTGTGTGTGTGTGTGTGTATGTGGTCATCTCAGCTCGTTAACGTGTGCTAACGAAGCGCCCTGCATCTGCACTCTGACACGGATTAGAAAAGAAGAAGAGCAGAGAGAGAGAGAGTGTGTGTGTGTGTGTGTGTGTGTGTGTGTGTTGGGGTTCATGTTGGTGTAATTAGGCTAATTAAATTAGTGCGCTGATGGACGAGGGAGCACAGCGCTGTCACCTCCTCCTCCTCTTCCTCCTCCATCCCTCACACAGAGGTCACACGCCCCCCCCCGACTGGACCAGGCTTCACTTCCCATTACAGCAAATTACATGTTAAACACACACTCACACACACACACACACACACTCAAACACTGAAGACTGAAGCAAATGAAGATAAAAACACATTCGACCATCTGATTCAGTCTAAATTTTAGTTAAATGATCGTCAATATTAACTTCATTCACAAGAAACAGACATAAAAACATAAAAACATCCTGAACATGTACAGACTGATTACTGCTGGATAATAAATCACACCTGATGTCAGTAAAGTGATGAAAGTGAGAATTAAGAGTTATGTTATGTTGAATATTACAGGTTGGATTAAGGGCCTGTGAAAGTGTTAAACCTGCAGAAGTTCAGTAAAAACTAAACTACATCAGCTGATTTGATTGTTGTTTTTAAGATAAAATCAGCTAAATTAACTGTTTTTTATGTTAAATGTTTTTTTAAAGGTTGTAAACAGACTTTTTTTTATATATATCAGTCCACAAGTGTCAGTTTATCAGTTAATCTAGAAACTAATCAGATGGATCGATCATGAAAATAATTATTTATTTTAGATTTAAATTATGTTTCACTTTTTTTAAAGCTGCAAACTTCAAGAGAAAAAAACATGTCGCACTTAAACGCCACACGACTCCTCCTCTTCCTCGCCCTGAACACAGAAGTTGTCACGACGACGAGGCCAATTATTTTTAACGTTAAATGTTGTGGTCACTCATGCAACTTCCTCCTCTTCTCTCTTTCTTTCTCTCTCTCGTTGTGCAGCTGCTGTAACTCATCAAAAGCTTTATTACATTTACGACGCTTTCGCCACAGACGCTTTAATGCACCACACACACACTCACACACACACAAAACCAATCATGTCGAATTAGTGCGAATCAGCGTTTCTTCACCGGGAGCCGCCGCTTGTCGCCGTGACGATCCGGCTGATTATGAAGCTGAATATGAGCGATGTAATTAAAGCCCCGCCCCCTGAAGGCCCGACCGGCCCGACCCGCCGCAATCAATCGAGGCTCTTCGAAACGAAGCGAAGGTCACAGGAAATATGCATGAGAGATCAATACACATACGCACACACACACACACACACACACACACTCATAAATTGTGATCTTATTCCCCATCGACAAACACGAGGATGTTTTTGTAAAATGTCATTTAAATCCGAACGTTTAGTCACAAACTGTCAAAAGACTGAGAGGAAAAAACTGAAATCAAATCTAAAACCAATCACACAAATAAATATAATAAATATATATAAATACAGACTGTGAGCTTAAGTTTGATCGTAAAAAAAGAGGAAAGTTTAAAACAAGTAAAAACAGAGAAAATTAAACGAAGGATTGTGAAAAGACCAAACTCTGTACAATTTTTGGACTATTTAAAATAAAAATCAATAAATACTATAATAATATAATAATATAATAATAATAATAATATAAAATGATGAAATGTTGTTTAAAAGACTTTACTGCACATCCATGTTTGTTAATTCATTTAACTACATTTATTTCATTTCTAAAATGTGTCACATTTTTATATATTTTGTCTAAATTTGTTAAACTGCAGCTACACAAGACTCAAATATTAAAATAAAAAATAATTAATCATGATTTGAACAAACTGTATAAATAAAATTCTGATAAAAGCCATGATTGAAAGATATTTACAGCCAATATATCGATATGTTCAGGCTAAAAGATAAAGAAAGAAAGAAAGAAAATATAAAATATTAATAAAAATCTGTTTATTAACATTTGTGAACTTTTAATGTGGAAAATGTTCCTTTGTTAGGTGAGCTTTTATTTTGTAATTCCAGGTGAAGTCATACAGGTGTGTGTGTGTGTGTGTGTGTGTCGATGCTTCTGACCAATTAGAGGAAGGCGAGTGTTTTAAGTGGCTGAAGGCCTGAGAGGCCGAGCTGAAAGCGTCATTACTGAAGTCCTCGACGCAAATTAAGGTCACGCTAAGAAGTAATTAAAGAGAGAGAGTGTGAGTGTGAGTGTGTGTGTGTGAGTGTGTGTGAGAATAGGTGTGTACTCTACCAACACACACACCAAACACACGTAGCACTAACAGACTTACTGCAAAGGACAGCGATGAAAATACACACACAAGATAACACACATACACACACACATCTAAAGGAGCAAATTAACTTTTATAAACACAATAAAGAAATAACTTTAAAAAATGCACAAACAGAAACACACACTTTCTCTCTCACACACATTAATACACACACACACACGCACAGCTGCGGGGCTGCTGTCGTGTTTCGGGCGTCGACAGACAGAAAACATTAAACTCATTCTGCTGGATGATTAAAAAACTGATTAATTTGGGATAACGACGAGAAAAATACAAGGAGACAGTGTCAGAGACAATACACACACACACACACACACACACACACACACACACACACACATTACACACACACACACACACACACACACACACAATAATAAACACACACAGTGTAAGACACACACACACATTTTGTACACACGGTGGAATAATTAAAAAGATAATAAGGCAGCGTTTAGTGTGAAAGCTTCCTCTGGGCACACTGCACCGGCAGACAGCACACACACACACACACACACACACACACACACACACACACACACACACACACACTCACACACTCACACTCACACTCTTTATGATCCTGAGCCGCCTTCATTCATGTTTCCAGGATTTCTTCTTCTTCCCCCTCGACGCTCGTCTTCTTCTCTTGTTTTTCGGGTCACTAATTACGACTTTAGTTATTTAGAGAAATCAGAAACCGATCGACACACACACACACACACACACACACACACACACATAATGATCACTGATAATCACGCAGTGTGTGTGTTCGAGCCCTTCAGCTGTGTTCCTGCGCTGCCCCCTTCAGGACAGAAATGGAAGTGTCCCCTTCAGTCTTCCTTTATTTTGAGTTTCTGACCTGAAAATATTCTCATTTCTTCGTTTTCACGTTTTTAAAAAGTGCGGTTTGTTTTCTTTGATGTCTGATTAGAAAAGCAGAAGGTGTCGCCTGTTTTTTTTCCGTCCACCTGCGAGCTGGATATTAAAACTCATGTGGACGCCAGAGGCCGGCGACTCTCTGCAGCTCTGCTAATTATCCGCCGAGTCCGCGTCGTCCATTTCTCTCTAATTACAGCCGTTAACCCCACGCCTGCCGCCCACCGCCGCCGCCTCATTAGTCGCCTCGTTAATGTGCTCTGAGAATAAAAAAAGCCGCTGGGTTTACTATTTGCTTCGGTGCAATAATAGAAAAGTTTGCTCACACTTCTCCCGATCGTAAAGATAAAGGACGAGTCGAGTTATTTCACTTCACCTCAATCTGAATTTAAAGCTTTGTTTTTACGAGGTCCAGAGAGTGACCCTGAACGCATCGTCTCAATTATAATTAACCGACTCTTAACGAGCTGCAGGAAGTCGAATCACTGAGCACAGCATGTCTGAGTGTCAGGATCATATCCAAATATTATCAAGTTTCATCTTTTTCTATCAAACACTCATCCAGTTTGCTTCTTAACGTAGAAATAAGACAAATCTGTGAAGCTGTTTGGTAAAAAAGCTGCAGCTTCATTTACAGAAAAAGTTGAAGATCATGTGTCAGAAATGTTGGAGAAAACAAAGTCTCCTCATTTACCTCAGATTTACTTTTTACAAACAGCTAATTCAACTTAACGCTCACTAAAACCTCTTTGTAGATTTTAATTGCTTCTTAAACCACCTGAAAACTTGAAATATTCATCACTAAATAACCAGCAATGAGAGTTAAAGTCCAGACATACATTTTTTAATGATTTTTTAAAGTCAGTCAGCAAATATTCCTGAGATAAAGGCCTGTTTTAGTAAATATAATAACTGAAGTGAAAAGAGATTAAATATTAAGACGTATTTAGAGAGGCAGAAACTAAAAAGGACATTTTAAGGAGAATTTAAAGACTTTAAAGGAGCTGGTTTAAATATTTTACAGACTGAAGCTGCTGTCGTTGCTCTTGTTTCCTCCACCTGTTTGATTCGGTTTAATCCATGTGAAAGTTGATTTCAACTAAAAGAAGTAAAAGTTAATCTGGAGGTCAGACGGCAGATCGGATGTTTCCTCTCAGGCCTGATGAGCCAACATGGCCGCCACGTGTCCTTCCTCCTCTAATGTCGGACTCTTTTATTAATCCTGTCGGGGTCTCCCCCCTCCCTGCGATAAAACTTAATTGCTGTTCGGTTTGAGCGAAATAGCTGAGCGGCTCCATTTCGTTCTTAATTGACGTGCGATTAAAGAGCGTCCGAATGGCCGCTGCTGGACCGCCGCCGTCGTCGGGGGGGGAGGCGGGCGAAGGAGGAAAGTGACCTTCCCAGAGGAGCGAGAGGACGGACTCTTACCGTCCTGGAAGACGCGCTCCACGTTGAGGCCGTAGGTGGCGCAGGTCTCGTAGTAGGTGCAGCGTTTCAGGTCGTTGGACAGTTTTCGTGCTCGGCTGTCGTCGATGACTCTCGGGTTGGCCGAGCTGATGGCGTCTGAGGGGGAAACACATGAGAGGCTTTAAAAAGGAGATTTAGATTCACGTTTTTCACAAAGAGATCATCTCAAAAAGATAAAACACTCTTTTGTTGTGTTTCAGGAGGCTTATATTTAATTTAAAAAACATAAAATAAATTTGATTTAACAAAATTTCCTTTTCTGGAGTCTTCATCAAATCAACTAAACTGCTGCAGAAAATCGAGCTAAAAACAAAAATAAGAGTTCATTTTTCAGAGAAGTAAACAGGAAATGTGTGCAATACGTTGGCGCCCTCTGCTGGTCACTTCCTGCTAATGAACCGTGTTTCCAAACCGTGGTCTGCGGCCTCTTCAGGGACACTAAACGACCCTCTGTTGAGTCGCACAGAAAAACTCTGAGCATCTTTCTTTACCTGACGAAGATCTGCAGAGTGATTTTAGTTTATTAAAGACACGAGTTTATCAGTGTCTTCTACAATAATCTATCAATACAGTAATCAATCGCAGGTGTGATCGATTTAAATATTCGGGATGTTTAAAGACGAATAAACTCTGAAATCAAAGTGTGTGATCAGCTGTCAACAGCTGTGATCAGACGGTGAATTAAAGATGAAAGTTTACTGATCGGATCTTTTATAGTTCTGTACTAAATATAATCTGGATCTGGATCTCTGCTGGACTCTCACTGAGTCTGAACACTTTTACCATCTTTAATTATTAAAACTATAAAAGAAAAACGAGACGTGTTCGGACAGATCGTTGATGTCTGCGTTGTCGTGACGACGACACACAAACATGTTAGCGTGTTTAAATATGTTGTTAATGTCATGTGACTCAGATAGTCTGATATTTAAATTTTATTAATCCCACATCGTGAAATTCACTAGTTAAAGCAGCAAAGTAATAAAAAAATAGATATAAAATATAAAATATAGAAGGTAAAAATGACATAAATACACTGTAAACATAAGAGCATTAAATCCATCCTCCATACATACAGATCAATATTAAACTGTAAAAAATAAACTCGTGTGTTCGTGGACATGTTTAGTATTATTTTCTCTTAATGCACTTTGAGGTTTGTTTGTGATGATTTAACTGGTGAACATTTTAAAACTCTGATTTAAAGATCCAACTTTAAGAAATAATTTTATATTTTTATAGAATTTTGAAGTTTGGAGACAAAGATCAAACGTTACTTGACACAAATTCCACTTATTAGAAGTTTTATCAATAAATGACTGAAACTTTATCTGATTACAGAGTCCACCATGAGGACTTGATCAGAGCAGAAATAAACTGCAATGACAGAAAGACGCCACAGGGTGGCAGCAACGCCTCAGAAAAGCCCTCAGTGTGTCCAAGAACAAAAACAAAGTGTGTGTGTGTGTGTGTGTCGGACCTTGCGTGCCCACCAGCACCAGCGGCAGGTCGGCCGTGTTCCTGTAGTTGGCGAGGCGGCTGAAGTAGTGATAAACCGTCTGGAAGCTGATCTCGTCCTCCAGACTGAAGACGAAGATGACGGCGTCGACCCAGAGAGCGAACTGAGAGAGGTCACAGAAAACTTTATTATTCACACAGCGAACTGAGAGAGGTCACAGAAAACTTTATTATTCACACAGCGAACTGAGAGAGGTCACAGAAAACTTTGTGTCTTAAATCTCCTGAAAACTTTAAATATTCATCACTAAATGAGCAGCAATTAGAGTTTAAGTTGAGAAATACATTTAAATTTATTATTGATGAAGAATTTAACAGTCAGTTTCACCAAATATCACTGAAATAAACTCAAGTTTTAGTAAATATAATAAAAAAAACTAAAATAAATGTGAAGACGTATTTAAAGAGGAGGAAACTTTAAAAGATCTAATTTTAGTTTTTTAGAGACTAAAACTGTTTTTGTTGTAACTTGTGCTCCAAATTTAAAGTTTCACCTGTTTGAATCTGTTTAATTAAAGTGATTATTGATTTTATTGATCAGTTTTTCAGGTGACAGTCGCTCTTCCTCTCCAGGTGTGCTGCAGTTCTCACCTGAGCCTCCGGGGGGCCTCCTTCATCTCTGATGAGCAGCAGGTGACTCTGCCCGTCCACCACGATCTCCTTCTTAAAGCGACCGCCTGCAGGAGACAAACAGCCGCCATAAAAAACAGAAAAATTTCGGACACGTCGACGAGTCGTTTCTTTTTTAATCTGCTCTACAGGTGCAGCCGATCAACGACACGGCAGGTATTGATCGATTGATTGATCTGGTGAAGGATGAGCTACGCTAAATGGGAGGAGAGGGAATATTTAAGGTGATTTAAATGAATGGAAATGATTGAAAAATGAGGCGCACACACACACACACACACACTCAGCCTCAGGTGGTCGTTACCTGTGTGTGAGGAATGAAGCTCGACAGGTGTTTGAGGTGTTTGATTCTTTGAATTTCTCTTCGACGTCCGATTTGTCTCTTTGTGACGTGAAAGAGAAAAAACTTTTAAATAAACTTGTTTTTTTAACGTTAATCTTTAAAATCTGAAGTTCTGTCGTTGGGAAAATACAAGCGACCGTTTGTTGTTTTTAAGACGATTTTTAATCCGACCGTTTTTCCTCTGAGAAGATTTAAAGAGGAACATTTGGAGGTCGACGTCCTCGATTCTTTCCCACGACTCGTCTGACCTTTGACCTTTATTCATCAGCAGTAAACAGGAAAACATCTGCAGTTAAAATCGAACTCCTTAAACAAACTTTGTACTTTTCAACAAATCAGAAAATCAATTTATTGTTTTTAAAGCCGACTTTGATTTTTATTGATTGTTTTTATTTCAGAATGAAACTGATCGATCAATCTGTCATTCGATCTGTTAATCAATAATCCCACATAATTCTCACAACATGTATATTTGGAGGATGTTTACAGTGTATTTAGTCATTTTTATCCTCCATATTTTTATTTTTCATGATATTCTGTCCTCTCTCCTCGTATTTATCTTATTATTGATCTGCTCTAACAGGTCAATTTTTCCAATGTGGGATCAATACAGTTGATCTTGTTTCATTCATTTCTAACGTTCTCGCTCATCCTGAAGTTTTCTCTTCTCGAGCAAAGTTTCTTTTTTTCCCTCGCTGTGGGAACAAACGTCGTTCTGACTGACAGGAAGTGGACGAAGCTAAAAACGCCGTCCGGACGTTATTTTGGTTTCTGATCAGCTGATCAGACGACACGGAGAGTAATGTACATGAGCAGAGCGGGGAGAGGCGGACACACACCGACCACAGACACACACACACACACACACACACACACACACACACACAGACCACACACACACACACAGACACACACACACACACACACACAGACACACACACACACACACACACACACACACACACACACACACACACACACACACTCACACTCACACACACACACACACCACACACTCATGGTATTTTAAGATGAGGCCTCGCTGTGTCACAGACGCAGAAATAAAGTCGTTTTTCCAGCTCGGGAAAAAAAGAAGTTCCCAAACATTCATCATTGAGACTCGAGCGGGAACGAACTGATGTGAGCAGCTCTAAATGATTGATTATCAGTTATTGATCGCTGTGAAGGTTCTACTTTATTACATGAAGAAATAAAGCCTCGATTCACAGATGATGTGCAGAAATCTTTAACTGTTAATAATCAATAAATAAAGATCAAAGTATCAGTCGATCAATAATGATGTAATAAAAACACTTCATCAAACTAACTTTTCTACAAGTCAGAATAAAGACGTTTTAACAGGAGATTATTTAAAATGTATTACTGAGTCATTTACTGATGCTTTTAAAAAGAAAAATCAATAAAAACCTTTTAATAATCGAGTATTAAACATTAAAAGTTCAATAATGATCAGATATAAACGTTAATAATCCTGATGGGTCTCAGAGAAACAGTCTGTGTGTTTATGTTGGTTTATATTCGATGTAAAATGATGAGGAGGGACGAAGACGAAGGGTTATAAAATAAAAATCTGAATAAAACTACAAAGAGGAGCGACGTGTTGGAGAGCAGCTTCGGGTTCAAACTGTGAAATCTGAAATCAATCAACTATAAATACTTTCTGATCGCAGGTCAATTTCTCTTACTGAAAAGAAAGTTTTGTTCGAGAGAAAAGTGTGGAATAAACATCAGAAAACAAACTTTCTGGAGGTTTGACGTCACAAAGCCAAACCCGAGCTGATCACAACACCACAGAGGATCAATAGATCAATAGATGGATGGATCGATGGATCGATGGAAGAGGAGGAGAGCGAGAGGATAGTTACCTGCGTCCACGTCAGCTAGTTTACAAGAGCAGCCCAGAAAAGAAGAAAGAGGAAACAAAAAGCAAAAAATAAAAAAACCATCAAAGCAGCCGAAGTTCATTCAAAGATTTAAAGAAAGAAAAAGAAGAAGAAAAAACACCAGAAACACTTTAACAAAGAAACAAAGACATTTAAAGACAGAGAGAGAAAAACTATCAACAATAAGTGATGTTCAATTT
This sequence comes from Scortum barcoo, assembly GCA_023238725.1. Classification (NCBI taxonomy): domain Eukaryota; kingdom Metazoa; phylum Chordata; class Actinopteri; order Centrarchiformes; family Terapontidae; genus Scortum; species Scortum barcoo. The sequence goes on along the minus strand of CM041541.1, from coordinate 13,614,300 downwards.
AACTGAAAAACAAAAAATCCTCACGAACAGTGTTATTATAACATATGTTATATGTAACAGTGTTATTCACAATTTAATGAACATTTAATTTAACCGAGTAATTCTCCTCTAAAGGTGGAAAACACTCGTTTTAATAAAAATACGTGCAAAGTGTCTTTACCGTGGGATCAATAAAAGATCTTATCCTAATGTAGATTTGATGAACTCAGATATGAGACATTAATGTTACACAACTTCAATGTGCTTTCCTACTTTTTTAAGCTTCATTTTCATGGTGTGATGTCTCTTCTGTTCAAGTTTCACACTGAAAAAATACTTTTTTCTGGGTTTTTAAACATAAAACCGGAGCGTAAATTAACAAGGAGAAGCTGTTTTTAAAGCACCTCCAGGAATCAAACATGCAGCGATCGATCGATTATTTCAACAATCAATCATCTTTACCTGCCGACAAGAAAAGAAACCAAACATAGTTTGTAAAGTCTGTTTTTAGTCATTTTAAAGCATTTATTTCATGTTGAACGTATTATTGGAGCTGTTTTTAGCTGCATCACTTCTGGTTTATTGATTTTATTAAGAACTGATTGATTGTGTGAATATGCTGTTTACATTTCATCACGATTATTCACCCATCATCAAGAAAACTGCTGTTAAAAACTCACCATAAACAGTCAGATTTGAACTTTTAAAGATTTATAAATCCTGTCAGTAAATCTATAAAGCAGCGAACAGAAGATGAACTCTGATTTTTTTGTTTTTATTCTTCGTATTTCTGTCTCAGTCTTTTCCAGTTTTTTTTTTTTTTTTTTGGGAAACTTCACCGTCGTGGGGCAGCGTCTGTTCGGAGGCTGCGGGTGATTTCCAGCCGTTTTAATGGACTCCATCTGCTGCTGTTTAAACACTCAGCTTCACTTTGGGCTTTTCAAATTAGGCGACCCCCCCAAAAAAACCACCGCTTCATGAGCCTGTACGTGCTGCGTTCACTGACCACACTGCTGCTTCAACTAAAAGCAAAGAGACAAACTCTGAATAAGACTTCTTCCAAATCTACTTCTTGTTTTCTTCTGGATTTCTGTCAATGTTTTCTGCAACAAAACATGAAATCCTGAACGTCTGACTGTCCCTGAACGCAGCACAAAGAGGAGTTCAGGTACAAACGGAAAAAAAAGTCGAGCCTGAAGCAGTTTTTAAAGTTTCAGGGCGGTTTCCTGAAGCGTTTTCCTGCCCGTCGCTGTGAGAAGAGGCTCCGGCCTGCAGACTAAGAAAAGCTCAGTTTTTTTCAGCTTTGTGGCTCCGCGGTCGCCTCGCCACCAGCTCCCAATCAATCGCCATGGGAACCCGGGCTGACGCATATTTTTAGATCCCAGGAATTTCAAAACAACACATCAGCTCCCCCCTCTCCTTCCTCTTTTATTCCTCCGCGGTTATGCAACGATTTCAAAGAGATTATTTTTTTTTAATTCAATTGGAGCAGAGTCGCCGTTTCCTGCCAAATAGTGAGATCAAAGCTGTCGTTCGGCGCTGGCTCGGACGCCGCGTGTTGCTTTTGGCAGCGCCGAGGCGTAATTAAGGCCGAGCGGTTTGAAACGGACAGACGGCGTTTTAAGAGGACGAACGTCAGCCCTGGAGCAGTTTCTCATCTCACCTCAGAAATAATCCGGGAATAATCCGAATAATCCGGTGAATAATCCGGGGAATAATCCAGGATTCACCATCAACAAACAACAAACCTTTTTCTTATCAGTATCTGTGATAAAATCCTCCAGCTTTAATCTGAGTCTTCAAGCTGATTTAAGGCAGATTAATTTGTTTTTTGGGCCTTTTTGGGGATTTTTTGGTCCTCAGACGACGTTTGTTTGATGTTTTAAGGTCAGGAAAGGTTAATTATGTGGAGACTGGCTCAGTTTCTCTTTTATGCTCCAGCCGGAGAAAGAAAAACCGAAACAAACTGTGAGCTAATTAAACATCTTTAAACTCCATCTGGCTTTTTTCAGTCGACTGATCTCAGGAAACCAAAGAAAGGTCAAATAAAGCTGCTAAAAACACTGAGGGGTGTAATTACCTGTAATCTAGGACAGGTAATTACACACTTCCTGTGGATGCTTTAAAATAAAAGCGTGTAAAGAATTTACCGAGGAGGATTTCACCCACTTAAGGGCTTTTAATGTGAAAAACCTTTAACAGACTCAAAAATATTGACAGTTAAAACATCCAATAATCAATTAATGACTTCTTTTTGTAGATTTTTAACTTTATTAGTACCCTGAAGGAACATTAAACAACTAAAACTAAAGATAATTATTCTTATATAACAAAATAGAATAACTAAAGTGCAGTTTGTACATTTATTGCTTGAATCAGTTTATTTTTTTGAGCATCCTGTCGCAGCAGGAAGTGAAGGAAAGAGGTCAATCCTTCACAATAAGTGCGATTTAGGTGATTCATGCTGGGAAAAAGTTAAATTATTGAAACCTGATGTGATAAATCTCGTCCATTAGTCCCAGCAGAGACAGTTTCTGCTCTGAAATATTGGGAAAGCTCAGGCAGTGAAATATTAAAGAAACGGAGGGTTAAGGTCGAAGTGGGTCTTTGCCTCGGGGGGCTGGCAGAGGAGCAGCTTTAATATTGGATGAAGAATATGGCCGTCTCCGCGGGGCGAGCGAGCGCAGACACGGAGGGAAACCACAGTTTGCTTTTTATTTGTTCACAGAGGACGAGATGAAAGATTCACGAGCTCCGAGAGAGAAAGAGGACGAAGCACGAGAGGCGGCGTTAAACTTTCATTCGTCTACAGTTTGTGCTTAATTTCAGCGATAATTTGAGTTTATCACAGTTTTTATTCCCGATGAGAGAAAAGAAAGAAAAACCTGAAAAAAATGGATTCATCCTCCAAAAGAGCTCAAAAGACGACGTGCAGTTTGATGAAACGTTCACTTTCCCTCTCTCATGGACTTTTGTCAATAACCAAAAATAATTCATGCTGATTAAAGTGATCAGGTTTGGTTTAACACAAATATTAATCTCAATAAATCATCTTATTTTTAGACTGTTTTTGTACAAATTGAACAAACAAAGTTAAAACATTATTAATAATAAGAAGCTGGTTTATTTCTGAGCTTTGGGCAAAGTCAGGATTATTATCCATCTTATTGATGATTTATTTCACAAAAACACTGAAGTATTTCTTTAAAAAAGTCGGTATGAGATATTAAAGAATAAGAGCTGAAATGATTCATCGATTATCAGAAAATTAATCAACAAATGATCTGATTCAGTGTTAAAAACACAAAAAAATCCCCAGTTTGATTTCCTCATTTGTAATATTTTCAGTTTTATTTCTTTTCTAAAAATAAATGAATCATTTCAGTATTTTCTTACAGTTTAGTTCAACTAATTTAATATCTTTTCCACGTTTTTTTTCACTTTTAATGTTTTATATCTTAAATAAATCAAACTGAGGCTGCTTGACTTTGTATTCTGCATAAAAAAATGAAAAATGAAAACATATTTGAGCATTTTTTGATATTCGTGCAGTAAAACCTCCCTGAATGTCTGAGCATGTCGGTGCGTGACTCTCGGCTCTTTTCTTCTTCTTCTGTTTCTGCTCCGACGGTCAAATCTGAGCTTTTGTTTCGCTGTAAAAACGAGACGAGAGGAAACGTCCGAGCTCGCGTGCGGGAGGTTTGCTGACGTCTTCTTCTGCCAGCCGGGTTTTTAATCCAGCTCCAGTTTATCATTTTCTCCTCGTTTTTTTTAAGTTGATTTAACCTACTTTGCTTTTTATTTATTTATTTATTTGTGCCGTGGCTGTAATCTTGCACAGAGGAGGGGGGAGGAGCCACAGCTGCAGGACTTTGGCACTGAAATGTTTTGTGTTTGGCTCGAGAACGAAAACAGACAGACAGACGGACACTCGTACCTTCAGGTGACTCCTCCTGGACGTACGTTCCTGTCAGGTATCTGTGGACCAGCGCCGACTTACCGCTGGCCAGATTACCCACAATGCCCTGCAGAAGAAGCAAACTCAGATTAACAAGCTGATTTTCAGCAGCAAAATAAAGAAAAGCAGCAGATTATTATTTTGGTAAAAACAGATTTTTTTAACTCACCACTTTGAGTTCTGGTACCGTTCGACTCAGCGTCCACTCCTGACTGTTCACAAACGCATCTGCAAGAGACAGACAACAACACACCTGTCAATCAAAGGTAACATCAGCTGATGCCTTCAGGTGAGTTCAACAAATTACAAAAAAAAAAAAAACTTATACAGACGACGACTTCAACCGACACGATAACGAGGAAACAAACGAAACCAGGAGGAGGAGGAGGCTCATTAGGTCACTGACAGCAGGTCAAAGGTCACGGCAGACACAAACTGCTGCAGAAAACACGAAGAGGGACTTTTATTCTGAAATAAATCTGATTTTCAACTGTAAGAAGAAGAAAAAGGTCTTTTATATCTGACTGAAACATTAAACTGAAAATAAAAGAAAATATGAATCGATTACAAGAAACTAAAACTCTGTTTTAGTTTAACGTGAACTCGAGATCTTCAAGAGAACGACTCGAGATGAACGATTAAATCAACACGACAACAAATACTTGAAGATTTTCAAAGATCTCCAGTTTTTCTTTTTTATTAGGTTTCATTTTTAAAGTAAATTCGGACTTAGGTTAACCGGAGTCTCTACTGACTCATAAATCTGGAGTTAAGCTCAGTAACATGTTTATCTCGTGGGAAACGAGGGGAGGAGTGTGACGTTCACACACACTTTGACTGTCGGCGTGTTTTTTCAGCGCGATAGTGTCGACGTTATCAGGGAGGGCTCTTCCTTCCACACACACACACTTCATATCTAACAGGACCTTTACACTCTTAAATCTTCAACCAACAGCTTTACAGCGTTTTTTCAGAAACACAAAAAATCAGGCTGTGCTCGACTTTGTTGGAGCGAAATGAAAACAATCGATTTTCAGACGAATCTCGTTTTTTAAAGTCGGATGATTTTTTCAGAGTTAGAAATGAAGTGTACCTCTCATATGTCTCAAATTTCTCCTCAGTGAGCAGCAGGAAACGTTAACAAGATGAATTTAAAGGATTCAGGAGCTCTAAAACTCCTGCAGGACTTTATTTTCTGTCCGACATCCACCTCGGCCGTTAACCTCGCCAGGCTCTCGGTCTCGGTCTTAAGTAGGCCAGTGGGTCAGATCCACTTAAAGCCTGCAGTCCCTTTTTATTAATTCATCTGCAGCAATCTGTGTCCGACCCACAAAGTCTCTTTACCGGAGAGAGAGAGAGAGAGAGAGAGAGAGAGAGAGAGACAGAGAGAGAGAGAGAGAGACAGAGAGAGAGAGAGACAGAGACAGAGAGACAGAGAGAGAGAGACAGAGAGAGAGAGAGAGAGAGAGAGAGAGAGAGAGAGAGAGAGAGAGACAGAGAGACAGAGAGAGAGAGACAGAGAGAGAGACAGAGAGAGACAGAGAGAGAGAGAGAGAGAGAGACAGAGAGAGAGAGAGATGAGAGACAGAGAGAGAGAGAGAGAGAGAGAGAGAGAGAGAGAGAGACAGAGAGAGACAGAGGGAGAGAGATGAGAGAGAGAGAGAGAGAGAGACACAGAGAGAGAGAGAGAGAGAGAGAGACAGAGAGAGAGAGAGAGAGAGGGAGAGAGAGAGACAGAGAGAGAGAGAGAGAGAGAGAGAGAGAGAGACAGAGAGACAGAGAGAGAGAGACACTGAGAGAGAGAGAGAGAGAGAGAGAGAGAGAGAGACAGAGAGAGAGAGAGAGAGAGAGAGAGAGAGAGAGAGAGACAGAGAGAGAGAGAGAGAGAGAGAGACAGAGAGAGAGACAGAGAGAGAGAGAGAGAGAGAGAGAGAGAGAGAGACAGAGAGAGAGAGAGAGACAGAGAGAGAGAGAGAGAGAGAGACAGAGAGAGACAGAGAGAGAGAGAGAGAGAGAGAGACAGAGAGAGAGAGGAAGAGAGAGACAGAGAGAGAGAGAGAGACAGAGAGAGAGAGAGAGAGAGAGAGAGAGACAGAGAGAGAGAGAGAGACAGAGAGAGAGAGAGAGAGACAGAGAGAGAGAGAGAGAGAGAGATACAGAGAGAGAGAGAGAGAGAGACAGAGAGAGAGAGAGAGAGACAGAGAGAGAGAGAGAGAGACAGAGAGAGAGAGAGAGAGAGACAGAGAGAGAGAGAGAGAGAGACAGAGAGAGAGAGAGAGAGAGAGAGAGGAGACATGAGAGAGAGAGAGACAGAGAGAGAGAGACAGCTAGCTAAAAGCCTTCAGAGCCACGACATTTTTTATCCGTGGATTTAAATATAAAAAATGAACGTGTTATTATTTAAAAACCTTCACAGCCTTTAAGTTTGATCATCACGCTGAAGATTTATCAAGAAGGTTAAATGTGTTTTTATCGTGAAATAAATCTAATTTAGAAAAATACACCAAACTTCTGCAGATAAAGTGTTTCTATAACTTAAAAAAATCTTTTCTTTTGTTTGTTTAATGTCTCTAAATGTGTTCATGAATGTGAGAATGTGAAGTTTACTTACAGATGTTTATAGATTATAGATAATTTACCTTTATTAATGTCTGATATGTGTGAATATTTCAAACGTACAGGTCTGTTAGATGCTTCTCTGTAGATTTTGTTGGTAAAATCCCTCCTTTTATCTGAATCGTTTTTAAAGGTAACTTACAAGAAAAACTATAAAACAGGTGAATAAACATGATTTCATGTCGTGTTTTTCTCCGTCAAACTATTCTGATGCTCAGTGAATTGTTAAAATAACCTCTGAAAGCAAAAACAAACACAATTTTATTTTCTTATTTCTGGTTTGTGGATGTCGCTTAAATGAATCAAATGAATAAAAAAGTTGATTTTATGTCTCACTCTGCGGTTAAAGGTGATGAACAAATAAACCTTTCTTTGAGTTCGTCTTTCTGTTTTCCTGCCGTCGTCGCCCACATCTGGAAATAAACAGCTGTTGTGTTTTGCTCCGGAGGTTGCTAGGATACGGTACGAATCAGGAAGTCACGCCGCATTCTTTCACAGTAAAGCGCACATTTGCTCCAGACTGAAATAACAAAATTAGTGTCTCTTCCAGGGATCATAATTCAGCCGCCGCCGCCGCCCGCCTCAGCTATTATTAGAGATGATGCCACCGCGCGTGTGTGTGGTTGGTATCTGTCTGGAAAGAATCCAGAAAATCAGCGTCCCCATTGGTCGGCGGACACACAGAGGGGGGCATTGTTGAGGTTTTTTACAAACGGCGGCCTGTGTCGCTGCGACCCCTCCCTCTCTGCCAGAAAGGATGTTGATCCAGCTGCTTCCTGTTTTCGGGGGCCCTCCGGTTCCCCTCTTTGCTGGTTCGCCAGGTGAGCGACCGTCAGCGTGGTTAAAGAGACGATTCTGCTGAGTCTGAACTTTTTACCGACTGTAACCATCAGAAGACGCTTCGACTAAAAACTGAGACAATAACAATGAAAAAACTCTTCTATCAGTCGATTAATCGATAATACTGATCGTTTCCAGCTTCTCTGATGTGATATTTGCTGCTTTTTGCAAAATTACTATAATCTTGATTTTGGATAAAATAAACGTCACTTCTCACTCTTTTCTGACATGTGACAAACTAAACAATCTAAAAAATCTGAAATAATGAATCTGAGAAAGATAAACTTATAAAAACATCCAAAGAAACAGCGTCTCCCTCCCTGTGTTTCATCTTCAGGATCATTTCAAATCAATTTAAGACGTCCATGTTGTGTTTTTTGTCCTCATCGTTAAATAGATGTAAGATATTTGTTTGTCGTGTTGGTTTTTGCAGATTTCTTTCCAGATTTGCATCCACAGAGTGTGAAAAAATGTCCGAACCGCAGACAGATGACAGAGAAATGAGACTTTCAGAGCTTCGTAATAAGAAACCAAAACATCTGGAAACACACCTGAACTCAAACCATCGACTGGAAAACACACGACAAGAGATAAATAAAGAGAAGGACGATGAGGATGGAGAGAAAAGGATGGAGAGCTCCTCCACTTCATCGTCTCTGAGGGAGGAGAAGCTTGGAAAAGGAGAGCGAGCGTCGCGGGACAGAAAACTCTCCTCCATCTGAAGGGGAGGAAGAACAGACGGAGGAGGTCTTCAAAGTGAAGACTCCTGGCGCTCTCCAGAATAATCTCCTTCATTAATTCTCTTTCATTTCACTCGTTTGTTTCTATTTTTACGTCCTTTCTCCCCACGCGAGCAGAAGAACCTGTGCGAACGTGTTCCTTCGTTTTTATGATCCTCAACGTCTCACCGATCTGTTTCATCCAAACCAGAGACTTTATATCAAAATAACATCAGTTTTTATCAAGAATCAACAAGACTTTCACAAATCCTGAAGAAACAAACAGATTTAAATATGAAGAAGACTCAAGACTTTAAAAAACTCAAGAATTAAAACAGAAAAAATCTAAATAATAAAACAAGTCAACACCAAATTTAAAATGAAAATGAATCCAAACGGACTTTCAAACCTTTTAAACTCTGAATCTAAACATCCTAAAACCTCTGAACGAAACCTGAAAAACCACAAGAACCAAAAAGTTTTGACCCTGAACTTCACAAATGAAAGAACACGAGCTTTAATCTTAAAAACCGAAGAAGGAAACACCGAACAGATTTACACACTGAAGACCTCCAGAAAACTCTAAACTGACGTCTAAAGAAGCAAAGCGCTGTGATCATGACCCCAAACAAACAGCTTCTCCTAAACACTCGCCGTCTCTCAGCTCAGATTTGTCTTCGCATCGGGCCACACAAAGCGAGTGTTTACGCGACGGCAGCTGGACGACAGAAACACGAACCGCCGAGACGCAACAGGAACAAACAAGATAACGAGGACTCGACGAAACGCGGCTTCACCTCGCCGCGACGACAAAAGGCGGGCGGCGGAGGGATGAAACACGAGGAAGATGAAGAGATGCAAATGAAAAGCAGGAGAGCGACGACTCCTCATTTCCAAACCTCCTCGATGCTTCTGCGTCCAACATGTCGGATTTTAAACGAGCTAAAGTTTGAACATGAAGGACTTTTCTGAACTCAACATGCATTTAAACACAAATTAAATCCCGTATTAATCTGATTTAATCCACCGAAAATGCAGCAAACAGGAAGTTTAATCCACCTTTTTTTTTCATCCAGATGTTTCAACTGCAGAGACGTGAAATCTGTTTTTATCTGCAGGATGACGTGAAGTCGATCAGACGCGTTAACTGCAGACAGGTAGCGTTAGAAAGACGGAGAATAAAGAGACGTTCATCCTCCTCAGAGGAAGAGCTGCTCTAAAAAAACTTTGATTATTTAGCAGATTTACAGTTTCTCTTCTTTAAATTCTGCTGTTTCTGCTTTCACTTTTATCTTCCATAAAAATATTAATTGATTTTAAATGAAGAAAAATAAACCGTGTGCCTGAGACGTTTCTCAAATAAGTGATCAGTCTGATTCCTGAATAAAAAGAGATTATAAAAAAGAGAAAAACTGAAGGAGACGGAAAAACGACAGGTGAGAAAAAAAAGAGTTTTAAAAATTGTTGAGGATGAAGAAACTCTGACCTCTCAAATAAAAAATGAGATGAACGACATGAATAAAAAAACTAAATAAAGAGAAAAGGCATTTCTGCTTTTAAAACTTCACTACTCGACTCATCAGGTCATCATAAAGAAGAACGAGCGAGCCGAAAGAAAAGTCACATTACAGATGGACAGATGAAATAAAACCAACAAAAGTAAAAACGTTTCTCTAATCGTCACTTAAAGTAAAAGTTAATACATAATGAAGGATTCATTGAAAAGAAATCTAACAATAAGGAGGGAAAATTTACTGCATACAAGCCGAGAGTGGCTGAAATGAAACGCAGAGCTTTTTATCTCGAGATAACGACATAATGGACTCATTCAACACAATTATCCAGAAAAACAGCTTCGTTATCTCGAGATAACGAGATAATGGACGAGCAGCGTCAGGAGACGACGGTGGTCAGAAAACATCATGAAGAGAAATCAGATAAAAACAAAAGAGCTGGACGGAGAAACCAAAGAGACGAGATGTAAACGGAGCGAGATGAAAAGAACGAGAGCAGGAAGTCAGAGATAAAAGAGGAGGAGGGAAGAGAGAGATGACACACACACACACACACACACACACACACACACACACACACACACACACACACACACACACACACACACCAGGAAGTCCCTTCGATGGTCGTGAATTAAATCTGAACACGATCCTGTTTCCTGTTTTTACAAATGATAAACTGACCTTTTCTCTGTCTTTTGTGACAGAAAACAGTTAATTTAAGGAAATAATCTGCACGTAAAATGAAAATAAAAAGAAAAAATACAGACTTTTGAACAACCTGGGCGTTAAAGAAACTTAAACGTAGTGATTTATAGACTCTCTCTCTTTTATTTCTAAAGGATTTGACTGTTTTATACGAGTCCGTTAGAAAGAGTCCAAACTGACATGTCCTGAAATAAATCAGTGAAATAAATCAGGTTTGGATTCAGTCTGACTGTCAGACTGTTTTTATCGTCAGAGCCACTAAAAACTGATATTACCGAGTTTATAACAACGTGAAAATCCTCGACGTCACAGAAACGATGGATCCTCTTCTTATTCTTCTCCTTCATCTCAATCTTTAAACAAACGATCGGCCTGTCGAGCTTCAGGATCATCACTGCTGATATCTAACTGTCCAGGTGTGTCGCCCGCTCAGCCAATCAGACGCTCCTCGCTGACAGTACGGGAGTTACGATTGGACGACAGCACTGACAGATGATCAATAATCAGAGGATCAATACACCTGATTCCAGCACAGACCGAAGAAACAAAAACATGACATCATGATGATGTCACACCACGCCACCCGAGGCATGATGGGAATGCAAAGGTCAAGAAAGCTTTGTGAGGAATCCCAGAATGCACCTGTGACTCACGAGAGAGTAAAACAACAGGTTCTGACTGATGAGAGGATAAACAGGCCACGCCCCTCACACCTGAGACACACACACCTGATGAACACACACACATCTGGGAAAAACACACACACGTCTTCAGATTCTTCAGGATTCACATTCTGATCAATATCTGATATTTTTATATTTTTATTAAAGTAAATAAGAAATATAAATACATATATCCTTCAGCCCGACATCTGATTGGCTGATCAGTTAATGAGCGACACACTGATCAATAATAACAATAATAATAATATTAATAACAAAAATAACCAAATAACAACAACGTTTATAAAAATAACATCAGTGTCGTTTCAGTTTTATGGTTTTTCTTTGAGTGTATCTGGATGTTTTTTGTGTCTCAGTAAAAATCTCTGACGATGTGACGGTGACGTGCAGTCAACGCCTCCTCCGACACGACGGCGTTTCAGGAATGTGACTCGAAATCTCGACGTGGCGGTTTTTACACGAAGCTTCAGAGTAAAGACGCCGATCGTCGAAGAGAAGAGGAGTTTAAAAACCAAAAAAAACCTAAATCTTCTGATTAAAGCGTCATAAAGTGAATTCCTGCTGCTTTTCTTTGAAATAAATCCAACTTATTTATCACCTTTTCACAGCAGCTTTAATCTGCATGAAGCTCACCAAACTCTGTCAAACTTTCAGACACAAACTGAGTCTCTCTTTTATTCCTCCAACCTTCGCCCCCTCCTCCTCTTCCAGCTGCATTCTTGGACTTTTGTTTACTGCGGCGTGTTTACCGTCCCGAGCGTCGACGCGCTTTCATCACGGCGAGCTGCAGATTCCTGTGGCTGCGCCACGCCAAGTCTTCTTCTGTGGTGTTCAGGAGGACAAGCGCGTCACAAAACACAGAAATACTCGTTTAATGAGAGAAGAGACGCTTCATCCTGCAGATTCTTTATTTTATTTATTTAAAACGACTAAAACATCATGTGATCAGTTTTATCTTTAGATTTTTGTGTGTTCATGTGCACTCTGTGAAGACTTCAGGTGATTCTGGGTGATAAAAATCAAACTTTTTATACGTGAAATCTGTAATTTATTCAGATTAAAGTGAATTTATTTTGTTTAAAGTTGAGTAAAAATGTTCGTTACTCTCCTTAAAAAAAGATTTAAAGAGAAAACAAACTCACACAGCTTCAATAAAATCTGATTAAATGTGAAGTGCGACGTCGTCAATGAAAACAAAAGATACATGTCACTCACACACACACACACACACACACACACACACACGCTGCTGCAGGGCGATGCAGGTTTGAATAGATGATCTTTAATGGCGCCATTGTCTTTAACACACATACATATTGAGGGCGGCTCGTCCCCTCAGGGCAGGTGTGTGTGTGTGTGTGTGTGTGTGTGTGTGTCAGAACCTTAACCCTGAGTCGTGTGACTGTGACGAATCAGGGCGTCGTATTATCTCAACCTTCACCCCACACACACACACACACACACACACACACACACACACACCAACGTGTTTTCAGTCCTTTAAACATTTAGAAGCTCTGAAACGTGTGAAAGATTTTTTATTTGTCATTTTAAATCATTTGTTGGTTTGATTCCTGTAACTTAATGAAATAATGTAATCGAGTACAAACACTGGTCTTTGTTTTTATGCTTTTTTTGTCTTATTTTGTGTGAATGAAACATTTTTAGCAGCTTTACTGTAGCTTGACAACTTTAATTTGATAAAATAAGATTTAAAAGGTTAATTTAGATGAATAAATCAGCAACAAGTGAACCTGAAGTGTTAAAAAGATTTGATTTGAATTAAAGGTTTTTAATTGTGTGAGATTTAAATGTTTATCATGTTGGTGTGATCGTTTAATGTGTTTCGATGAATTAAAAAAGCTTTGAAAGATGATGATGACGATGATGAAGAGGCTGCTGTGTGATGAGTTATTCTGTTCGCAGACGTCGGAACAATAAAGTCTCTTTTGAATTTAAAACCTTCGTCATCAGCGAGGAATGCGCCGACAGCTGCACAATGTGTGTGTGTGTGTGTGTGTTTCTGCCCTGTGTGTGTTGTGTGTTTCAATTTGCATTTGTCACCGTTAATTAAACCTGTCCGACAGGTAACGTAACGACACACACACACACACACCTGCTCTGTTAAACACACACACACACACACACCTTGTTTTTGTCACTGTGTGTTTCTAACATCAACACGTATGAACAAATATTTTTATGAAACAATGATGATGTTGGAAACGTCCACAAACACGGACGAAGAAAACAACTTTTACCGCAAATAAATCTGCGTTTTCTCATTTAAATCCAACAGATCAACGTAAAACAAGAACAAGTGCAAAAGAACTACAAAGGAAACGCTGCAGCAGAGGGGCTGATGGGAAATGTAGTCCTGAGTATGAGAACGTGAATGTAGAGGAATAAAGATGTTTTTCAACACTCACACTTAAGCCTGCTCTCACTTCAGGAGCTTCACTTCGCCTCTTCCACTCCTTTCACTTTAAACTAGACACTGAAAAGGACACTTCCACTTCAAACAACAGGTTTCACACAAACAGGCTTTGATATCTGTTTAAACTCACTTCAGCTTCTTTCAGTGCAACAGTTTCACTCATTTACTGTGACCTGAACATCATTCTGCAACTTAAATTTGTCACTTCGACTTCTTTCAGTGTTAAATTTGTCACTCTGTGCTTTCATGTCAACATTCAACTTTATCCCGTTACCACGGTTACCAAAACCTCCGCTGCTGTCAGATATTCAGTTTTCACTTCTACTTCCTTCACTGATTGTTCAGTAAAAAACTGACACATCTCTCCTCAGTGCTCACATGGAAACAGACACTTCAGCTTTACCCAGTTTTTCATTTATGAGATCTTTTTTGTTAACTATGATTTGAACTTTATTCAGTGACCTGTTTAAATTTGTCACTTCAGCTTCTTTCAGTCCCACAATTCAACTCATTGTTTTCTTTGTTTGATCTGACACTTCAACTTTACCCAACTTTATTTATGAACACTCGTTTCGTATAATTTCATTCAACTGCCATTAATTCACTTCCACTTCAACTTCTTTCAGTCCGACAGAGACTTTAACTCCTCTCTTTAACGGTTCTTTCTTTATTCATCTCTGAATGTCCGTTAACGCTGTGAAACCTTCAGGGTCACACTTCTCTTCACGTCCTGAAACACGTGGGAGGTTGGATGGGGTTGACCTTTGACCTCTGGTGTTCGTCTGTCTAAGGAGCTGCTTAGTATTCATGATGTCGCTTCTCACACTGAACAAAGACGAAGTGTTTTCTTATCTTTATCTGCAGACGTCGAGAAACCACGTAGAAATGAACAAACATAACAAATTCACAGTTTTAAAAATCTGATTTTATATTTTTTTAACTGATTTTTTTCCTTTTAAACTCTTAAAATGTAGTTTGTTTCTTCTTTTTAAATTATTTTAAAGGTTTGCTGAAGTTTCTTGTTGAGGGATGAAGAAGATGAAGCTCATAAATGATGTTTATTCGACAAAAAGCCGTTTTTAAAATTCATCATTTAAAATGCTTCTTTTATATTTTCAGTCGTTGGACGTTATTTATTCGTTTTCTTCATCTTTTGTTGGTTTCTGTACTGTCGCTGCTTTACTTTTTATTTTAAAAAAGCACTAAGAGAACCAATAAATTTCAGTTTCACGTGACGAGCCGGATGTTAAACTCGTCGTTTCGCCGACGTTCGGGCCAATCGTGGCGACGTGACAAACCGCAGAGAGCTTCGCTTTCCCACCTCGGGGACAACGGCGGCCTTGTGCGAGGCTCCCAGCTGCTCCCAGTCCGAGGCCACGGGAGGCGAAGGGACGGCCCAGGCGGAGAGAGGACGCCTCCTCCTCGCCCGGCCCGGAGAGCGGAGACGACGGCGAGGCTTCGGACTGAAACGTCTCTCAGTGACACGACGACGCAGCAGGTGTGAGAGAAAAAGGCCGTTTGTGTTTGTGTGTGAAAAGACAAAGAGGAGGAAGGACGTGAGAGGATGCAGAGAGAGAAAGAGGTGAAAGGTTGTTCACCTCTTTGAGCGCCGCTGAAGAAACAAAAACCAGCCTGTGGCGGTGAAACAAGACGTACACGAGAAAGACCTCAACAACTACAACTCCCAAGATGCTTTGCAGCAAAAAACACCCAATCACAGTGCTTTGAATTCTGCTAAGTGAGAAAATCTGCATCTTAAATCAACTTAGTTTCAAAACTCAGATGAATTCAGTAAGTTTTTGACCTGCTCTCCATAGCAACCGTCTCCGAGGATCATGGGTATTGTAGTTTTATGAACCGTCCACTGAACTGACAGAGAAAACTTGATTTATCTGAGATGATCAAACCAACGTGAACCTACGGGATCATCGTTTATCCAGCAGAGCCTTAAAGAAAAACAGGAATCAGAACTCAGACAGTAGAGAAAGCTTCTGTATGTTGTGTTTATCTCACGTCCTGCACGCCCGGCCTCGGGAAATTATGCAAAACAGAAACCGACTCTTTTTATCTGATGCTGGTTTGACTACAACTTCATGAACCTTTTTATTTTTATTTTCACTCAAAAAACATTATTTTCTTGTTATAAAAGTGAAATAAAAGTCAAAATCATGTCTTATATTGCTAGAAAATTTATTAAAGTTGTTTCAATTTATTATTATTATAATATATAATAATTATGTATTATTTATTAATATTTTCTCAGGTGCAGGAAAAACACACATTCCAGCAGATACAAACACACACATACAGTCGCTTAACACACACACACACACACACTGACCTAAAAATCAGCCTTTTTAATCAGTCAGACGGACCATCCCCCACACTCTGCACACACACACACACACACACACACACACACACGGCTGGCATCACGGCTCACTTTCATCATCCTCCAAATCAAATAAAACCATCGTCACACCACCAGCTACTGACTGGTTCATCCTCTCAAGATGTCTTTACACACACACACACACACACACACACACACACACACACACACACACACACACACTGACACTGAGCGATTAGGTGTCCTTTTAATCACAGAGCTTATCTGACTGTCCAGGAGTCGTGTCGAGCCGAATTAGACGGGAATTTAAATGTAACTGACATGAGGTCTTAGTAACCTGAGAGTGTGTGAGTGTGTAGTGTGTGTGTGTGTGTGTGTGTGTGTGTGTGTGATAAAGTAAAGATCTGATGTGAAAATGATCCAAATAAAAGAGTTTAAAGGTCGAGTGTCACTGATTTGATCTTTGTGTTGAAAATAAAAGTCTCTCTGTCACCTGAACAATAAAACAAAATTATTTTTTAAAGATTTATTTTAAGTTTTATTACGTTATTTTAACTGTGTGTTCTGGATTATTTTAACATGATGAGTTTAAGATTAGAGTCTGATCTGTTATATGTTAAATTTTTTATTAGCATCTTCACGTCGCTTCCTCCGTGATTACAGCCTCCTTTGTTCTTCACACTACAGCTTTTACAGGAGGAGGACAGAGTGTGTGTGTGTGTGTGTGTGTGAGTGAGAAAGAGCGTGTGTGTTTCAGTTGTTTCAGCCTGCTTACATCATGCCGTTATACAGTCAAGTCTCTGTGCGTGTGTGTGCATTTTTTAAATCTAAACTCTGATGCTGGATATCAAAGGCTTCAGAAAGTGTATGTGTGTGTTGCGTCAGTGAGCGTCCTTGTCTCCTGCCCTCCGGTGGATTTGGGCCTTACGTGTAAGAGCTTTAAGCAACGGACGGCGTATGCCAACGCCCATCGTATCCATCGGATTACGGATTATGGGATGTACAGGATGGACTACACACACACACACACACAGAGAGAGACTGCCCATTGTCGCCTGAGGTGTGTGAAGTCGTCACACAGAAGGTTTCTAAACACTTAAAGGCCGAGCGAGAAGAAAGCTTAAACTTAGTTTTAATATTTTTAGTTGTGTCTGGAGGTGCATCATGGGAAATGTAGGAATCCTGTGTTCTTTCTTTACTTACTTTACTCGAACGTTAAAGAGGCGTTTAAAGCACCTGAACTTTTAGAGTCTTTTTCATGAACCAAAAAGCTTCCTGCAGCCTGTTGTTGTCTGCACTTTGTTTGAGGATGCAGGCTTTTAAAAATAAAATGCTGGGAAGACTCGATCAATCAGAAATGTTCCCAATGTTCCTGTAAAGTACTCCCCTCCGAGCAGGGACTTTTTGGGGGGTAAAATAAAGTCCCTGAACTTCGTTGGTCCCTGTGGTGGAAAAACAAAAGGTTCCTGTGGTGGAAAGTGACTCTTTAAATGTGTTAAACTCACAGAGAACGATCTTTACTGTGAACCTCGGTATGTTTTTAGCATCTTTTATATTCTTTACAGCTTTGCAATCTTTATTTTTTTAGCTAAATGTTCATTTTAGTTTTACTTTAAAAAGACGAGTGAAACTGATGGAGCGTTCAGCCTGTTTGGATTTTGTTTTTGGGAGGTTTTTTAAGCCACGACTGAAAACCACAACTGAAGGTCACACAGACGCCACGAAAAAAAAACACCATGACGACAACGAGCTATCTTTATCTCTCTCTCACACACACACACACACACACTCCTGCTGCAGTTCGAGTGTGTGTGTGAGGAATGTGCTACTTCACTGCTTCCAACGTCTTGTTCAAATAAGGGAGCACGTCCTCTAAACCACACACACACACACACACACACGCCACAAAAGGTCTAATTTGGGTCTGTAGAGGAAGTGAGGAGGAGGAGGAGGAGGGTGAAGACGAAGGGCACACATGCTCTTTGACCCCTGAACGACCTCTGACATGGCAGCCGGCTAATCAGAGCGAGTCAGAGCCGCTCGCTCGGATTCAAACAAAGAAAGTGGAAGTAAGTTAAAAGAGCCTCAAACAACGACGACCTTTACTCTGAAAGGGGAGAACGTGTTTCCTTTTTGTGAACATTATAAAAATGTGACGGTCTGCAGCTGTGCAGGTTACGTTAAAGAAAAAAAATGTTAGCTAGCTAACAGCTAACAGTATTATAAGTTATATACATTTTATTTTTGTTGTAAAATTCATGTTTAATTATTTATTTTCAGTTTATTGTATTTATAGTATTTCTTTTTTTGCTTTTGTGGATTTTCTTTCTTACTGTTTTTGTTCATTATTAAAGGGAGCCTGTGATTTCAGAGTTTTATTTCCAGCGATTCCTCTGTCTAATTGTTGTGACTAATAAAGTTTTGAATCTTGAATCTATTCTGTTTAGAGGAAGATGAACTTGTTTATTCTTTATTTTTACTTTAACTTATTGATTTATTATCTGTTATTTCTCTACAGGTGGACTCTCGTACTGTGAAGCGTGTTTGTTAAATTCGCTGTTTTTCTCACAGAGTTTGGTGTAAAAAGCAGACTCTAGTTCACATACACACACACACACTGACATTAAGGTGGACGGACAGAAATAAAGTCCCAGACGGAGACTCAGAACCAGGTCAGTCCTTGGCCCAGTTCGGATATCCCACAATCCTCGGCTGCTCCCGCCTGTGACCCCTCGAAACGAACACGCCGTCGCACTTTACAAAATAAAGTTTCCTGAAGTACTTTTACTACTAAACCTGTGCAGTAAAAGTAAATAAAAAGTCATATGATGTTTGTTTATGAATACAAAGAAAAAAGTCCACTCGTCCTCTTTGAGTCAGAGAGTGAAGAAGGTAAAGAAAGTAAAGAAAGTAAAGAAAGTAGAGCCTGAGGTCGCCATCAGACGGACGG